>JAMPIV010016020.1:0-342244 GCA_024509875.1 Oreohelix idahoensis
GGGAAATTTATCGCGCTTGATTTTTCGGTATGTTACATGTCTTTTTTCTTTCATATAGAGTGATCGTAACCTGCGGTCCCAGCTAAATAAAGAAAGAAATAAAGAAATCATCCTATAAACTTCCAGTCATATTGAAGAAACATTTCTTTTAAATATAATCTCTGTGGCGGTCCTTTGCGACCTAGCTGTCATAATTAAATGAAATAAAGCCCACCCAAGAACATTTAAAAGAACAATCGTCAAATTACCATTACAAATCAGTAAGACAAACTGGAAGGTAATCATCGCCAGTAGCGATAATACATTTACTGTTTACTGTGAGAGAGTACATATTTTCCTGACTGTGACTGAGCCTAGTTTTCCTCAATTGGATTTAAAAAAACTTTCCGGTCAGTTACTATCATCACGCATTGAAGGAATTTTACCATAGCGGAAGAGTAAAAGAGACCACTTCATTTTCACCCCTGTGCCGAACTGTGTCAGTGCCATCCCATAGACTCCTTTTTTTATATAATAAAAACACAAGAACTCTTAGCCTTCAAGTCTTGCGATAAGTGAGAATATTTGTTACCAGCAAAACCTCGCAAACATCTGGGGCGGGACATCGAAGTGCTAGACAGTTTCACATGTCAAGAGAATACATGCTGTTTTTATATAATTTTGGGATCGTCTGAGGCTGCATTCGGTAAGTGTGTGAATATATGAGTGTGGATCCTCACGCGTGTGCATGAATGGCAGGAAATTTAATCTTTTTTTCTCTTGTAACCCTTTTGTTAACTTTCGTGCCTGGTAATATAATTTTTCTGTACTCCCTGCACTGTTCCTTTAAGGGGGAGGTGATAATTGGTTAACTCTGTTTTAAACCCCCCTCCTTTCCATTTGCTTAGTAAAGGGAAGAACAGTTGGGAAGAACAGGGTTTTTTTCTATCACCTATACCTAACTTTGTAACACCTCTTTCAGAGCAATTAACTTCACTGTTAGGTTAACGTACCCATGTTCCTGATATTATCTATCTCTGGACTGGGTTTATCTTTGTCTAATAAGCGGGAAGGGCTTAGTCGATACCAATCTTCTTCACCCCTCCCAAACTTGTTAGTTGCATTTGTGTACTTATGATAATTTATGTAATACCTGATATTTGTTAGTGATTGATGTTTGAGGTTAATAAAACCACATAAACTCATTTAGTACTGTGTTGGAGATACCCAAAGCCCAACATTTCCCCTATTCGTTTAATATAGTTTGTATCTACGTTGTCTGTGTGTTTGAAAACACCAAATCGGTGTGCGCGCAGAGGTGTGTCTGGAAAACTGGCAAATAATTGTTTGACCGGGAGAGTGGAAGAGAAGATTGAGAGAAACGATTTGTCGTAAATAAGTCTGTCTTTACTCTCCTCCAGCTCGCTGTAAAGCAACGATTTAATCTCTACATTTTCTATCACTGAGCTTTCCATCATCATTTTCCACTCTAAACCGGACCACTATTTCTAGACTCTTTCTCTCAAAATAAATTTACGACAATATTTGGGGGCTGGTCCTGGGATCTTGAGCTACATTTGAGGCAATCGCATAGCCGGGATAAAGATATTTTGAGTCTGATTTAGTCTGGGTCTAACTAGGTAGAGTGTGAATGATCTGTCTGTGTGAATTAGGGAAATAAATAAATAATTACACCCCTAGACAAACGTTCTTTAAGTATTTGGGTTGTCCACACAGCATATTTACAGGTTGTTTTCTCTCCACAGCAATAGAAAGTACAGATAAACAAAAATATTTGCTATTTTAATTATCCGCTGGCGGAGATAATTCAATTTCTTTCTTTATAAGAGTTGCTGGAATTGCGTGATTGTTTTACAGTCACCAAAGGTTTTTGAAGTTAAAAAGAGTTGAGCTTAGCTAAAGACGAATTGTTCTGATTTAAAAAAAAATTAAGTTAACAACGTCTCATCTCAATAATTGACTTTAGGGACGGAGTTTGTTGTCAGAGATTTAAAATTTAGGGAAACATTTTTTTTCCTCTTAAATTGTTTACTATAAATTTTCTCGACTTTTAGTAATAGTAAAATTTTTTCCAGTGTAACTTACCATTTAGTGGCATAGTCGCTTGCGTTTAGAGCCTTAATTGCCAGATAATAGCAGCGATAAGTTTGCACAGTACAGGTAGGAGGTAACACAGGTAAATTTATGCTTGTGTTTTTTTCTCGTAGCGGTTCAGAGTTCCTCCCTTTCGCGTTGCTTCTTACTAGTTCTCTAGGCATACTTCATCTTATTCTTTAACAATGGCAGAGAGGATAAAGATGAGGTCCATCTTGAGGCTGGAAGCGAAAGAGGCAGGATTAGATGCAGAAGCTGCAAACGCGTTTATTAACCAGGAATTGGAAATATATGACGCGGAGCAACAGAGAGCCGAAGCTGAGAGGAAGGCGGAGCAACAGAGAGCAGAAGCTGAGAGGAAGGAAAAGAAAGAAAGAACAGAGAGGAGAGAAGCCCAGGAGAGGGCAGATAAGAAAGAAGCGGAAGAACGTCTTTTGGAACAGAAGAAAATTGAAGCAGAGATGGAAACTCGCAGGGAGAGAGAGAGAGAGAGAGACAAGGAAAGACAGCATCAACTGGCGCTTAAGGCTCTAGAGAGTCGGGGCGCCTCTACTTCGACTAACGGAGAGCCGTCTTCGCCCCAGTCTCAATCAATGGACCTCTCCAGTACTCAATCTGCCCAATTAACTGCAATGTCCTTTTCTTTAGAATCTTTTCCTAGTCCTAACGAAAAAATTGACAGCTTCCTAGAAAAATTCGAGAGACTGGCGAATCTTTATGGATTAGAGAGTACCCGCTGGGCGCTTAAACTCTCAATGTCACTGAAAAGGCAATGCTTATGACGTGTACACAAAGCTGGGACCGAATCAACATGATTATGACCTGTTGAAGAAGGCCTTACTACAGCAGTTTGAGATGACTGCCCGAAAGTTTCTGCAGTTGTTCAGAAACAGCCGAAAAGAGAGCACGGAAACATTTCCCCAGTTCTCTTCACGTCTCACGGGTTATCTGACAAAGTGCATTGAACTATCTGACCTACCCCTTTCATATGAGAGACTCCTCGAACTTGTTCTTGTGGAGCAGATAAAATCCACTTTGTCGAATGAAACTCGTAGATTTTTGGCTGAACAGGGGGCAGTCAGGCTTGAAGACATACTCAATAAAGCCGAACGCTATAGCAATGCAATGGCCGAACTTCATAGCACAAAACGTAAACCCACAGATGAGCCATCTCGAAAACAGAATCTAGAGCAGTCATCCTTTTCGTCCAATTCCTCTCAACATCATAACCAACGAGATAACAATCCTGTTAAGGATTGCTTCATGTCTGCAGCATGGCGCATTCCTCAAATGATTATATCTCCGCGACTGATGTCGATGATTGTTTCATGTCTACAGGCATTTGGATTTGTGCACGATCCGAATGACTGTATCATGGAACACCTCAAACAAACAGAGATATATCTCATCGACCGATGTCGATGATTGTTGCATGTGTGCAGGCATTTGAGTTTGGCCGACTCGAATTGCTGCACCATGGAACATCGCAATTGAATATAGTAACGACATAGTATGCATATCACTATGCATGACGCGTATGTCTTGGTAACGTCATTCGACTTGTGGGTTTTGACCCGAACGGCAGTGTGTTTCAGATGTGTGTCAATTGCCACTTATATTGTGTGGTATAACCACTTAGAAAGTGTGTGGCGTCGTCCACTTATTACTTGTGTGGCTGGGAAGCCAATTGAGCAGTGTATTTCGTGAATAAAACGTAAGTCGTATTATTACTAACGCAGTTTGCATAATTATGGCAGATTAGCCAGGCATGGTATGCCAAAGGAACATTATGGTACTAGCAATAGTGTAAGACTAGTATAGATAGATATTATACAGCTAGCGGCAAGCGTAAGCCTAGTGTAATGGACATTAGACGACTAGCAGTAGACGTAAGCCTAGCGTAAGAAGTGTATTACAAAACTAGCAGGATAATTAAGTCTAGTGCAAAAGGCTATTGTATAAACTAGCGACGGGAGTAAGTCTAGTTAGCCTCTGAATTTATCCCAAAGGACATTGGCCGTTAAAAGGAACTGACCTCTAACCATAACTCTAGATAGAGATTGATGAACATGTGTTAATGAAATAATAAGAACTCTTACAGATCGTACATGAATGTGATGTGACTTTTGTTCCCATGTAGTTGGTGTCTGCTCATGGAATGAAAATATTAATTAAATATTTTGAGTCGTCAAAATCACGGTCTTATCAACTGAAGTATTCGGAGTTGAGTTAAATGCTGTTTATCTTCAACTAATCATGACCAGTGATGATTAATGTCTTAACACACTGCATCTCACACTGCTAATATAATCAATAAGACAAGAGACTAATACAGGTCAGTCAAGGGACGAATATTTAATATGAAACATGTTCAGCAGATAATGCATCACACGGGTTAAGCAGACAAGATCGATACCAACGAACAGTATTACGGAATCCTACAAAAGCGATAAGAACCCGAAGGACTTCGACTCTAGAAACAGAATACGCATATAACAACTTGGTCATCCTCAACAGACTAGGAGTCATCGAAGCACCCATAACATACTGGGGTCCCGAGTCCATAACATATTGTGTCAGAAAGTGTCTGGATTGCGTGAATACTGGTTCCCCCCTTCAAGTATCGAAGAAAGTTAAACTGATGATGAACGTTTTGAAGCAAATTCATTCATTCAGCCAAACTGGCAATTGAATTGCGCATGTCAGTAAGTGACGTCACTATATCGATGCCGTCAACGTTAGCAGACAACATTGCCTGAGAGAATACTATTTTCTTCCACCACAAGAGACTGATCCAAGCAGGTAGAACAGTAATCTTCCACTCGAGAACCTGAACCAGTGAAGAATGTATTTCTTCAACAACTTCACCTGAAGCTGCGACGCAGATCGATTGAAGAAGCTACGTTCGAAGACCGAAGCAATACTTTCAAACGGTTGTCCTACTACGAAGTTCAAGGTCTTCAATCAATGGACTTCAGCTGTTGAAGACACTGTTCGGAACTAGGATTAGAATCACATGCACTCATGTATTTCTCAGAGGGACAGTTAAACAGATAAGTTCTTGATTTTTACTTGTGCGCTTGAACATTATCTTACCGTTCTTGAATTAGCTTTGGTCCACAGTTCATCATCACTTTGCTTACTTTTCTACTCATCATCTGTGTTCCCCATTCATGTTTATTCGTATATTTGTATATTCGTCGTGTTTAATATTGACTGGAATTTTCCCCAGGAAAACTTCAGTGAATGTTTACTTCTATTAGATTTGCATGCTTATATTCGCTGACTGAGGATCTGACTGATTATATTTTTTTTTTTTTTTGGAGTCAGGATATAAATGTTTCTTCAGTTCGCAATATAACCATATTTTGTGTACTTAGCAGTTTCGTTATGTAAATTACGTCATCTTTATTTACATAATCTCATTTCAGTACTGTTGACTATTGTTTTCGTGTGTGATCTAAAACTTCTTTGTCTACACGTTTCGTTTATGACGACTTGTCTTGTTATATTTTTGTGATGTAAATTCTTTTCTTTCTTTTACTGATTACTGTGTATAAGTCTCCCTTATTTACTTTATAAGTGTAAAGTGTTGTCGTATAATTGAGAAATCATTTCATTGTAACTCATTTGATTGTTTTCACTGTCTTTGTCACATGTTCTTGGAACTTGTTTGTTATTGATTAATATATTCATGTACATATTATAGTGAGTTCTATAGTCCTAGTGTATATTATAGACTACCGAAGGTACTCAGAAACCTATTATCATGTCTACACTACAGTAATTCATTGATATTGGAAAGAATTATGGGAAATCAGGAGCGGAACTACAAAGTTTTGCAGATACGAAATATGATGAATACTTATCGCGTCTGGAAAGTATAGAACAGCGCGAAGCGACTAAACGAGCTGAAGAGCTTATGAAGTTTGAATTAACCCAAGAGAGGGAACTGAAAGAAAAGGAAATGGCACAACGAGATAAAGAATTAGCTCAACAAGAAAAAGACAGAGAATTAGAGAAGGAAAGAATGGCACAACGAGATAAAGAAATGGAATTAAGGAGAATGGAACTGATGCAACTAGATCAGGCCCATAAAAATGCCATTGAGATGGAAACATTAAAACTTCATGCAGAAAAAGAAAAAGCTTTAGAATTAGCTAAAGTGCAGTCTGAACAGACTAAGACTGCGGCTGGTACTAATATTTTCTATCCTAAGCTAAAAATGCCACATTTTGACCAAACTCGCGATTGCGTTGACTCTTTCTTATCTAGATTCATCATCAAGGTCACAGCTCTGAACATAACCCAAGGAAAGATGGAGCAGTCTTTTACTTGATTTTTTGACTGGTGACTCACTTAAATGTTTCATGAGTCTTGACGAAAAGAGTAGAAACGATTTCGAAGTCGTAAAAGAGGTATTACTAAGACGTTTCCAGTTAACTGAGTCTGGATTCAGAGATCGTTTTCATGCGGCGAAGCCAAGTAAGGATGCAGATTTTGGCGAATTCATTGCATCTATTAAACATTTTTTTTAGCAGATGGATTGATCTTTCGGGTATTAATAAAACATATGAAGGTGTTATAGATCTCATGCTGCGGGATAAAGTTTTATCCGCATGCAGTACTGAATTAGAAGCATTTTTACAGGAAAGACATCCTAATTCTATCGATGAGTATGAAAAACTCGGAAGACATTATCAAACCGCACATCAGAATAAAGATCTTCATAGATCGTCTATTCGAGATCCTATGCCTGTGTGCGCGGCACACCACGATCACAGACCTCGATCGAAGAGCTTTGATGGACGTTGTCGTTCAGGTTATTATCAATCCGACAGAGGTTTTTATAACTTCCGTCGTCATCGCTCTCCTTCGAATTCATATCGACGAGGTTATAGAGGATATTCACCTCATGATCGTGGGTATCACAGAGGCAGGGATTATGATGATTCACATCAGAAAGGATACTATAAACAGAGATCATCATATGATAGAGATGCCAGGAAGGATGACTCTACTGATTCTTATTATATCAATAAAAAGTCAGTCAATAATAACAAAGGTAATGCCAGATCTCCGTCGAGAGACAAAAGTAAACATAGACATGCAAATAATTGCAGTGTCAAAAAGGAGAAAGGTAATGATGATAATGATCATGCGAACGCATGTATGGCAATGAATGATACATGTTATGAGTGTCAATCGAAAAACAGATTAAAGTCTACAATTACACTGGATTGTGGTCATTGTATGCCTACAATGTCGGCATGTGTAAATGTCGGTTATCTTACATTTCATCCAGTGTCGTAAATTTATTTTGAGAGAAAAGAGTCGTAGAAATAGTGGTCAGGTTTAAAGTGGAAAATGATGATGGAAAGCTCAGTGATAGAAAATGTAGAGATTTAATAGTTACTTCACAGCGTGCTGGAGGAGAGTAAAGACAGACTTATTTACGACAAATCGTGTCTCTCAATCTTCTCTTTCACTCTCCTGGTCAAACAATTATTTGCCAGTTTTCCAGACTCGCATCTGCGCGCTCACCGATTCGGTGTTTTCAAACACACACACGACGTTGATACAAACTATAGTAAACGAATAGGGGAAAAGTTGGGCTTTGGGTATATCCAACACACAGAACTAAATGAGTTTATGTGATTTTATTCACTTTAAACATCAATCACTAAAAATATCAGATATTACATAAATTATCATAAGTACACAAATGCAAATAACAAGTTTGGGAGGGATGAAGAAGATTGGTATCGACTAAGCCCTTCCCGCTCATTAGACAAAGACAAACCCAGTCCAGAGATAGATAATATCAGGAACACGGGTACGTTAACCTAACAGTAAAGTTAATTACTCTGAAAGAGGTGTTACCAAGTTAGGTATAGGTGATAGAAAAAAAACTGTTCTTCCCAGCGGTTCTTCCCTTTACTAAGCAAATGGAAAGGAGGTGGTTTTAAACAGAGTTAACAAATTATCAACTATCCCACTTAAAGGAACAATGTAGGGTATACAGAAAAGATATATGTTACCAGGTAAGCAAGTTAACAAAATGGTCACACAAAAGAATTAATTTCCTGTCATTCATACACGCGCTAGCAAAGGCCTTCACTCATCTTGCTCTCACTTACCGATTGTGAAAAAATCTTGCACTCCATAGAATAACACAACAGCAGTTACACCTCAACTAAATGTATGAGTGTTTGTTCAAGTTCTAGCCCCAGATTATCGGGTAGGCGGTCAGCACATAAAAGGGTCCCGTAATCGCTGGAAAATGAATCTGTAGTTGTGTCTCTTTTCTTAATAACAGTTTCTATGGGAGGGCACGGTCTCTGATACCGGGGTGAGGATGGTGTGGTCTATTTGACTATGCCGCGGATAATAAAATTCTTACGCGTGCTGGTACACTTTATCCGTGAGGTATGGTTTAAGTCCAGTGAGAAAACTAGTCACATCACTGTTCAGGAAATTATGAATTATCTCTCTGTGTCAGTAAACTAACAAAGCTCGGGCCAGTGTTCTTCTTCCCGTTACGACTTAAGTTGTTTGATGGTGCGTTAAATTTGTCTTTGGGTGTGCTTTCTTTGCTATAAGTTAGATAGCGGAATTCCAAACATAGAATCGCCTCAAAGATTAAAAATTTACACAGTCTCAACAAGTTCTGCGTCAGGGGAACTCTACACACTGTTTATGCTTTGCTTTGCTTAGATTGATTTCTTTATTGCTTTCTTAATGCTGGGATCGCACAGGTTACGATCACTCTGTATGAAAGAAAAAAAAAAGACATGTAATATACCGAAAACAAATAACCTTCTAAAGCGCGATGAATTTCCCGTTAAGCCTATTATATATATGCTCGCGTATTTAATTATGTATTTAATAAACACTGCGCGAATTCTAGTGGTTAAAAACCCACATCTATAAAACTAGGACTTAACTGAATTTATTAATTATAAATTCCTTCGCGACTTTAAAAGTTAATTTAAGCATCTATTATCTTTTGAAATAATATAATAGATAGATCATTATATTTAAAACTGGAACTCTTGAGATGGTTTAATTAAATAGATTTAAATTAACACAGAATCCCTTTAAATAGAATGACTGAGCTAGACCACTGATCACTTTACACAATATATATTACCGCTTTGCACAGAAATAGAAATCACTGCAAATATATATAAAATCCAGGGGAAAATCTATAACAAGATTTCAATAAAGCTAGTGCTTCTGTAAAGGTCTGGCCAGCGAGTGATAACGTGTCTAGTTCTACATGGTCTATTTAGCTAAAATGGAAATGTAAGTTGAGTGGGACATGATAAACTTGACAACTTATTTGATCTCACGAACTTTTGGGGATCTGACCGCCAAATCAAGAGAAGAAGCCGCCCCCTGGTCTTCGTATCCGCTCGCTGCTGCCCGTTTCGCTTTCCCCCGTTCGCTCGGTTCCTCGATTGACACCGAGACGCGAAATTAGCGGCAAGCAACTGCGTCTCGTATCAGGGAAAACTACTGTCTTTGATAGCGCCGATAGTCTCCCTTAAGATCCCTCGGTCTGTCTCTTTGATCTCGTCGCTGTATCCTACATGAGTCCCGGTGGAATGCGTTCTGGCAAACGAAAAGTTACAACAAATGTTCAGGGGTTCTAATGTTATGAAAAGCTAAGGGTCCCTTTAAATCATCCATCATATCAGGGAAAATTCACTTGTCAAACTAGACGTACGTCACAATCGTCCCCACTTTTAGACATGAAACCATTTTTCATGTTTTCATTTTTGACAATGGAGGTGACCTGATTGGTGATTTTAGGATGAGTGGTATCTTCAGTTTGCTCTTCTTCCTCTGTAGACCAGTTTCTACTCAGAAAATCAGCCCCGACATCTGTCTTCCCGGAATATATTCCACTTTGAAAGAATAGACGCTTAGAAGGAGGGCCCAACGCATGATCCTAGCGTTAAATTCTTTATTGGCACCAAGAAATGCTAACGGAGCGTGGTCTGTTTGCACCGTGAACGATGTACCATAAAGAAACTCATGATGGCGTCTGATACCGTCAATCAGAGCAAGACATTCCCTTTCAACTACGCTGTAGTTCCGTTCCGCTTTATTTAATTTCCGACTGCCATAGGCAACTGGAAATAGCATGTTCAGGTCACTGTCATCGGCTTGAAGCAGTGTTGACCCGATGCCCTGACCTGACGCGTCGACTCTCAGTACAAAAGGTTTCTTGAGGTCAGGCAACCTCAAAATGGGGTATGCAGACAACTGTCCTTTCAAAGTGCTATACGCGTGTTCGCACTTTTGATCCCATATGACCTTATCAGGACAACCTTTCTTTGTGAGGTCAGTCAGAGGTGCCGTCAGTCCGTTGAAGTTCTGGATGTACTTCTGATAGTATGCACATAGCGATATGAAGGAACGTACGTCTTTCTTCGTTCGGGGTCTTTTTGCTGCCACTATTTTCTCCACGTTCTTCTTAATAGGCCAACTGCATCCGTGAGAAATAGTGTGCCCCAGGAAGTCTAACTGTTCAAACCCGATGAGACATTTGCTAGGTCTGGCTGTGAGACCCGTTTCCTGTAGTCTCCTGAGGAGCATAGCAACCGTAGCAATATGTTCTTCATAGGTTTCCGATGCAATTAAGATGTCATCCATGAAATTATGGATATGGGGACTTTGCAAAGGTTGTAGAAGCTTCCTCATCATCCTGGTGAACACTCCTGGTGCGTTATGCAAACCGAACGGCATCACGTTAAATGTGTAATGTCCTTCACTAGTGCTGAAAGCTAACAAAGGTTTAATTTCCTCCTTGACTGGTATTTGATAATAACCTTTACTGAGGTCAATCTTGGAGAAGATCTTTGCTTTGCTGAGCTTGGTGAACAACTCAGAAACAGTTTGGAGAGGTTCGGGCTGGAATTCCGTTACAGCGTTTAGCAACCTGTAATCAATGCACAGCCGAACTTCCTTATTGGGCTTCTGCAACAGCACTACGCTCGAGCTGTAAGGAGATGTAGACTCACTGATAATTCCTGCCTGACGCAGCTTGTCTATTTCTCCGCGAAGTGCATCAGCTTTAGCGTACGGGATGGGGTAAACTCTGGTTTGAACAGGGGTCTCGTTTGTTAATTTCATATCAAATTCAATGAGATTTGTTCGACCAGGTACATCCGTTAAAACTGCACTGTACTGTTTTAGTAGAGCCCTAGTTTCTGTTTGTTGTTCTGGTGAGAGATTGTCGCCGAACTTGACATCTTTAAAGGATTCTGTGGGTTGCAGTGGATACTCCATGCAACCATCATCATCTTCCTCGTCTTCCGTTGCTATGGCGACAGCCAGGAGATGCTCGGAGGATGGCACCGGTCTTTCCAAATATTTCTTTAGCAGATTTATGTGGAAGACCTTCTCCTTTCCTTTGATGGAGATCTTGTAGTTGGTACGTGAGATCTTTTTAAGGACGGTAAACGGTCCTTGCCATCCGATGCGAAGTTTTTTGCTTCCGGTTGGAAGTAGCAATAGGACTTTCTCCCCTGGTTGTAGTTCTCTCTCTTTTGCAGCTTTGTTGTATCTTTTAGTAATTTTAGCGCGGGCTTTCTTAAGGTTGGTAGTAGCTAGATCCCATCCTAGCTTTAGCCTTTCCTTAAGCTCAGATACATACTTGCTTGCAGAGACGACTGTCTCGTCAGCCTTCTGGTCTGTCAGGGACCGAAGTAAGGCTTCTAGTGGCCCCTTAATAGGTCTGCCAAATAAAAGTGTAGCTGGCGCAAAACCCGTAGACGCTTGGGGTACCTCTCGGTAGGCGAATAAGGCAGCCGATATATATTGGTCCCAGTCTTCCGGTTTCTCCTGACCCAGCTTACGTAACATCATGGTGAGGGTACCGTTAAAACGTTCCACGAGCCCATTTCCGGCCGGATGGTAGGGACTTGTGTGGATATGTTTGGCCCTCAAGATCTTAAAGATCTCCTCCATTAACAGGCTACGGAATTGGGATCCATTGTCCGTCAAAACTTGTTGAGGGAATCCCAACCGTGTAAAAATTTGCACAAGGGCTTCTGCGACATGCTTGGAATTAGTGCATGGTAGCGGTACGGCTTCGGCCCACATAGTGCAAGTGTCAACTAAGGTCAGGATGAACCTGTTCCTTCTTTTGGTCTTTTCCAGAGGACCAATAATGTCGACAGCAACCCGTTCAAATGGAGTCCCTACTATTGGCATTTGCCCCATAGGTACTGGGGGTGTCAAGTGCTTGGGTGCTACCCGTTGGCACTGGGCGCAGGATTTCACGTACCTGACAATGTCAGAGTTCATTCCTGGCCACCAATAGTGGTTTTTTATTCGCTGAATAGTGGCGTTTTGTCCCATGTGTCCGCTAAAGGGAAGAGAGTGCCCCATTTCTAAGATCTGGTTTCTGTACTGCGTCGGTACTAGGAGCTGGTTATTCCCCGTGTCCGGGTTGCCCGTTCTACGATACAATACACCATCCTTAGAAAAGATGTCTCCGTTGTGTCTGGGGTCCTTAGCCATGGGCAGTTTTTTAAAGCAGGGCGCCAGAGTAGGGTCCTTTTGTTGCGCCTCCTTCAGTTCATTCGGCAACAAGTTTGGCGCAGGCTCCCTCTCCTTCTTGGCTTGCCCTCTTGTGGTTACCGCTGCCACAATCGGCTCCTTAGGTCTCCCAATGAACACATATCTACATCCCAGGATAACTGGGTAGATCGGATCATCCATTATGGCCGCTTTAATAACTCCTCTGACAAAGTCAGAGTGTATTTCTACCAGTGCGATAGGAAGCGTCCTGGGTGCATCACTCCTGAAAACTCCACTAAGTTTGACGGTTTCCTCTGTCTCCTGACCGGGTTTGACTAGGTGCCTAGCGACAATACAATCAAAACTTAATCCAGTGTCAAAAAGACAAGTAGTAGAGGTACCGTTCAAAATTACAGTTCCTCGAGTTGAGGGTCGGTCCCCCTCAGGTTGAGAATCACTGACATTGACTCTACCTTTCGAGGCTGTATGCAAACATCCAATGCGGTTTGCACCGGTTTGTTTGCCCTGATCAGACGTTCCTGGTGTAGGGGTCTTCCCTTTTCCTTGACCTTGGTGGCCGCGCTGCCACGTAGGCTTGTTGGGTTGATCAGAATTGTTGTTGGGGGGGGTATCGGGTTTTGTAGAATTTCGATTTTTCCTGGGGAGGTTTCTGGGTATTGTTATCTCGTTGGTTATAATGTTGAGAGGAAGTGGAAGAATAGGATGCCTGTTCTAGATTCTGTTTTCGAGATGGCTCATCGGTGGGTTTACGTTTAGTGCTGGGAAGTTCGGCCATTGCATTGCTATAGCGTTCGGCTTTATTGAGTATGTCTTCAAGCCTGACTGCCCCCTGTTCCGCCAAAAATCTACGTGTTTCATTCGACAAAGTGGATTTTATCTGCTCCACAAGAACAAGTTCGAGGAGTCCCTCATATGAAAGAGGTAGGTCAGATAATTCAATGCACTTTGTCAGATAACCCGTGAGACGTGAAGAGAACTGTGGAAATGTTTCCGTGCTCTCTTTTCGGCTGTTTCTGAACAACTGCAGAAACTTTCGGGCAGTCATCTCAAACTGCTGTAGTAAGGCCTTTTTCAACATGTCGTAATCATGTTGATTCGGTCCCAGCTTTGTGTACACGTCATAAGCATTGCCTTTCAGTGACGTTGAAAGTTTGAGCGCCCAGCGGGTACTCTCTAACCCATAAAGATTCGCGAGTCTCTCGAATTTTTCTAGGTAGCTGTCAATTTTTTCGTTAGGGCTAGGAAAAGATTCTAAAGAAAACGACATAGCAGTCAATTGGGCAGATTGAGTACTGGAGAGGTCCATTGATTGAGACTGGGGCGAAGACGGCTCTCCGTTAGTCGAAGTAGAGGCGCCCCGACTCTCTAGAGCCTTAAGCGCCAGTTGATGCTGTCTTTCCTTGTCTCTCTCTCTCTCTCTCTCTCTGCGAGTTTCCATCTCTGCTTCAATTTTCTTCTGTTCCAAAAGACGTTCTTCCGCTTCTTTCTTATCTGCCCTCTCCTGGGCTTCTCTCCTCTCTGTTCTTTCTTTCTCTTCCTTCCTCTCAGCTTCTGCTCTCTGTTGCTCCGCCTTCCTCTCAGCTTCGGCTCTCTGTTGCTCCGCGTCATATATTTCCAATTCCTGGTTAATAAACGCGTTTGCAGCTTCTGCATCTAATCCTGCCTCTTTCGCTTCCAGCCTCAAGATGGACCTCATCTTTATCCTCTCTGCCATTGTTAAAGAATAAGATGAAGTATGCTTAGAGAACTAGTAAGAAGAAACGCGAAAAGGGAGGAACTCTGAACCGCTACGAGAAAAAAAAACACAAGTACAAATTTACCTGTGTTACCTCCTACCTGTACTGTGCAAACTTATCGCTGCTATTATCTGGCAATTAAGGCTCTAAACGCAAGCGACTATGCCACTAAATGGTAAGTTACACTGGAAAAGAATCTACTTTTACTAACAGTAGAGAAAAATTTATATTAAAACAATTTAAAAGAAAAAAAAAAATTTCCCCTAAATTTTAAATCTCTGACAACAAACTCCGTCCCTAAAGTCAATTATTGAGATGAGACGTTGTTAACTTAATTTTTAAAAATCAGAACAATCCGTCTTTAGCTAAGCTCAACTCTTTTTGACTTCAAAAACCTTAGTGACTGTAAAACAATCACGCAATCCCAGCAACTTTTATAAAGAAAGAAATATAATTATCTCCGCCAGAGGATAATTAAAATAGCAAATATATTTGTTTATCTGTACTTTCTACTGCTGTGGAGAGAAAACAACCTGTAAATATGCTGTGTGGACAACCCAAATACTTAAAGAACGTTTGTCTAGGGGTGTAATTATTTATTTATTTCCCTAATTCACAAAGACAAATCATTCACACTCTACCTAGTTAGACCCAAACTAAATCAGACTCAAAATATCTTTATCCCGGCTATGCGATTGCCTCAAATGTAGCTCAAGATCCCAGAACCAGCCCACAAATATGTGTGCATCAAATGTATCTCAAAATTATCCCAGACGAGCCGGCCAAATATTGTCGTAAATTTATTTTGAGAGAAAAGAGTCGTAGAAATAGTGGTCCGGTTTAGAGTGGAAAATGATGATGGAAAGCTCAGTGATAGAAAATGTAGAGATTTAATAGTTACTTCACAGCGTGCTGGAGGAGAGTAAAGACAGACTTATTTACGACAAATCGTGTCTCTCAATCTTCTCTTTCACTCTCCTGGTCAAACAATTATTTGCCAGTTTTCCAGACTCGCATCTGCGCGCTCACCGATTCGGTGTTTTCAAACACACACACGACGTTGATACAAACTATATTAAACGAATAGGGGAAAAGTTGGGCTTTGGGTATATCCAACACACAGAACTAAATGAGTTTATGTGATTTTATTCACTTTCAACATCAATCACTAAAAATATCAGATATTACATAAATTATCATAAGTACACAAATGCAAATAACAAGTTTGGGAGGGGTGAAGAAGATTGGTATCGACTAAGCCCTTCCCGCTCATTAGACAAAGACAAACCCAGTCCAGAGATAGATAATATCAGGAACACGGGTACGTTAACCTAACAGTAAAGTTAATTACTCTGAAAGAGGTGTTACCAAGTTAGGTATAGGTGATAGAAAAAAAACCTGTTCTTCCCAGCTGTTCTTCCCTTTACTAAGCAAATGGAAAGGAGGTGGTTTTAAACAGAGTTAACAAATTATCAACTATCCCACTTAAAGGAACAATGTAGGGTATACAGAAAAGATATATGTTACCAGGTAAGCAAGTTAACAAAATGGTCACACAAAAGAATTAATTTCCTGTCATTCATACACGCGCTAGCAAAGGCCTTCACTCATCTTGCTCTCACTTACCGATTGTGAAAAAATCTTGCACTCCATAGAATAACACAACAGCAGTTACACCTCAACTAAATGTATGAGTGTTTGTTCAAGTTCTAGCCCCAGATTATCGGGTAGGCGGTCAGCACATAAAAGGGTCCCGTAATCGCTGGAAAATGAATCTGTAGTTGTGTCTCTCTTTCTTAATAACAGTTTCTATGGGAGGGCACGGTCTCTGATACCGGGGTGAGGATGGTGTGGTCTATTTGACTATGCCGCGGATAATAAAATTCTTACGCGTGCTGGTACACTTTATCCGTGAGGTATGGTTTAAGTCCAGTGAAAAAACTAGTCACATCACTGTTCAGGAAATTATGAATTATCTCTCTGTGTCAGTAAACTAACAAAGCTCGGGCCAGTGTTCTTCTTCCCGTTACGACTTAAGTTGTTTGATGGTGCGTTAAATTTGTCTTTGGGTGTGCTTTCTTTGCTATAAGTTAGATAGCGGAATTCCAAACATAGAATCGCCTCAAAGATTAAAAATTTACACAGTCTCAACAAGTTCTGCGTCAGGGGAACTCTACACACTGTTTATGCTTTGCTTTGCTTAGATTGATTTCTTTATTGCTTTCTTAATGCTGGGATCGCACAGGTTACGATCACTCTGTATGAAAGAAAAAAAAGACATGTAATATACCGAAACAAATAACCTTCTGAAGCGCGATGAATTTCCCGTTAAGCCTATTATATATATGCTCGCGTATTTAATTATGTATTTAATAAACACTGCGCGAATTCTAGTGGTTAAAAACCCACATCTATAAAACTAGGACTTAACTGAATTTGTTAATTATAAATTCCTTCGCGACTTTAAAAGTTAATTTAAGCATCTATTATCTTTTGAAATAATATAATAGATAGATCATTATATTTAAAACTGGAACTCTTGAGATGGTTTAATTAAATAGATTTAAATTAACACAGAATCCCTTTAAATAGAATGACTGAGCTAGACCACTGATCACTTTACACAATATATATTACCGCTTTGCACAGAAATATAAATCACTGCAAATATATATAAAATCCAGGGGAAAATCTATAACAAGATTTCAATAAAGCTAGTGCTTCTGTAAAGGTCTGGCCAGCGAGTGATAACGTGTCTAGTTCTACATGGTCTATTTAGCTAAAATGAAATGTAAGTTGAGTGGGACATGATAAACTTGACAACTTATTTGATCTCACGAACTTTTGGGGATCTGACCGCCAAATCAAGAGAAAAAGCCGCACCCTGGTCTTCGTATCTCCGTTCGCTGCTACCCGTTCGCTTTCCCCGTTCGCTCGGTTCCTCGATTGACACCGAGACGCGAAAATAGCGGCAAGCAACTGCGTCTCGTATCAGGGAAAACTACTGTCTTTGATAGCGCCGATAGTCTCCCTTAAGATCCCTCGGTCTGTCTCTTTGATCTCGTCGCTGTATCCTACATGAGTCCCGGTGGAATGCGTTCTGGCAAACGAAAAGTTACAACAAATGTTCAGGGGTTCTAATGTTATGAAAAGCTAAGGGTCCCTTAAATCATCCATCATATCAGGGAAAATTCACTTGTCAAACTAGACGTACGTCACATCCAGGAATATTGGAGTGCAAGGTAGTGAGAGTTTTGCGTGACACTGGGTCCTCAACGATAGGCATAAAGCACTCGCTTATCGAGCCTTCTGCTTTTACAGGCAAATCAGTTAAGTGTGTCACATTTGGTGGGAATATAGAAACTTTCCCTGTGGCACGAGTATACATTGATACTCCTTTTTACACAGGCACTGTTTATGCCTGCGGCTTGAGAGCACCCATTACTGAAATTATAATAGGAAACATACCAGGAGTTAAGGATTGCACTCCTGAGGAGATTGCAATGTGGGTTGAATCTCACCCACAGGTGGCGAATGCTGTTGTAACGAGAGCACAACAGTTAGCTACGAACATGGCTACACCACCTCTTCCTATAATAGATACAATTATGTATCAAGTTGGCACTGTTACACCTTCTGTTTTTGCAGAAAAACAGAAGAGTGACCCAACATTACAAGGATTGTTTAGCCGAGCAGAACAAAAAACGATTAAATACACAGGAGTGGCTAAACAATGGTTCAAGATAAAGAAATCAATACTCACTAGATATTTTGATGATGGCAAAACAGTTATACATCAAGTGATAGTACCTAAGGAATATAGACCATTGGTCTTACAAACAGGTCATGACTCCCCTATGGCAGGTCATATGGGGATCAAAAGAACATTGTTTCGTGTTACGTCACAATTTTATTGGCCTGGGGTTAATAAAGATACAAAGTTATACTGCAAATCATGTACGACATGCCAAGGTATAGCACGTAAGGGCAGGTTCCATACGGCACCCTTACAAATTACAGACGTGCCTGAAAGACCTTTCAAAAAGATCGCAGTTGATATAGTGGGTCCTTTATCAATTACTTCAAATAATGGATTTCGTTATATTTTAACTTGCGTAGATCTTTGCACGCGTTGGCCAGAGGCCATACCATTGAAAACCATCACGACTGCATCTGTGTCTGATGCATTATTTTCGATATTTTGTCGAATCGGTTTTCCGGAGGACATTTTGTCAGATCAAGGATCACAATTTACGTCCAACATTATGAGGGATTTAGAATCCATGTTATCTGTTCACCACTCGTTTTGTAGTGCCTATAGGCCCCAATCAAACGGTGTGTGCGAGCGCTATAATAGCACTCTAAAACAGATGTTATCTAAGATAACTGAGGAATGCCCTCGGGAATGGGACCGGCTTCTCCCGGCGGCCCTATTCGCTTTTCGTGAAGTGCCTCACGAAAGCACGGGATGGTCTCCGTTCGAATTGGTTTATGGTTCGAATCCTCGCGGACCAATGATGATACTCAAGGATTTGTTGGTTGGAGCATCAATTGATACAGCCACTCGAAACAGCTACGAGTTGGTTATTGATCTCCGACAACGAATCATTGATGCGTGCACTTATGCATCCCAGAGTATAAAATCAGCTACTCAACGATCAAGACTATTACATAACCAAAAGAGAATATTAAGATCCTTCAAACCATGTGAAAAAGTTTGGTTATTGCTACCTCATAACGATAACAAATTACTAATATCATGGCAAGGTCCATTTGATATTATCAAACAAGTCACAGATGTTGACTATTCTGTGAACGTTAGAGGGAAAATCAAAACCTTCCATGTCAACATGCTAAAATTAGCAGTTGAAAGACCACAGGAATTAATTCCTGTCATTAACTCTATTGACGATTCTTCACATCATACTGCTTCTTTTGCTGTTGTCCATGAGGAAGATACCACGTCGTCTATCCCTTTACAATTCCAATTACCTTCTTTGCAATCATCGGAATCTTGGAAGAACGTGACTATTTCTTCTTCACTATCTTCTTCACAACAAGATCAAGTTCGGGATATTCTTATTTCTTTCAAAGATGTCCTCACTGACCTCCCAGGTCAGACATCGCTTATATCCCATGACATCACTCTTACTGATTATAAACCTATCAAACTTAGACCCTATCCTATTTCTTTACACCATAAAGATAGGGTAGAGAAAGAGTTAAAAGAGATGATACATTTAGGTGTAATATCTCCTTCGGAATCACCATATGCATTCCCAATGGTGATTGTTAAGAAGAAGGATGATTCTTTACGTATTTGTATTGACTTTAGACGATTGAACAAAATTACAATCACAGACGGTGAGCCTATGCCACTTTTAGAAGATCTTTTGTCAGAATTATCTAATGCTACTTTCTTTAGCAAACTAGATCTCTCTAAGGGCTACTGGCAAATTCCTCTTGCCGAAAACGCCAAACCTTACACAGCTTTCACAACTCCTTTTGGTCTCTACCAATGGAATTACATGTGTTTTGGTTTGGTGAATGCACCAGCGACGTTTGTGCGCATGATGCGCCGCCTTCTTGGCGATCGTAAAGATGTCATCACGTACATCGATGACATCTGCCTATTTCATGACTCGTGGGAAGACCATATTGATGGTTTAACTTCTCTTCTACATACTTTACGTATGCATGGTTTGACTGTGCGACCTTCAAAGGTCCAAATAGGTTGTCAGGAAATTTCTTTTCTTGGTCACCGCATAGGTAACCACAAACTATATCCTGACGACAATACAGTCAAAAGAATTCTAGAAATTTCTACCCCTTCAACTAAGAAACAAGTTAAAAGCCTTTTGGGCTTGGTTAACTATTACCATAAGTTCATCCCGCATTTCGCACAGCTATCTACACCTTTGTCTGCACTGTTGTCCAAAGGTAGTCCTAATAAGGTATGTTGGGACCAAGATTGCGAAAGCGCTTTAGTAACAATTAAGAAATTATTTAGTAATGCACCGATTTTGTTATTACCGAATATACGTATCCCATTCATACTCCAATCAGATGCCTCGAGTTACTCCATGGGTGGCTGCTTACTGCAATGTTACGAGGAAACACTCCATCCATGTTTCTATGTGTCAAGGAAACTCACTTCGGCTGAACAGAAGTATGCGACAGGTGAACGTGAGCTCCTGTCGATGGTCTGGTGCCTAGAGAAGCTATCAAGATATCTCATCGGCACTCACTTTTTTATCATGACAGACCACAGTCCTCTGACGTATATAACATCTAGAACAATGCGTAACTCTAGAATACATCGATGGTACCTGTTGATTCAAGAATTTTCGTTTACGATTCTGCCTATTGCTGGATCAGACAATAACTTGGCGGATCTTCTATCTCGCAACTTCTCTGAGAAGAAAACGAATTAACTCTTTAGTTACCGTTTTGAGAAGTATTGTTATTATTGTTATGAAATTTATTATGTCTACTTAATGAGTATGATAGTTATAAGTAAGTAGTACTAATATTAATATATTCTGGAGACGAGCGTCTTCTCCACCACTATCATCCGTGCCACAAGTGTCACGTTTGGAAGTGAGGGGGATGATGTTGAGGATTGCTTCATGTCTGCAGCATGGCGCATTCCTCAAATGATTATATCTCCGCGACTGATGTCGATGATTGTTTCATGTCTACAGGCATTTGGATTTGTGCACGATCCGAATGACTGTATCATGGAACACCTCAAACAAACAGAGATATATCTCATCGACCGATGTCGATGATTGTTGTATGTGTGCAGGCATTTGAGTTTGGCCGACTCGAATTGCTGCACCATGGAACATCGCAATTGAATATAGTAACGACATAGTATGCATATCACTATGCATGACGCGTATGTCTTGGTAACGTCATTCGACTTGTGGGTTTTGACCCGAACGGCAGTGTGTTTCAGATGTGTGGCCATTGCCACTTATATTGTGTGGTGTAACAACTTAGAAAGTGTGTGTCGTCGTCCACTTATTACTTGTATGGCTGGGAAGCCAATTGAGCAGTGTATTTCGTGAATAAAACGTAAGTCGTATTGTTACTAACGCAGTTTGCATAATTATGGCAGATTAGCCAGGCATGGTATGCCAAAGGAACATTATGGTACTAGCAATAGTGTAAGACTAGTATAGATAGATATTATACAGCTAGCGGCAAGCGTAAGCCTAGTGTAATGGACATTAGACGACTAGCAGTAGACGTAAGCCTAGCGTAAGAAGTGTATTACAAAACTAGCAGAATAATTAAGTCTAGTGCAAAAGGCTATTGTATAAACTAGCGACGGGAGTAAGTCTAGTTAGCCTCTGAATTTATCCCAAAGGACATTGGCCGTTAAAAGGAACTGACCTCTAACCATAACTCTAGATAGAGATTGATGAACATGTGTTAATGAAATAATGAGAACTCTTACAGATCGTACATGAATGTGATGTGACTTTTGTTCCCATGTAGTTGGTGTCTGCTCATGGAATGAAAATATTAATTAAATATTTTGAGTCGTCAAAATCACGGTCTTATCAACTGAAGTATTCGGAGTTGAGTTAAATGCTGTTTATCTTCAACTAATCATGACCAGTGCTGATTAATGTCTTAACACACTGCATCTCACACTGCTAATATAATCAATAAGACAAGAGACTAATACAGGTCAGTCAAGGGACGAATATTTAATATGAAACATGTTCAGCAGATAATGCATCACACGGGTTAAGCAGACAAGATCGATACCAACGAACAGTATTACGGAATCCTACAAAAGCGATAAGAACCCGAAGGACTTCGACTCTAGAAACAGAATACGCATATAACAACTTGGTCATCCTCAACAGACTAGGAGTCATCGAAGCACCCATAACATACTGGGGTCCAAAGTTCATAACAAATCCCCAGAAACCCCCCCTCCCCCCAGGAAAAATCGAAATTCTACAAAACCCGATACCCCCCCCCCCCCCAACAACAATTCTGATCAACCCAACAAGCCTACGTGGCAGCGCGGCCACCAAGGTCAAGGAAAATGGGAAGACACCTACACCAGGAACGTCTGATCAGGGCAAACAAACCGGTGCAAACCACATTGGATGTTTGCATACAGCCTCGAAAGGTAGAGTCAATGTCAGTGATTCTCAACCTGAGGGGGACCGACCCTCAACTCGAGGAACTGTAATTTTGAACGGTACCTCTACTACTTGTCTTTTTGACACTGGATTAAGTTTTGATTGTATTGTCGCTAGGCACCTAGTCAAACCCGGTCAGGAGACAGAGGAAACCGTAAAACTTAGTGGAGTTTTCAGGAGTGATGCACCCAGGACGCTTCCTATCGCACTGGTAGAAATACACTCTGACTTTGTCAGAGGTGTTATTAAAGCGGCCATTATGGATGATCCTATCTACCCAGTTATCTTGGGATGTAGATATGTGTTCATTAGGAGACCTAAGGAGCCGATTGTGGCAGCGGTAACCACAAGAGGGCAAGCCAAGAAGGAGAGGAAGCCTGCGCCAAATTTGTTGCCGAATGAACTGAAGGAGGCGCAACAAAAGGACCCTACTCTGGCGCCCTGCTTTAAAAAACTGCACATCGCTAAGGACCCCAGACACAACGGAGACATCTTTTCTAAGGATGGCGTATTGTATCGTAGAACGGGCAACCCGGACACGGGGAATAACCAGCTCCTAGTTCCGACGCAGTACAGAAACCAGATCTTAGAAATGGGGCACTCTCTTCCCTTTAGCGGACATATGGGACAAAACGCCACTATTCAGCGAATAAAAAACCACTATTGGTGGCCAGGAATGAACTCTGACATTGTCAGGTATGTGAAATCCTGCGCCCATTGCCAACGGGTAGCACCCAAGCACTTGACACCCCCAGTACCTATGGGGCAAATGCCAATAGTAGGGACTCCATTTGAACGGGTTGCTGTCGACATTATTGGTCCCCTGGAAAAGACCAAAATAAGGAACAGGTTCATCCTGACCTTAGTCGACACTTGCACTATGTGGGCCGAAGCCGTACCGCTACCATGCACTAATTCCAAGCATGTTGCAGAAGCCCTTGTGCAAATTTTTACACGGTTGGGATTCCCTCAACAAGTTCTGACGGTCAATGGATCCCAATTCCGTAGCCTGTTAATGGAGGAGATCTTTAAGATCTTGAGGGCCAAACATATCCACACAAGTCCCTACCATCCGGCCGGAAATGGGCTCGTGGAACGTTTTAACGGTACCCTCACCATGATGTTACGTAAGCTGGGTCAGGAGAAACCGGAAGACTGGGACCAATATATATCGGCTGCCTTATTCGCCTACAGCAGACATGGATAACATAGAAATTGAAATGGTAGAAGCTCTGGAGAGTTTTGGTATAGATGCAATCACAGAAATATGCAACGATATATACAATACAGGATATATACCACACGACATGAAGACATCAGTTTTTATAACATTGCCCAAAAAACCAAATGCAACAGAATGTTCAGACTTCAGAACAATCAGCCTGATGAGTCATGCAATTAAGATACTGCTCAAAATCATACAGGAAAGAATAAAAAGTAATGTAGACAGCGAAATCCAAGAAGAACAGTTTGGTTTTAGACGGAACAGTGGAACAAGAGAGGCAATATTTTGCCTTAGAATATTAGCAGAAAAATATACAGAGGTCCAAAAAAGTATATATATGTGCTTCATTGACTATAAGAAGGCTTTTGACTAGAGGTGGGCAAATAGAGACACTTAGCTGTGTCGAGACATTCGAAACAGTGGGTTAAACTGTGTCGACGCACTGTTTCGAAACAACGGCACAGCGGCTCTTTTGCCCGTATCGGGGAGAAAGAAGTCTCTTATAGACAGTACCGGGGCGGGTATACATGAACTGTGTGAGACAATTTCCTCTGTTTTTACTGTCATGTGTGAAAATCTATGGCGTTTCGTGTGACCACAATTCAATATTTTTACACAAGTCTTCATTATGATGTAATAAAACGTAGATATGATGATAGCTGCAGTATATGGGAAAATAATAAAAAAACAACAATAATAATAACAGTAATAATAACACATGATATCAAACTAGAGTAAGCTAGTTTTGGTAGACAATGATTCAAATCCACACCGAGTACACATATCAGCAGAGCTAATAAAGTGTCCATTACATTTATACGAACACACGAACACTTTCAACTTTAACATAGCGCCTAAAACATTGACAACTGCAGCACTGACACAATTTCCAGTGTCTATAACTTCTCAGCAAAAATAATATCACTTGTAAAATCAAGTCATCATAACACATCCCTGAAAAATATGACATGTTTGATATTCCATACTAATGTTCCGAACGGTTTATTCGAGGCAGACATGAACTGAAACTGTGTCCATGTATCGAATCTGTCGGACTGTCGGTGCTGTTTCGAAGCATTGTTTGACACATACACACTGTAGCCATCTCTACTCTTCAAAACAGCGAGGCAAACAGGAACCGACTGTATCGACACGGCAAGAAGGCTCTGTATCGAATCGTTCGGGTACGATACTGTATCGAAGCATTGTTTCGAAACATAAACACAGTAGCCATCTCTACTTTTGACAGAGTCCATCATGAGGAAATAATTGAATGCCTCAAAGACATAGGTATTGATGGAAAAGATATAAGAATACTCAGTAACTTTTATTGGGAGCAAACTGCCACAGTAAGATCTGGAAGGAATTATTCACCATACATAGACATAAAAAGAGGTGTCAGACAAGGTTGTGTGCTGTCCCCTTGCCTATTTAATTTATACACCGAAAAATTTTTCAAACAGATGCAGGAAATACACGGACTGAACATCAGTGGAAGGTCGATAAACAACCTTAGATATGCAGATGATACCGTGTTGTTAGCTGAAAGCAAACAGGAGTTACAAGAACTAGTGAAGCAAGTGAACAGCATAAGTCATGAATATGGACTCGACATTAATACTGAGAAAACAAAAACTATGATAATTAGCAAAACAAACGATAAACCCACATTAAGGATAAGCGTAAATGGGAAAATCCTGGAACAAGTCAAGAGCTACGTATATCTTGGTCATATAATAACAGAAGATGGCACATGTGAAACAGAAATCAAGAAGAGAATAGGAATGGCCAAAGCTACATTCAACAACATGAAACATATACTGACATCTAAACAGTTATCTCACAAATTAAAACTGAGAATCATAAAGTGTTATATATATTCTGCATTTCTGTATGGTGCAGAAACATGGACGATGAATAAGCATTTGGAAGAAAGAATTGAGGCTCTTGAAAAGTGGATATATAGAAGAATGGGGCGTATCTCATGGAAAGAGATGAAAACAAATAAGGAGGTCCTAGAAAATCTAGGTATGAAAAGAGAACTAATAAGGGAGGTCAAAGTTCGGCAGTTAAAATACTTTGGCCACATAAAAAGGCATAACACCTTGCAGAAGACCATAACAGAAGGGAGAGTTGAAGGCAAACGTGCAAGGGGAAGACAACGCTATAAGTGGGAAGATAACATCAAGAGATGGACAGGAAAGAGTCTATCAGAGTGCACCACCAAGACAAGAGACAGAAGGCGTTGGAGATCCATTACAGCAAACCTTTGTTGTGGAGATGGCAACTGATGATGATGATGATTTTGTGGTTACTTTTTCTTCTGGGTTTTCTCTTCTATACTACTCCATGCTTTCTGTCAATAACTGTTGATATTTATTTTTGACGTCGATTAAATATTTCTGTTTTATATCTGGTTGTTTCAGCGTTGTTTCTTTGGTAAGTGTTGCTATTTTCGGGAGAGTACATATAAGAGACACAATACAATTAATGTCTAACTGTCAACCAAAGTTGCATTCTTTAGCGTTACGCACTGACAGAAAAAGCTGGGATTTTATATAGAGGATTTTCTTCATCATTTCCCTTGTCGCTTTACATAAAGAAAAATGAATCTATCATTATAGGAAGTGCGCATCAAAGCATTCATGAGCTCTTCCATCGATGGTTTATGTAGCCAATTGTTTCATATGATGAAGTTGCCATTCTCATACCACAATTGTCATAATAATCAGTGCTTACGAAAGGAATGAGCTGTAGACTTATTCTTTGTCTCAAAGATCCACGAAAACTGCATGGGGAGATTTTAATTTGTGAAAGTTTTAAACTATTGGAAAAATTCTTGAACAATTAAAGTTTATTTTTACGTATTACAAGATGCATTTTTTAAACTTAAGAGTTAAAATAAAAATTGAGTTGGAGCTCAGAGAATAGAGCTGGAGCAGTCACTATTTATGCAGCAGCGGTGCAATTTAAAGTTTGATTTCTCCACATCCCCAGATTATTGGACTCTACATTTGTTAAATAAGTTGTTTAAGATTATAATTGATACTCAAGATGAAGTTCACAGAAACCACAGTGCAATGTGCGACGTTACTGTATTTTCCTACAAAAGAAGGTGTGAATATTTCTGACACACTGAACAATGCTCCATAAAATTGTGTTATTCTAATGGTTGATCCGTTTATATTCCATGGTACGATGCGAGCTGTTACGCATTTTCTAAAAATAAAAAAGGAGTGGAGGAGATTATTTCATTGTTAGCAACAGATATTTCATGAAGAAATTTAGTTACATTCGTATACATGTGTTTATTTCATAATTTTACAACAAGTTGTTTAGCTTTTAAAATCTGGGGATAGAAGTAATGTAACACAGTCGTTCCTATGTTCCTAAAAATTACCGCGTTGTAGAAAAATGCACTATGAAAATTAAAGGGCTTATGGGATAAATAGGTTGAGGGGCAGAATTCTAAAAGTCTGCAAGTCTCGTAAGTAATACACTAAAATCGGAAACATAGTACATCCAATAAAATGCGGTGTTTGAAGACATTAAACCAGCCACAGCTAACACTAAAAGGAGACACATCTGCAGCAGATTTTTCCCTCAGGTCGTCATATATAGCTAATATTTTTTTTCGTTAGGTCTTTAGCTCTCGTGATGTCATATGTTCTCTCGTTTCTTCAAAAAGGCGTTATTATTGTAAGCTTTTCCTTAGTGTTTTCGGCTTTCCGTTTTCATTCACTATTTTGATGGTGCTTACTCACGTTTGTGATACTGTATTAAATACTTTTATCAAGAAAAGTACATAAACTCGGGAAAACTGCATGATATATGTAGTGAAATTGACAGAGATACAACGGTAAAATATCTCCAAAGATAACATTTAAGGATAAAAACATAATGCGTAGGCTGCGAATAGTACATGATCGCCTAGACCGCGGGTCATCATCCTCCATAATAATTGACTTGCTAGACAGGAGGGGAACGGCGGATCAAAAAGGAAAAAAATATGACTGGAAAGATTGCGTGAGACTAGAAAGGCTAAGGAGACGCAATTGGGGGGGAAACGGAGAAAAGTCACGTTTCCCAAGTTGACATAAAAAGTAAGCAACTCGACAGAAGGGACCTTAGATATAATACGCCACAGTCATTTATTGGACGCTTTTGCAATACCAAGCCCTTGATTTGAATTCAGCGACTAAAACGCAGATGTTTGGAATATTACAAAATTTAAAAAAGTACTTTTTTCTTAATATTAATGTTAGGAATATAAAAATTAGCTGGCCGGATGGCCTATTCTGAGCAGTGAACTAATATGTTCTTAATTTTACAGACGGATAGATAATATTGAAGATAATGACAAAAGACAGTGTTGTTCACATCATCGACAGACTGTATTGAATCTAAAAGTGTCGCTAATTGCACAAAAAAACACGACTTTGGGACGCAGGTGTTCAAATTTACTTAGTATGGAGGAGAGGGTTTTTGGGTGGTAGCTGTGTCTAAATATAACTTTTAACGACAAAATTTTGGAGGGGAGAGAAAGGTTGGTTCAAAAATCAAGTACATTTTGTAGAAACACAAGTAGAGACGGACAGACTAACAGATAACCATCCATACTTGACTGAAGCATGACTGAAATGACTTTATGGTAGGAAATTTGAATTTAAAATAAACCTAGGCAGTGATTGGCCACAGACAATCATATCATTAGCGCTCAGACGCGAAAGTGGGGCCATTCTTCAATAGTTGTTCAGTGATAGACACAGATTTTAAAGTGTGGTGATTTCCATATGAAAGAAAGTGTAATAAATTTAGGGACGCCATACTATAGCCAGCAGCTCAGCTGAGTTTTGCTAGCAATTCTGTGTTATTTATTCATAATCTGGTAAGATTGAAATTATTTCCTTATATATTTTGAATATTGTTTCATGTTCGAGTGATTTGATACTGCCATATCGAAATCTAGCCTTACAAACAAGTAGGGATTTGCTCTAGACCCCCCGCCCTAGTCAGGGTCTAGGGACCAACAATATACATAAACTCCAGCAAGGGTTAGGCAAGACAGATCAAGTGTTGAGAATAATGAAACATATTACCTATCCTCTTTTAGGGCAGACAACTAATAAATATTTTTCAGAACCTATAGTCTGGGAGGATCTATCTGATGTAAAACCACCATGGTAAATGTGCTGTTTGGTCAGAGAGATCTGACCTGTCTGTATGATGTGGTTGTTGTGTCAGCGTTGTGTCCAGACGTGGGTAGAGAATAGATTTTGACACATGGCCCATACTTTGATTGCAGAGCTGGGAGTTTTTGTTGTCAACAAAGCAGTGACTATTCAGTTGGTGACTTTACTCGAGTGTATCTGTGCAGTACTTGTGACAGAGACCACCATTATTGCCCGCCAGCACGGAGAGGTGGGACCACCTGATTTCAGCACCAGAGCTACAACGACAAGATGAGTGAGCCTCTGGTCTGCTGGACATTCACCAAAGCCCTTTAGTTACTAATAACCCCATAAAAATTCCCACCATTTTCTGGACACTGTGTAGTCAATATAGACAGGTGTGATGAGGCCACCCCAACAGCACAAACAGTAACTATCCTCCCAAGTAGATGACTACTAGAACATTTTAATAAAACTAACTAGTATAGTACATATATATGTACACTATTGCATTTATGATATAATATTCCATGCATTTCTTTCATAATTTCTAAATCCTTTTAAGTTCTGGTCAACCTAAAAAATTGATACAGAACAAAATAAATGTAATATAATTCTATCAAAAAAATTTTACACTATTGAGTTAGTTCAGTGTGTTGTAATATTTATTAATATTATTAGTCTTGTTAAATATCTGTGGGTATATCTATAACCTATTACACCACACTACATATCATAACCCTAGACACTTTACGTAGCCACATTCATTAAAAAAAAAAAAATTAAGTGTGAGGTCGTAGTGGTAGCAAGAAAGGCCTTCTGACAATTCTCAACTACATTTTATTTCAGGAGCCTTCACAGCTGGCCTCATACAATTACATTTAGTAATATCATCATCATACAATACCATCAACACCACTACATAAATTGGGGTCTTGTCCAGGGATAATTAGCCCAACAGTAATATTAGGATCTCCTGGTGGGAGAAATAAAAGTAGGGAAATAAATTGTAAAATTTCCTTTAAAATTAAAAGTGTCCCTGCAGATAAAAGTTGGTGAATCTTCACAGCCAGTAATAATTAATTAGTTAACTGGTTAGTTAGAATTAGTTAGACTATAGTCATAAGAAGTACTTAGTGTATTTACTGGTTAGAGATTTATCTTGTATATTATTATATTGTCTAAAAAGTATGGCGGAGCTGGCAAAATTTAGATCAGCTGCTGTGCTCACCGCGAAGGAGATGGGAATGGATGGTCAGATTTTAATTCAATACGTAACGGCTGAATGTGATAAATATATTGAAAGGGAAGATAGAAAGGTAGCTGAAGAGAAGAGGTTACAAATTGAGGCTGATAGAGAAATTAAGAGGCTGCAGATTGAGGCAGAAGAAAAACGACAGCAAAGGGAGGCAGAAGAAAAAAGGTTGACTGCCGAAAGGGAGGCAGAAGATAGAAGGTTGCAAAGGGAGGCAGAAGAAAAAAGGTTGACTGCCGAAAGGGAGGCAGAAGATAGAAGGTTGCAAAGGGAGCACGAATTACGACTAAGGGAGCTGGAATTACAAGGCCAGGCTCCTGAAAATGGTGCCAGCCCTTTTGCCTCAGATGCTACGCCCAGTCTGGGAGCCTCAAACTCAGCTATGGGGTTTCATTTAGACCATTTTGTTGAAAAAGACGATGACATAGAGGGGTACCTAGGACGTTTTGAGTTATTAGCTACTACATATGGGTTAGAGAGAGAGAGGTGGAGCTTAAAGCTATCACAGGGATTGAGAGGTACTTCTTATGAAGTATTTGCCAAAATGAACAGGGAAGACCAAGACAATTATGACATGTTAAAGCAGGCTTTGTTATTAAGGTACGAGAAGAATGGTGAATTTTATCGTAAGAAATTTAGAAATGCCAAACTGTTGTCTGGGGAGACATACCACCAATTCTCTGCTAGACTAGAAACCTATTTGGAGAAATGGACGGCTCTGGGGAAGACCCAAGATCTTAAAGAAATGATCATGATTGAGCAATTGAGAGAGTCCATGGCTCCAGACATGAGAAAATTTCTCATGGAACAAGGTGCAGAGAAGTTGGGGGAAATTTTAAATGTTGCTGAGAGGTATCAGGCAGCCCAGGCAGAGGTAAGTGGTGCTAAAAAGAAGCACATAGACAATTTTAAAGCTCCACAGCAATTTAATAAATTTGATAATAGAGAGCAGGGAAATAAAGGTAGGACAAACTTTGAGCGGCCAAGAAATGACTATCGCGACAGAAACTCACAGTTCAATGACCAAAAGTTCAATGAAAGAAAACCGTTGAACCAAGGAAAAAGATGGTGTAAATGGTGCAAGAAGGATAACCATAACACCGAATTTTGTAGAAGGAAACCTTCAAACATTGCTGCAATGAAGTCGGGGACGCGAAGATTAAAGGTTAATCCTAATGGACAACAGGAACCTTATCACCCCCCCCAGTTTGTGAGGATGTTATTTGTAATGGGGTCACCATAAGGTGCCTTTATGATACAGGTTTGGATTATGATTCAGTTGTGAAGTCTAGCCTAGTGGACCCAAGTCAGTATACCACAGAAACAGTGGAAATACAAGGGGCGACTAAGGACATACCACTCATGACACTTCCCATCGCAAGGATAACGGTGAAAACTCGCTATGTGGAAGGAGAAATCAGAGCAGCAGTGATAGATGAACCAATCTACCCTCTGATATTGGGGTGTAGATACGTCTTCTTGGGGAATCCCGAGAAACCTGTGATCATGGCGACAGTGCAGACCAGGTCACAGAAGAAGGAGGAAGAAGGTGAACCTATAAATGCTCATCCAGAGGAGATGAGGAAGGCGCAGGCTGAGGATAGGACACTCAAGCCCTGTTTTAAAAAATTGCCCAAATGCCACACACCTCCGAGCAAGGGGGAATATTTCATGAAGAACAAACTATTATACAGGAAGACAGGAACTAGATCCACTGGTCACGGACAGTTAGTTCTTCCCAAGATATATAGGGCAAACTTAATAAGGAGCTTACATGTTGGAAAAGATGGTGACCATGAGAAAGTCGGTACCATCTGCCAAAAGATTGCTCGAAAATACTATTGGCCCGACGTAAATGTCGATGTTGAAAACTTTGTAGAAGCATGTGGCGTATTTCATGAGGGAACACCCACAAAGGGAAAATATGTGCAGGACCTAGAAACGCCACGGGGCAACTTTAGGCCTGAAAGGAAAACTAATTATACTCGGGTAGACAAAGTGGAATGGGAGCCCCCTTTTCACACCCAGTCTTCACTTGAATGGATTAACATGGCCACTATGCGAAGAGTACAAAGAAGAAATTTTACCCAGGATAGGATGACAATCCCTCGGTCAGACTTATATAAACTGGAAGAACAGACAAGAGAGCGAAGATCTCTCATAAGCAATCTAAAGTGGGGAGACAAACCCCAGAAAAAAATTGGTAGTGGTCGATTTGTGAGTGATGATTCTAGGAAGAAAAGTCCTCATTATAAAGCTTCTAAGGGACGGGACCAGACGGGTTCCATGAAAAATAAGTATGATAAATTAAAGATCCAGATGTAGCTTTATTAAGGACCTGGACAGATGAGAAGGCGGAAGAGACTGTTACCTCATCGTATCAATATGTGAACGAACTGACCAATCGTTTGAAAGCTGGATGGAAACTGGCAAATGATAATTTGAAGCAAGCCAGGAAGAAACATGCAGCATATTTTAATAGGAAGGCAAAGGACAGGGAACTGGCAGTCGGAGAGAAGGTGCTGCTTCTACTACCCGGAAGCCAGAATAAATTACAAATTGGTTGGCAAGGTCCATATACGGTTCTAGAGAAGGTGTCTAGAACAAACTATAAAATTGACAAAAAGGGGAAGGAAAAAGTTTATCATGTAAACCTGTTAAAGAAGTATCTGGACAGACCACTCCAGGAAAGCACCCCCTTATTGACCTTGGCTATTGCAACCCAGATGCAAAAAAAGAACCACTCACCTCACATGAATACCCATTACATCCTTGTGAAACCGCAGCACAGGTAAAAGTCAGTAAGCACCTGACTAAAAACCAGAGGGAGAGAGTTCAACAGGTTCTGGAGGAACATACAGATGTATTAACAGATAAACCAGGCCATACAAATTTGCTACAGTATGACATGAAACTGGTAGACTCAAACCCAATCTGTATGAGAGCCTATTCTATTCCGTTCGCGAAGGAGAAGGCATTGAAGGAAGAAATAGAGTATTTGTTGAAGGAGGGGATTATTTCGCACAGTGAATCATCTTTTAGTTCTAGTGTCGTTTTTTGTTGAGAAAACCGTCTGGGGAACACAGACTGTGCATAGATTACAGGAAACTGAATGCTGTCACAGAAGGACAAGTGGATCCATTACCAGACACAAAACAGTTATTTGCCAGACTGAACAAGGCAAAATACTTTTCAAAGGTGGATCTTAGTAAAGGCTATTACCAGATCCCAGTGAAGCCTGAAGTGAGACCTTATTTGGCTTTTAGCACTTCGGATGGACATTATGAATTCAATATGCTACCATTCGGACTGAAAAATGCTCCGAGTGTGTTTTCAAGGATGATGCGAAAATTGTTGGATCCCCTGAATAACCCATGTATCACGAATTTCATGGATGATATTCTCGTCGCCACAGAGACATTTGAAGAACACATTGAAGCTCTGGAGATGTTGTTTGATAGACTTCGGGAGGCGAATTTAACTGCTAGGCCAACAAAATGTTGTATTGGATGCAAAGAGTTGGAATTCTTGGGACACACTGTATATCAGGGTAATATGACCCCTGATCCTAAGAACTTGGAAAAACTGCAGAGAGCACCTAGGCCACAAACAAAAAAGGACGTGCGATCATTCGTGTCGTTATGCGGATTTTATCAGAAATACATCAAAAATTTTAACGCTATTTGTGCTCCTCTGACTGATCTGACTCGCAAGGGACTTCCAGATAAAATTATTTGGACTGCACAATGTGAACTAGCGTTCCAAGAGTTAAAGGAAAAACTCACTAGCAAGCCTATTCTCAAACTGCCTGATTTGACACAGGACTTTGTCTTAAGAACCGATGCAAGTAATGTAGGACTCGGAGGGGCTTTGTTGCAAAGATCATCTTCACCTGATGGGGAACTGAAACCAGTCGCTTATGCAAGCCGTAAATTGAATAAGGCGGAACAAGGATACTCCACAAGCGAAAAAGAATGTTTAGCGTTAATCTGGGCAATAAAGAAGTTTCAAATCTATCTGTATGGTAGGACATTTGTGGTGGAGACGGACCATCAGCCTCTCGTATTCTTATCTCAGGCTAAGCATGAAAACGCAAGATTGCTGAGGTGGTCTTTATTGCTTCAACCTTATCAGTTCAGTATCCAATATATCCCAGGCAAATTGAATGTCGGTGCAGATTTCCTCAGTCGGCACCCCTGTGATCAAAATTAGAGTAGCGGCAGACGTGAGGAGTAATTTTACCTATGTGTATCGCTGGTTTTGGAACTTGCCATAGGCATGTTTTCAAGTGGGGAGATGTGTAGTGAAATTGACAGAGATACAACGGTAAAATATCTCCAAAGATAACATTTAAGGATAAAAACATAATGCGTAGGCTGCGAATAGTACATGATCGCCTAGACCGCGGGTCATCATCCTCCATAATAATTGACTTGCTAGACAGGAGGGGAACGGCGGATCAAAAAGGAAAAAAATATGACTGGAAAGATTGCGTGAGACTAGAAAGGCTAAGGAGACGCAATTGGGGGGGAAACGGAGAAAAGTCACGTTTCCCAAGTTGACATAAAAAGTAAGCAACTCGACAGAAGGGACCTTAGATATAATACGCCACAGTCATTTATTGGACGCTTTTGCAATACCAAGCCCTTGATTTGAATTCAGCGGCTAAAACGCAGATGTTTGGAATATTACAAAATTTAAAAAAGTACTTTTTTCTTAATATTAATGTTAGGAATATAAAAATTAGCTGGCCGGATGGCCTATTCTGAGCAGTGAACTAATATGTTCTTAATTTTACAGACGGATAGATAATATTGAAGATAATGACAAAAGACAGTGTTGTTCACATCATCGACAGACTGTATTGAATCTAAAAGTGTCGCTAATTGCACAAAAAAACACGACTTTGGGACGCAGGTGTTCAAATTTACTTAGTATGGAGGAGAGGGTTTTTTTGGGTGGTAGCTGTGTCTAAATATAACTTTTAACGACAAAATTTTGGAGGGGAGAGAAAGGTTGGTTCAAAAATCAAGTACATTTTGTAGAAACACAAGTAGAGACGGACAGACTAACAGATAACCATCCATACTTGACTGAAGCATGACTGAAATGACTTTATGGTAGGAAATTTGAATTTAAAATAAACCTAGGCAGTGATTGGCCACAGACAATCATATCATTAGCGCTCAGACGCGAAAGTGGGGCCATTCTTCAATAGTTGTTCAGTGATAGACACAGATTTTAAAGTGTGGTGATTTCCATATGAAAGAAAGTGTAATAAATTTAGGGACGCCATACTATAGCCAGCAGCTCAGCTGAGTTTTGCTAGCAATTCTGTGTTATTTATTCATAATCTGGTAAGATTGAAATTATTTCCTTATATATTTTGAATATTGTTTCATGTTCGAGTGATTTGATACTGCCATATCGAAATCTAGCCTTACAAACAAGTAGGGATTTGCTCTAGACCCCCCGCCCTAGTCAGGGTCTAGGGACCAACAATGTACATAAACTCCAGCAAGGGTTAGGCAAGACAGATCAAGTGTTGAGAATAATGAAACATATTACCTATCCTCTTTTAGGGCAGACAACTAATAAATATTTTTCAGAACCTATAGTCTGGGAGGATCTATCTGATGTAAAACCACCATGGTAAATGTGCTGTTTGGTCAGAGAGATCTGACCTGTCTGTATGATGTGGTTGTTGTGTCCAGACGTGGGTAGAGAATAGATTTTGACACATGGCCCATACTTTGATTGCAGAGCTGGGAGTTTCTGTTGTCAACAAAGCAGTGACTATTCAGTTGGTGACTTTACTCGAGTGTATCTGTGCAGTACTTGTGACAGAGACCACCATTATTGCCCGCCAGCACGGAGAGGTGGGACCACCTGATTTCAGCACCAGAGCTACAAAGACAAGATGAGTGAGCCTCTGGTCTGCTGGACATTCACCAAAGCCCTTTAGTTACTAATAACCCCATAAAAATTCCCACCATTTTCTGGACACTGTGTAGTCAATATAGACAGGTGTGATGAGGCCACCCCAACAGCACAAACAGTAACTATCCTCCCAAGTAGATGACTACTAGAACATTTTAATAAAACTAACTAGTATAGTACATATATATGTACACTATTGCATTTATGATATAATATTCCATGCATTTCTTTCATAATTTCTAAATCCTTTTAAGTTCTGGTCAACCTAAAAAATTGATACAGAACAAAATAAATGTAATATAATTCTATCAAAAAATTTTTACACTATTGAGTTAGTTCAGTGTGTTGTAATATTTATTAATATTATTAGTCTTGTTAAATATCTGTGGGTATATCTATAACCTATTACACCACACTACATATCATAACCCTAGACACTTTACGTAGCCACATTCATTAAAAAAAAAAAATTAAGTGTGAGGTCGTAGTGGTAGCAAGAAAGGCCTTCTGACAATTCTCAACTACATTTTATTTCAGGAGCCTTCACAGCTGGCCTCATACAATTACATTTAGTAATATCATCATCATACAATACCATCAACACCACTACAATATACACTCGTATGTGTTTTGTGTATTTCATCGCAAAACCTATATTGGCCAAACAGGCAAAGGACTTGGGGACAGATTCAGCCAGCACTTAAATGACATCTCTCAGCAAAAGTCCACACCAGTTGCCATACACTTCAATGGTCCTTACCACCATGGTCCCATCGACATCCAGGTCACAGCGATCCGATCCTGCTCCTCGGACACTGCCAGCCGAGAACAGCTTGAGAACCGTCTTACCCACCACATGGGGTGTCTAAAACCAGCCGGTCTCAACACTTTACACACCTTTGTCTGAGGTCACCCTTTCCTCTCTTGCTCTATTTTGACTCTTTCCACTCTTATCCTATTCTTCTATTTTTATGCCATCCTCCATAATATGTATGAATATACACTGTTTCTAATTTGTCTTGATTTTTTATTTCATATTTATTTATCTCCCACTCATTCTGTCCTCTTCTATTTCCAGTCCCCACTTTTATTACGTTTGGGTAGCTTATTGTTCAGTTTCGTTTTTTAGTTTTTAGTTTCTTAGTATATATTGTGTACATCCGGTGGCGGAAGTCACTTCCTTTTCAGCCACGCGTCCATTAGCGGACAGCAAATAGTGAAAGGATTTCGATGCCTTGCCTTCAGGGAAGTACCTGGGTTTTATTTTTATATTTATTTAAGTTCTTATGTGTCCTATCTAGCCTTCACTTTCTTTCCTTTCCTGACGAAGGCCTTGTCGCCGTAACGTAGACTATTTTATTTGTCTTTTGTACTCGTAAGACGAATCACCTTTTTTCGATTTTTTTTTCAAACCCATCCATTCACTAGGTTCAGCAAGGTGACGTTTTTCGCTTTCGTGCGATGTTACTCGTTAGCGCAAAGAATATTCACCTCGTAAAATATCGTGTATGAGCTAACATAATTCTCCACTTTAGTGATATACTTCCCCTATTTATCAACTGCGTTTGAAGGAATTCGCGTACGTCCATGGTGTGACAGAAGAGACCGAATTTACAAAATGGGTAACATGACTTGGCTCTGGATTGCTGTTTGGGGCGGAAATTTTCAGGATCAAAACGAACTTTTCCACCGACAATATTTTTTTGGGGATTGGGTACTGATGCTTTTGAACCGCCAATATTTACAGATAAATAAATCATGATGCTTATATATATATATATATATATATATATATATATATATATATATATATATATATATATATATATATATATATATATATATATATATATATATATATATATATATATATATATATATATATATATATATATATATATATATATATATATATATTCTTTTTTCTCCAACCAGCGGCACTCGAGCTTTCCAGCTCTTTTGGCCCAATGACATGTCATTGCGAGGCTGGGGGGGTCAGTGGACTTTCCTTCCAACCTGGTCAGTAGCTTCGCTCCTTCCCATCCACACGGGATTTATGTGCAGGATCCGTTCAGGTTATTTAGTCAAACTCCCGGTCGTAAACATTCCTTCAAACGCTGACGCCCGGGTTTGAACCATGAAAACCTGGTCGCCAGTACAACGCCGTAGCCATTACACCAGCGCGGCTCTCATATATATATATATATATATATATATATATATATATATATATATATATATATATATATATATATATATATATATATATATATATATATATATATATATATACGCAATTAAACGGCGAAAAATAATAACAAAATATTTTTTAGATTTTGGACAGCTGGGGATATAATCTGTGAAGTATTATTTAAAATAATATGCCATCAAATTTGGTAGAAAAAAAAGATGCGCGTGATAATAAGTTTGGAGCAGTTAGTTCAAAGCCAGAAGTACACGACTTTTATGTAATTTCCAGACTGCAACAAAAAGTTTGTGTGGGACGGGACGGACATACTAAGATAATTATATATATATATATATATATATATATATATATATATATATATATATATATATATATTATATATATATATATATATATATATATATATATATATATATATGTGTGTGTGCGTGTGTGTGTCTATGTGTGTATGTGTGTGTGGGGGCCATCTGATTTTGCTTATTTCCGGTCATTCTTGAAAGTTGAAATTTACAGATTTAATAGAGGGGCCGATGGAAGGGGCATTTATATCCGGCAACCAGGATTTCCATCGAAGGGGTTGAGAATTCGAAAATCAAAATGGCGGCTTTACGATGTATGTTGGTCCAGATCAGTTTGCGTAATTTGGAAGTTTTGGATTGTCAGTCTTAGACAGGCTTATATCTAGTAAAGTAATATTGCTTTCAAGCATTATCCGTTATCTATTCTTACTTTGAACTACTCCAGTCACATGGCACGTAAAACCTTCTTTTGCGAAGCAGAAAACTATGGAGAAACCCGTTTTATCTGTGAGGTTTGGTTTGGTTTTTAAGGACTCTTCATTGCCCACGGACAACTCCATCAGTGCTCCGATCTTCTTCCTTTGATAACACAAGGAGGATCTCAGCACAGTGCACGAACTCCGTAGCACCGACGAAAATCCCAGTATGTGTATATTGGAATCAAACATTCTATAATATTTTTTGTGTTGGGTAGGTTTATAATTTTCAAATTTTCCGGGGCAGCGGCCTTGTGGCCTATTCTTTACAATTTCCAACTGCCGTGGGATTTTTAACGTTCGCAACTTGCATACGGGACCGCCTTTTTTCCGCCTTTATCCGAGAACGCTAGGCATCCAATCTCACTACCCATGAGACCAGGGGAGAGTATGACATCATTATGACCACTGGTTCTGAAAAGATTTCCATAAATTATATTCCCTCAACTGGGATTCGAACACAGTACCTCTAGAGCCACTCCGATCTGTGAGGTAATCTGTGACTTGATTCAAAGCGGAGATTTCTATTGACCACATTGGAAAATTGAATAAAACTAAAACTGCTTGCTAATGGGAAGAGAAAAACGATGTTGTAGCACCCATTTCTATCTGAGCAATTAAAGTATGAGTTAACTATATGCTGAAGTAACAGCGTCTGGGCAGCATAGGTGAGGATATGTGGTTTTATCGGCTCTACAGTTTAATTGAGCTTAAGAATTGAGATTTGTAAATTTAGAATGATAGTTTATGTCACAAGTACACTGCTCTATCTTCGTACTTTATCGGACGACGTCGTGACGATGTTGAACATGTTGAACATTGTCATGAAGTCGGATTCAAACCCGTCATTCTTTACCCACACGAAATGCCATACGTTAGAAATAGTAGAATGCAGAAAGAACCAATGAAAACACCACATTTATTCAGTGTTTACAAATAACGTACTAATAAGGTGACCATATTTTCAAAACCCTAATCCGGGACAAAATAGTAGATTTGACCTATTTCAATGCAAAAAATCGGGACAAAAGGGTAAAGAAAAGGTCAAAAGTCGGGACATGTCCCGGAAAAATCAAGTTGATGTCAATTTAAAATAATATACATTTTATATATACATTTGAATAACATTGAATAATATACATTTTACTGTATAAGTTTAACTACTTAAACTAATAAGAGAGAAAAACATCATAAATCCTTACTTAAGGTGAAGCTGGGTTACTGTACTTTTCAGATGAGTGGATTTTTTTCAATAGGTCCTTCTTTGTAAGCAGCATCTTAAAAAACTCGACACATGTTTCCTCACAGTTCACTTTGGTTGTCAACAAATTGTTCAAAGTTTCAACACCTAGCTGTGTTTTATCACTTGCCCGTAAGCTGTTCATCAAAGAAAACACTCTTTCTGTGGCAGCATTTGTTCCAGGTAGACAGAAAAAAAAACTCTGCCAACTTCAAAATATTTGAAAATGTCACATTATTGTTTCTGAAGTGGGAAACCATTTCAATCCAACGTTGTGGTGGCAATGTTTTTTTTTTGGCACTCCATTCACTAATTTTCTGAGAAGTAACAAACTGCTTCATATAGACATATTCGTCATAAATTTCAGTTTCTGTAAGTGGGCTGAAGGTAATGTTTGAATCACTAGTGATGATGATATCTCAATATCTGCCCAAATTGGTATTCTGTTCAGCGTTACCCAGCTGTAGGATTCTAGGTCTTAAAAAATGTTTGCAGCCCATTTATTCAAATAATTGAAAGCTGTTTCTTAGAACGAAGAAACGCTAGCATGAAACTTTTTCACATCCTCCTTTGGAAGTCCTTTCATTTCCAGCTTGTCAAGGATTAGCTTAACTCTTGATGGCAAGAAACAGTCTTCCAGTTTGGACTTCAAAATAGCTTTCAACCTGTTGATCCTGTCAATGACTTCAAACACAGTGACCGTCTGTCCCTCTATTTTTTGCACTGCTTCGTGGAATGGAGAGGCCTGACTGTGAACAAAAACAAGCCATGCCTCAGATAGAGGATTTTCAAAGAATGTCTGTATAAAAACTGAGCATCTGTCTTGAGATGGAAAATATGATTTTAGAGGCAGGAACATCTGAAGAACCCTTTCAACAGCAGGCAGCAGAGCAAGCCACCTAGTCTGAGCATAACCTAAGATCATCTGGAAGTCTGTTTCCACAAACTGGCAAAACTCCTTGAGTCTTTCAACTCGTACTGTGTATGATGTCGTGAAATATTCTAATCCACATATATAAATTATCAGGTAAATATAAAGCCTAACAAATAAATTCTAATAAAGAAAAGAGCAATGGTAAAATAACAGTGCTGTCACAATGACTGTACTCGAAATCCCCTTTGTTTTATGCTTCGTCTGCAAATTGTAACGTTTCCACGTTAAATATAAGCCACTGCATAAATACAAGCGTTTCCACAACACATTAAAACGGGTATTGCATTTCTAAGAAAAACATTGAGAGGCACACTGCGTAATGACCTAAATTAATCCTAACATTAATTATACTACGTTACCAAAACGAACGAACAGAGGGACTCAAATAGAAAGAGAAGGGAGAGGCAGAAAGCCGAACACGTGCAACACTAAACACGCGTCGCGCGATACACAATTGCTGCCATCACGCGTGTAAGGCCACATGCACTAACTTTTTTTCAGACGGACAGTGATAAAAACACTAACCTTCCCAGAGTTAGGTTTTAAAATCCTGAAAAAACGCTTATTAGAAAAGATAACATTAGATGGGTTTACGTTTGAAAACATTACAGTACCCAGACAGCACATCTTCGAAACAGGAGGTAGAAGAAATTGCATATTTTGAACGCAGCCACTTAGCTCTTTTAAATTTGTATATTTGGGTTCCTTAGGGCTTGCTGACAAAGAATATGTAAAACGTTACGCAAATAGTCTAGGAATTAATAAATTATAACCAAAATAAAATAGTGGGGATGCCTGACAGCATGAAATCATTTCTGCTCCAAAAAATTTTTTTTACGTGTTTGAAAAAAACCTTACATACGGAAATAGCCTACCATGTTAACTCCTAATTGATTGGAGCGCAACAAATATAAGACTAAACACGATTGGTCGGGCTATAAATACTATCTTGTGTTGTTATGGGAAACGTGAGAAAGGGGTACTTTTTTGAAAAGATGTGTAGACGTGGTGTCATTGGTTAGAGCTGCGAATATACACAATTCAGAGCGTTAGTTCGAGACCACTAGTTCAAATAAGCTTGATGAAGCAACAGTGCGTTGAAGCCAGCTCATATTTTTGCTAAATAAAAGCCTGGAACATAAGCAGATGGGAATTTGTGCCAGTATTTGTGCCAGAATTCATTGCTAGTCAACGTATCTGTGTATTTCCATGAATTGTGGTAGGTTTGAAATATTCAATATCTTTTAATGAAAATTGAATGTAAATTGTTAATTTATGCCTGTATATATGTGTAGTTCAGTAGCGAACATGAGGAAAAGCCTATAATGCTCCAGCCTGAACAGAAGGTGTCGGAGGAAAGTAAAACGGCATGGAATGGCCAAACACCACTGACACCTAGATTATTGATTAGACAGAAATAATGCTGGAATTGCAGAGGCGTAGTAACCATTAGGGAGGGAAATACTGGTATAAAGTATTTCAGATGAAGCTGACAGTTGGCCTAACGCTCTGAACTCAATGTTTGTGATGTATTGTGCTCAGTGTAGAACTAGAGTATCAATTAACATTGTAAAAATAACATTAAGAGGGAAAATTAATTGTTTTAATATCAGGAACTGAGAACATCTCCAATACTAGTTCCAATAAAGACAAACTATTGAAGTCATGATGACAAATACCAACAGAGCTTGAACAAAACAAAACCAGTATTACCTCATATTACTACTACACCACTGACACACATAGGATACTATTAAAAATACATGTCACTACAAGATTCATATTGAGAAATTCTGTACATATAACTTGTAATTAAAATTGATTGTGATTCCTGGTTCCCTTTGTATTTGAATCAGGACACATATCCATTCATGACAGCACTGAATACATATTGTTATTTGAAAAGTTATCAGTGACTCCTTTAAGATATCCTTGTAGAGTGTTTTATGTATGTGAGTGTCACAGTGTTGTCAAGTGTATTGGACTAAATTAAATTGTTTATCTGTCTGTTGTTGTTTTGACTTACACTTCGGCATACACATACCCTAGACACATAACGTAGTCATCACACTACTCCAGAATAATTCTGACTGAGATATAAATATATGTGGCAGCAAGTAAGGTTATCTATAATACACTACTCTTATTAGATATAGATACCTTCACAGCTGATCTCAGTCAGTACACTAAGTCCCCTATAAATATTTATAACATCCCACTTTACCACATATATTGGGGTCTCGCTCTTGGGATTTTGAATCTTTACCTATTAAAAATATTGGGGGTAATTCACTTCAGGGAATATAAGAATTAAAAGGTATCCTTGGGTGGAATTAAATAAGGTTGAGCTCTCGGTGCCTGTGTGTCCATTAGATATATATTTAGAGATTGAATTGTTGGTTAGACATTGTATAAATTTACCTGATAGACAATGGCGGACCTGGCTAAATTTCGATCTGCTGCTGTTCAGACGGCAAAAGAGTTAGGATTAGATGGACAAGTTATGGTTGCCTATGTCACTACGGAATGTGACAAATTTATTGAACGCGAAGAAAGAAGGTTTGAAGCCGAAAGAAAGTTAGAAGCTGAAAAAGAAATTAAGAGGTTGCAGATTGAGGCTGACAAAGAGACTAAAGCATTGGAAGCCGAGGAAAGAAGACAGGCTGCAGAAAGAGAAGAAAAGAAATTAGCTGCAGAAAGAGAAGAAAAGAGATTAGCTGCAGAGAGGGAAGCAGAAAAGGAGGAGAAGAGATTACAAAGGGAACATGAGTTACGACTAAGGGAGTTTGAGTTTCAAGGCCATGCTCCTGAAAATGGTGCCAGTCCCTTTGCCTCTGATGCCACTGCTAGCCAAGGAGCCTCAACCTCAGCTATGAATTTTCATTTAGATCATTTTGTTGAGAAAGACGATGATATAGAGAGCTACCTAAATAGGTATGAACTATTAGCTACCACGTATGGGTTAGAGAGAGAAAGGTGGAGCTTAAAGTTATCTCAAGGACTTCGTGGGGCAGCTTATGAAGTTTTTGCAAAAATTAGCAGAGGTGATCAGGAAAATTATGACATGCTAAAGCAGGCTCTTTTGTTAAGATATGGAAAGAATGCAGAATTCTATAGGAAAAAATTTAGGAATGCTAAACTACTGTCAGGTGAAACCTATCACCAGTTCTCTGCACGAATAGAGACATACTTGGAGAAATGGACTTCTCTGGGGAAAACCCAAGATCTTAAGGAAATGGTCCTTATAGAGCAACTAAGAGAGTCCATGGCTCCAGACCTGAGAAAGTTTCTCATGGAACAAGGTGCAAGAGGCTGGGTGAGTTGCTAAATGTTGCTGAAAGGTATCAAGCAGCTCAAGCAGAGGTAACAGGTAATAAAAAGAAACAAGTGGATAACTTTAGGGCACCACAGAACTTTAATCAATTTGATCCTAGGGATCAAAACAAAGGTAAGCACCAGTTTGATAGGCCACGGTATGAAAATAAAAATAAATTCCCACAATTCGATGAAAGGAAATATGATGAAAGAAAATCTTTCAACCAAGGAAAAAGGTGGTGTAAGAATTGTCAGATGGACAATCATGACACTGACCGTTGCAGAAGGAAACCTGTGTATATGGCAACCCTTCAGGTCAGGTCGACCTCAAGACAGGAGGAGGATATTATGTTGGATACCACTCCAGAAGAGATGAGGAAGGCACAGGCTGGGGATAAAACACTCAAGCCTTGTTTCAGAAAATTGTCAACTTGTCATACAACTCCAGGCAAGGGAGATTTTTACATGAAAAACAAGTTGATGTATAGGAAGACTGGAGCTAGATCCAAAGGTCAGGGACAGCTGGTACTTCCTAAAAGATATAGGGCAGACTTAATAAGGAGCCTACATGTGAAACCAGATGGGGACCATGAGAAGATAGGTACCATCATTCAAAAGGTGGCTCACAATTATTATTGGCCTAAAGCAAGATGGGACATTGAGAATTTTGTAGAAAGGTGTAGCATAGCACATGAGGGAACACCCACAAGTGGGAACATGGATCAGGACCTGGACACGCCACGGGGCAAAATTAGGCCTGATAATAAAAAAGAAAAATAGATTTGATAAAGTGGACCAAATGGAATGGGAAGCCCCTTTTCACGGACAAGCTTCACTTAACTGTTTTACAATGGCCACTATGCGGAGAGTGCAAACAGATGTCTTACCCCAGGATAAGCCGAAAATCCCTCAATCGGACTTAAACAAACTGGAGGAAGAGGATGTAGAGAGGAAATCTCTCATCAAGAATTTTAAGTGGGGAGAAAGCCCCAAAAGAAAAATTGGTAGCGGTCGTTTTGTGAATGATAATTCTGGGAGGAAAAATCATCACTATAGAGCTTCGAGTGGAAGAGACCATACCGGTGCATGGACAAATAGGTCCACAAAATTAAAGGTCCATATGTAGCTTTGTTAAGAACGTGGACTGATGAAAAGGCAGAGGAAAACATTACATCTTCATACCAATATGTGAATGAGCTGACCACTCGTTTAAAAACTGGCTGGAAACTTGCCAATGAAAATTTGAAACAAGCCAGGAAGAAACATGCTGCCTATTATAACAGGAAGGCGAAAGACAGAAATTTGGCTGTGGGAGAGAAAGTACTGCTTCTTTTGCCCGGGAGTCAGAATAAGTTACAAATTGGATGGCAGGGTCCATATACAGTTCTAGAGAAGGTGTCTAGAACAAATTATAAGATAGATAAGAAGGGGAAAGAAAAAATCTATCATGTGAATCTCCTGAAGAAATATTTGGAGAGAGAACATCAGGAAGAGACACACTTGTTGACATTGTCCATCGCCATGGAGATGAAAAGGAACCACTTTCATCATTTGAATATCCATTACACCCCTGTGAGACAGCAGCACAGGTGAAAATCAGTACACATTTAACGAAAACTCAGAAAGAGAGAGTGCAACAGGTTCTAAATAATCATGCAGAGGTGTTAACAGACCGACCAGGGCATACAAACCTATTGGAATATGATATGAAACTGATAGACCCCACACCTGTCTGTATGAAACCATATTCGATTCCGTTTGCTAAGGAGAAAGCTTTGAAGGAAGAGATAGACTATCTATTGAAGGAAGGAATTATTTCGCACAGTGAATCTTCGTATAGTTCCGGTGTTGTACTCTTAAGGAAGCCCTCTGGAGAACATAGACTCTGTATAGATTACAGGAGACTGAATGCTATTACAGAAGGACAGGTGGATCCATTGCCGGATACAAATCAGCTGTTTGCCAGACTAAATAAAGCTAAATATTTCTCAAAAGTGGATCTCAGTAAAGGATACTATCAGATTCCAGTAAAGCCTGAGGTTAGACCATACCTAGCTTTTAGTACCTCAGAAGGACACTATGAGTTTAATAGATTGCCATTTGGATTGAAGAATGCGCCTAGTGTCTTCTCTAGAATGATGAGAAAATTGTTGGATGTAAACATTTCGGAGGAACGTAATGAATCCCTGAGTTGCCTCTTTGAGTGAGGATATTCCGAATGTTTCATACAGGATAATAAGAAGATTATGGGATCCACTACGAAAACTCTGCTATCACCAGGTATATGTTATCTCCTCATAACGTACATTTTGAGGGAAATATAATGTTCTCTGGACATGTCATTGCGCAGACTCAGAGAAGAGAAATGGTGAATACGGGTTGCGAAGCAGCATTAAGACAAGCACTCACACTTGCGGCTGTTCAGTAACATAACCGAAATATATTATTGGTTGTAGAAGTCTGAGGCAGATTTCATGAGTAGTGCCTACTCTGAATGGACCCAACTACATAAAACCATGATAGCACCACAGCAGAGTAAAGTCAAGTTGACTTACATTTATCTATGTGTATATAGAATAAAGGACTGACATGGGATGTCTGTTTTAAGAGGGGAGGTGTCGTGAAATATTCTAATCCACATATATAAATTATCAGATAAATATAAAGCCTAACAAATAAATTCTAATAAAGAAAAGAGCAATGGTAAAATAACAGTGCTGTCACAATGACTGTACTCGAAATCCCCTTTGTTTTATGCTTCGTCTGCAAATTGTAACGTTTCCACGTTAAATATAAGCCACTGCATAAATACAAGCGTTTCCACAACACATTAAAACGGGTATTGCATTTCTAAGAAAAACATTGAGAGGCACACTGCGTAATGACCTAAATTAATCCTAACATTAATTATACTACGTTACCAAAACGAACGAACAGAGGGACTCAAATAGAAAGAGAAGGGAGAGGCAGAAAGCCGAACACGTGCAACACTAAACACGCGTCGCGCGATACACAATTGCTGCCATCACGCGTGTAAGGCCACATGCACTAACTTTTTTCAGACGGACAGTGATAAAAACACTAACCTTCCCAGAGTTAGGTTTTAAAATCCTGAAAAACGCTTATTAGAAAAGATAACATTAGATGGGTTTACGTTTGAAAACATTACAGTACCCAGACAGCACATCTTCGAAACAGGAGGTAGAAGAAATTGCATATTTTGAACGCAGCCACTTAGCTCTTTTAAATTTGTATATTTGGGTTCCTTAGGGCTTGCTGACAAAGAATATGTAAAACGTTACGCAAATAGTCTAGGAATTAATAAATTATAACCAAAATAAAATAGTGGGGATGCCTGACAGCATGAAATCATTTCTGCTCCAAAAAATTTTTTTTACGTGTTTGAAAAAACCTTACATACGGAAATAGCCTACCATGTTAACTCCTAATTGATTGGAGCGCAACAAATATAAGACTAAACACGATTGGTCGGGCTATAAATACTATCTTGTGTTGTTATGGGAAACGTGAGAAAGGGGTACTTTTTTGAAAAGATGTGTAGACGTGGTGTCATTGGTTAGAGCTGCGAATATACACAATTCAGAGCGTTAGTTCGAGACCACTAGTTCAAATAAGCTTGATGAAGCAACAGTGCGTTGAAGCCAGCTCATATTTTTGCTAAATAAAAGCCTGGAACATAAGCAGATGGGAATTTGTGCCAGTATTTGTGCCAGAATTCATTGCTAGTCAACGTATCTGTGTATTTCCATGAATTGTGGTAGGTTTGAAATATTCAATATCTTTTAATGAAAATTGAATGTAAATTGTTAATTTATGCCTGTATATATGTGTAGTTCAGTAGCGAACATGAGGAAAAGCCTATAATGCTCCAGCCTGAACAGAAGGTGTCGGAGGAAAGTAAAACGGCATGGAATGGCCAAACACCACTGACACCTAGATTATTGATTAGACAGAAATAATGCTGGAATTGCAGAGGCGTAGTAACCATTAGGGAGGGAAATACTGGTATAAAGTATTTCAGATGAAGCTGACAGTTGGCCTAACGCTCTGAACTCAATGTTTGTGATGTATTGTGCTCAGTGTAGAACTAGAGTATCAATTAGTTATGAAGTAGAAGGTACATCCTTCTTGTTTTCAGGGACCGTGGTCTTACAGTTATTGAGCAGCACCTGGTCAGAGCTTTGCTGAATCCAGAGTCGGACAGCATACTCCTTGGTCCATTTAGCTATCAGTGAGGTGTCTCCAGAGCACAGGGGAGAAATCGAGCAGAGGAGTCTTTTCCTGCCGCCATCACGCAAGATAAGCTGATGTGGCCAGCTGAGCTCAACATTATGTACCCCCATCTTAAAACGACATTGTAAAAATAACATTAAGAGGGGAAATTAATTGTTTTAATATCAGGAACTGAGAACATCTCCAATACTAGTTCCAATAAAGACAAACTATTGAAGTCATGATGACAAATACCATCAGAGCTTGAACAAAACAAAACCAGTATTACCTCATATTACTACTACACCACTGACACACATAGGATACTATTAAAAATACATGTCACTACAAGATTCATATTGAGAAATTCTGTACATATAACTTGTAATTAAAATTGATTGTGATTCCTGGTTCCCTTTGTATTTGAATCAGGACACATATCCATTCATGACAGCACTGAATACATATTGTTATTTGAAAAGTTATCAGTGACTCCTTTAAGATATCCTTGTAGAGTGTTTTATGTATGTGAGTGTCACAGTGTTGTCAAGTGTATTGGACTAAATTAAATTGTTTATCTGTCTGTTGTTGTTTTGACTTACACTTCGGCATACACATACCCTAGACACATAACGTAGTCATCACACTACTCCAGAATAATTCTGACTGAGATATAAATATATGTGGCAGCAAGTAAGGTTATCTATAATACACTACTCTTATTAGATATAGATACCTTCACAGCTGATCTCAGTCAGTACACTAAGTCCCCTATAAATATTTATAACATCCCACTTTACCACATATGATTTGAAGAGTAGATAAATTTTAGCAATAATCAGCTCGACATCAACAGGCAGTACATCTGCAGCTATTCGAACAGTGTTGTGGAAAATATGACCTGCACACCCAACTCCTATAAGACCATGTCCAAGGTTTTCTTGCAGTTTTTTGAAAACATTGTTCTGTCCTTTCCTTTCAGCACCTCCAAAATTGGAATTTGTGTTGTCTGCGCATAATCCAACTACTTTCCTGTCTAAACCATTTTCAGTTATGCAGTCATTAAGAAAACTACTTACAATATCAGATGTTTCACCTGGCAATGACTTTAACTCTAATATTTTAATTTTCACTCCATTACTGTGATCAAAGTATTTGACAAGCAAAGGAAAAATCTTGAATTCTTTGTGGTTGGATGCATCTGTCAGTACAGAAATAAATGTAGACTTTTCTATATCACACCTTAACTCATTTAGAATGTGGGGTGCCAAGACATTTCGAATAATGGCTTCTGTTTTCGTACGTGCACATGCAAATTTTGGCTCTAAAGTAACCTGAAGTAATTTTGATGTGCAATCCATAGACCTGAAAGTATGATTGTGTAGCACTGTATGGTATGCAAAGGCGCCTTCTATAGCAGCTAATTGCTCTTCTTGGTCACCAATTTTATCAGCTCTGAAGAAAGTGGTTAACGACGAGCTTGATACAGCTGTAACGACGGCTCTCTTATGTTTCTTACTGCTTTTGTGGTTCTTAATATCACCACGTCCACTATGGCTTATCGAAAACCCGGAGGCACATATATTGCATCGTACATTGAAGTTTGATGTACTATTTTTAATAAACGGATTTTCCTTTTGTAAATCTTCATTGAAACTGCATTTACGCTTTGGTACCATTTTCTTACAACAATAACAAAATATGCACAAATAGTTCACCGTTTAAACACCGTACGCAAAATCTTGGTACATTACCACTACCTAAAATTTCAAATAACTGCGAATATCACATTGGAACTACAAAACTAATTCGCGGTCCTGACAAACTCTTGTGCTGTTTCGGCGCCAGTTCACTAATAATTAAAAATTCCCTCAAGTCAGCCACAGAATAATAATTTTTTTTTAATCTGTGAGATTTATGCCAAATTGGCAAATTCGTCCAAAACCGGGACAAATTGATGTCTCGGATTGCATCGAAAAAAAATCGGGACAAATTATCAAAAATTGGTCAAAAACCGGGAATCTGGTCACCTTAGTACTAACATAACAATGGCGATCTCAAATGTGTGTAACATGGTTTCAGTAAGAGATAAAATACAGCAATATGAGCGAAGTACAGCATGGCAGAGGTCAAGAATCCACAGCTAGGAATGACAATCCAAAACTTCCAAATTACGCAAACTGATCTTGACCAACATCCATCGTAAAGCCGCCATTTTGATTTTCGAATTCTCTACCCCTTCGAGGGAAATCCTGGTTGCCGGATATAAATGCCCCATTCCATCGGCCCCTCTATTAAATCTGTAAATTTCAACTTTCAAGAATGACCGGAAATATAAGTGTGTGCAAAGACCTCCACGGAAAGTATATTATTATGGGAGAAATCTCCAGTGGACTGTATCGTGACATCAGGCAAGTCAAAATTGTTGCTGTTTCAGTTACGCATACTATAAAACTAAAGTAAGTAATATAAAGTCAATTATTTGGATGGATGAGAATTATTTCAGGGCATATTTTAAGCCTTGGTTAAGGAAAATTGCTCCAGAAATAAAGAAGATACTAGAAATATTAGTTTTCAATATTTGTACATCAGGACAAATTGGGCATACATTTTGAGATACGCAAAAACCCCTTTAGCCTCCGATCTCTCTCGGTCGCCGGATGTGACGAATAAATAGACCTTGACTTCTGCTAATCGAGGCCAGTCAGATTTAAAAATCACAGCGAGCAGAAAAAGAATAAAAGTGTTAATGAAGAGTGCCTATGCCTTTTGTACCTGATAGCAGATCATTCTAACCATTAACAGCTCGACTGTATGTGCCTGAGGGTAAGAAAGAATATATATATATATATATATATATATATATATATATATATATATATATATATATATATATATATATATATATATATATATATATATATATATTCTGTTTAAATAATTGATCAAATTGTGCGTTAGGAAGTGTGTAAAATGTGTTAGAAAACTACGGTGTGTTTCTGGGGGACTTACAAGCCTGTGTATATTTAAATAAATGGCGAATGGAAGCAAGAGTGAGTTCATAGTTTTAGAAAAGATTTTAAAGAATTATTTTTTGATGGAATGGACCACACACCAGGAACGTAAGTAAGGATGAAAGGAATTGTTTTACTGTGTTGATTAAGATATCACTTGGTATTTTATACAAGACCTAATAAATGTATGGAGGCGAATTATGGACAGTTAGCTATATCAAATGAATTGGAGAAAGATATGTTCACAGTGAACTGAAGTGTGTTAATGCAGTCTTGATATGACCTGTGTGTCTACCTGCACTCTGTTGTCTGAAACTGCCTCTTACCTCCTACCTCTGTATAAAGAAGATAGAGATAGACAATATTGCGGTGAAACTGAATATATTTCAGGTAGTATTCTGTAACTGACGTCCACCGAAAGGAGCTTGACTCTAATATAAGAGCTAGTGGTACGAGCGCCCTTGATGCTATAGGGCCGGTTATCCAGTCCTACGCCTGGAGGAGACACAAATTTCTGCCAGTACATAGGTGGAACAGAATCAAAGCACATAATAACAGCTAAGTGGCCACACAAGGCTGCTGTTCAGTTCTCCCAGTTTCACCACCAAATAAGTTAATGATGAAGAAACAGTGCAATTTTATCTAGGCAACCATCCTAGTCAGAATTAGACACACTTAATAAACTGTGAAAAGCTTGAAGCAAAAGTAAATAAAGACTGTCTTGAACAAAGTGATTTCAAGAGAAGGAGAAAAACAGTTATATAGTTCAAAAAGACTATTAATAACTAAGAACATTTGTTTTAAATTGTGTTATTTGCTTGTTGATGTAATTGAAATTTTGATTTTTCTTGAATTATTTTCAAGTAGAAAATAATATGTGTAAAAATAAATTGTAAATATTTACCAGCAGACTTACTTAAATTATTTAAGTTAAGTTACAGTTCTTGATGGTAGATAGTTAGTTAATACCCCTAGCAGAGCTAAAATTAATAATAATAATAATCATAACACTAATAATAATATTAACAGAGGAAGATCTGGAGAGGAGAGAGTAGGGACTTAGAGTAATATATTACCATCTTCTCTAGGAACTTATAAGCTTGATCCTACCTTTGATGTCTATATACCCTTACTCTTTTCAGAGAAGGGGGTATTACTTATAAGACCAGACTCGTATCTGGCACTATCCTGGTATCACCTGATACAACTTTGTGTCCAGGATATTGTACAATTTCAATAATAATCAGTCCTCTCGTGACAAAAATGTTAACAAATTTCTACAGCCAACATCAGCAGGTTGACAAAGCATCAGTTTTAGATTTAATGAGTAAAAGAAACAGTTACGAAGTTCCTATCAAAATGCTATTCTGATAATGTGTCGAAAAAAGGAAGTTCTGAGATCGGCAAATGTTGTGAAACGCACGCCTCCAATAAATACACTAAGTCTTCTAGCCTTGCGTCATAAGTTCAAGATGTTTCCATTCTTCCTTTATATCTTTCAGATATGTATTCTGTTATCTTCTCCTTGCAATTTTTTCTCCCCCTTTACCTTAATATGGGGGTTCCATTACCGAGACTACCTTGTAATGATATCAACTGGTTTTCTCAACATGTGATATTTTGAAAGTCTGTGACTTCTCCTTACATCTTGATTTGATTAGTTCTGTCCACCATTTCCACATTAATGACCTTGCCATATCAATTTAAGCCGGTCTATACTGCGAAGTCTTTCATTTATGGACGTCTCCATCATTCTGGTCAACATATTTTGTTGTTCTCCAAGTTTCAGAGCTATGAAATAGAACTGACATAGTATTAAAGTTAAAGATTCTTAATACGATCATTTGTGCTTCTATCAGGTCCTTGATTAGGGCACATTAAACTTTATAGGAAAGAATATGAGGTTATTTTTGTGTGAATAAGCACTAGAACTAACACAATGTATCAGGCTCTACCGAAATTAATGTAAGCACAGATTGACTAACATGTATTAATTTCTCCATGACATAATATTTTACAAACAAAATAACATTGAACTCAAACACGCATTCAACCGGGCAGCAGAAAAGTTAAGTACATAAAAAGACAGACAGAATGTATGATTATATCATGAAAAGCAATTGATGAATGAAAAATGAACATGCAATTGTTCATGGCATGACTTTCAGTATGAGAGAACCGTTTTGATATCTGGGCATATGTCGTAAATTTATTTGAGAGGAAGAGTCTTGGAAATAGTGATCCTGTTCAGAGTGGAGAATGATGGAAAAGGCTATGTGATAGTAAGGGTTTTAGAAGTAAATAGTTGATTCACAGAGTGCTGGGAAGAGTAAGGACATACTGTTTTACGACAATTTGCCTCTCAATTCTACTCCAAAAAAAAAACTCTTCTGGACAAACAATTATTTGCCAGTTTCCAGACTCACAACTGCGCTCACACCGATTTGGTGCTTCAGACACACAGACGCACGTGAATAAAAACTACGATAACGAATATGGGAAAGTTTGGGTTTGGGCCTGCCAACACAAATGCTAAAAGTTTTATTCCTTTTATTTAGCATTTTAAAAAATCAAGTCACAAGCAATTATCAATTTACATGCAGAAATCGAAGTTTCCAAATACAAAAAAAAAACAAAGGGGGGGGGGGTTGTTGAAGAGTAGTGTTCAATATGCCCTTCCCCCTTGTACAGAAAAATGGAAAAAGGAACCAGGTCCAAATGACAGGTAGTTAACAGAAGTAGATAAATTAACCCAACAGTCAATTAATCTATCCTGAAAAGAGGGATTAGGAAAGTAGTCCTATTATCTTTAACTGTTTTCCCTTCTACTAAGCAGACTAGGAAGGGGAAATAACAGAGGTTAAGAAATCCCACTTATAAAGTGAATCATGTAAGGAATAACTAACAAAGTGTCTACCAGGTACAGCAATTAAAATAGTTGCACATAAATCTCCTTTCAATCATGCACACACGTGCTGGCCAACTCACAAACTAACACACAGACTTACCGATCTTGGAAGCAGGCAATCCATAGAATTATACAAAAAACTCATCAATTAACAAATTCTAGCGCCTCTTTAGAACCCAAGAAAAGTCGAGGTTTCTAGCCGTCGTGTTAACCACGATTGCCCCCCTGGCTTCCGATCTCCGTCTCTCCTGTTTCTCAGTCTTTCGGGCAAGTCTGCCGGTTGCCACAGAAGTGCGAGGTCTGCAAGAAGCTTTCTTCGTCTACTCTGGTTCGCACTGCCGTGTCATCTTCCTGCGAGACGCTGCTCTGTTCGCTGCCTCCGCTTTCTTCTGACCGCTCTGGTCCATCTTGCGAGCGGTTTAGTGTTCGCACGGAGAAGAGAAATTCCTGCGAGAAACTAGCTTCTCTGTTCTGGGGATCGTCTCAGTGTCTTTAGATCTCATGCCGCATACTTAATGAGCCCCGGTGGAATCGGTTCGTTTTGGCGAAACAACAAAGTTACAACAAATGTTCAGGGGTTCTAATGTTATGAAAAGCTAAAAGTCCCTTTAATCATCCATCAAATCAGGGAAAATTCACTTGTCGAACTAGACGTACGTCACAATCGTCCCCACTTTTAGACATGAAATCATTTTTCATGTTTCATTGTTTGACAATGGAGGTGACCTGATTGGTGACTTTATGATGAGTGGTAAGGAATAACTAACAAAGTGTCTACCAGGTACAGCAATGGGATGTGGCTTCCTAGATTTCACCGCTGGTGGTGAACCTTCTGCTTTGAAAAAACCGAGGTGACTACAATTGTCCATTGAGGTAGGTTTTTAAATCCGGTGAGGAAAAACTAGGTACCGTCACAGTTCAGGTAAATATGTACTCTCTCTCTCTCTCTCTCTCTCTGTAGCAGTAATTTAAAAAAAAAACTCTGGCGATTGTTCTTCTTCCAGTTACAACTGAATATACTTGGTGAGGTGTTTAAATTTGTCAATGGGGGTGCTTTCTTTCTATTAATTTAGATAGCTGGATCCCAAACATAGGATCGCCTCAAAGATTTAAAATTTAATACACAGTCTCATCAGATTCTGGAAGGGAGTTTAAGAACTGAGTCTTGGGACTCTTTACCAGGTTGTGCTTCTTCTTGCTGGGATCGCTAAGGTAACGATCACTCGTTTAGCACAGAATAGAATTCACTGCAAATAAGTTGAGTATCCAGAGTGAATCAAACAGGATTTCACTATGCTAGTGCTTGTGTCAAGGTCTGGCGAAACGAGTGATAAAGTTGCATTCTTCAGGGTCTGTATATATCTAAATGGAATTCAAGATGCGTGGGACCTGTTAGATTCTAGCGCCTCTTTAGAACCCAAGAAAAGTCGAGGTTTCTAGCCGTCGTGTTAACCGCGATACCCCCCCCCCCCTGGCTTCCGATCTCCGTCTCTCCTGTTTCTCAGTCTTTCGGGCAAGTCTGCCGGTTGCCACAGAAGTGCGAGGTCTGCAAGAAGCTTTCTTCGTCTACTCTGGTTCGCACTGCCGTGTCATCTTCCTGCGAGACGTTGCTCTGTTCGCTGCCTCCGCTTTCTTCTGACCGCTCTGGTCCATCTTGCGAGCGGTTCAGTGTTCGCACGGAGAAGAGAAATTCCTGCGAGAAACTAGCTTCTCTGTTCTGGGGATCGTCTCAGTGTCTTTAGATCTCATGCCGCATACTTAATTAGCCCCGGTGGAATCGGTTCGCTCTGGCGAAACATTAAAGTTACAACAAATGTTCAGGGGTTCTAATGTTATGAAAAGCTAAAAGTCCCTTTAATCATCCATCAAATCAGGGAAAATTCACTTGTCGAACTAGACGTACATCACAATCGTCCCCACTTTTAGACATGAAACCATTTTTCATGTTTCATTTTTTGACAATGGAGGTGACCTGATTGGTGACTTTATGATGAGTGGTATCTTCAGTTTGCTTTTCTTCCTCTGTAGACCAGTTTCTACTCAGGAAATTAGCCCCAACATTCTGTTTTCCCGGAATATATTCCACTTTAAAGGAATAAACACTCAATAACAAGGCCCAACGCATTATCCTTGCGTCGAATTCCTTATTGGCACCCAGGAAAGCTAATAGAGCATGGTCTGTTTGCACCGTGAAAGAAGTACCATACAGAAACTCATGATTCAACGTGTTGTAAACGTGTTCGCATTGTTGATCCCAAATGACCTTATCAGGACGCCCTTTCTTTGTGAGGTCAGTCAGAGGTGCTGTGAGTCCGTTGAAGTTCTGGATGTGTTTCTGGTAATATGCACATAGTGATAAGAAGGAACGTACGTCTTTCTTTGTTCGGGGTCTTTTTGCTGCCGCTATTTTCTCCACGTTCTTCTTAATAGGCCAACTACAGCCGTGATAAATATTATGCCCCAGGAAGTTCAGCTTTTCAAACCCGATGAGACATTTGCTAGGTCTGGCTGTGAGACCAGTTTCCTGTAGTCTCATGAGGAGCATAGCAACCGTAGCAATATGTTCTTCGTAGGTTTCCGATTCAATTAAGATGTCATCCATGAAATTATGGATGTGGGGACTTTGCAAAGGTTCTAAAAGCTTTCTCATCATCCTGGTAAACACTCCTGGTGCGTTATGCAATCCGAATGGCATCACATTAAATGTGTAATGTCCTTCACTAGTGCTGAAAGCTAACAAAGGTTTAACTTCCTCCTTGACTGATATTTGATAATAACCTTTACTAAGGTCAATTTTGGAGGAAATTGTTGCTTTGCTGAGCTTAGTGAACAACTCAGAAACGGTTTGGAGAGGTTGGGGCTGAAATTCCGTTACCGCGTTTAGCAGTCGGTAATCTATACACAGCCGAACTTCCTTATTGGGCTTCTGTAACAGCACTACACTCGAACTATAAGGAGATGTCGACTCGCTGATAATTCCTGCTTGATGCAGCTTGTCTATCTCTCCGCGAAGTGCATCAGCTTTAGCATACGGGATAGGGTAAACTCTCGTACGAACAGGGGTCTCGTTTGTTAATTTCATGTCAAATTCGATGAGATTTGTTTGACCAGGTGCATCCGTTAAGACTGCACTGTACTGCTTCAGTAGCGCTCTGGTTTCTGTTTGTTGTTCTACTGAGAGATTGTCGCCGAACTTGACATCTTTAAAGGATTCTGTGGGTTGCAATGGATACTCCATGCAACCATCATCATCATCCTTGTCTTCTGTTGCTATGGCGACAGCCAGGAGATGCTCGGAGGATGGCACTGGTCTTTACAGATATTTCTTAAGCAGATTTATGTGGAAGACCTTCTCCTTTCCTTTAATGGAGATCTTGTAATTAGTACGTGAGATCTTTTTAAAGGACGGTAAACGGCCCTAGCCATCCAATGGGAAGTTTATTGCTTCCGGTTGGAAGTAGCAGCAAAACTTTCTCCCCTGGTTGTAGTTTTCTCTCTTTTGCAGCTTTGTTGTATCTTTTAGTATGTTTAGCGCGGGCTTTTTTAAGGTTGGTCGTAGCTAGATCCCATCCTAGCTTTAACCTTTCCTTGAGCTCAGATACATACTTGCTTGCAGAGACGACTGTCTCGTCAGCCTTTTGGTCTGTCAGGGACCGAAGTAAGGCTTCTAGTGGCCCCTTAATAGGTCTGCCAAATAAAAGTGTAGCAGGCGGGAATCCCGTAGACGCTTGGGGTACCTCTCTGTAGGCGAATAAGGCAGCAGATATATATAGGTCCCAGTCTTCCGGTTTTTCCTGACCCAGCTTACGTAACATCATGGTGAGGCTGCCATTAAAACGTTCCACGAGCCCATTTCCGGCCGGATGGTAGGGACTTGTGTGGATATGTTTGGCCCTCAAGATCTTAAAGATCTCCTTCATTAACAGGCTACGGAGTTGGGATCCATTGTCCGTCAAAACTTGTTGAGGGAATCCCAACCGTGTAAAAATTTGCACGAGGGCTTCTGCGACATGCTTGGAATCTATGCATGTTAGCGGTACAGCTTCGGCCCACATTGTGCAAGTGTCGACTAAGGTCAGGATGAACCTGTTCCTTCTTTTGGTCCTTTCCAGGGGTCCAATGATGTCGACAGCAACCCGTTCAAATGGAGTCCCTACTATTGGAATTTGCCCCGTGGGTACTGGGTGTGTCAAGTGATTGGGTGCTACCCGTTGGCACTGGGCGCAGGATTTTACGTACCTGATAATGTCAGAGTTCATTCCTGGCCACCAATAGTGGGTTTTTATTCGCTGAATAGTGGCGTTTTGTCCCATATGTCCGCTAAAGGGAAGAGAGTGCCCCATTTCTAAGATCTTGCTTCTGTACTGCGTCGGTACAAGGAGCTGGTTATTCCACGTGTCCGGTTTGCCCGTTCTACGATACAATACGCCATCCTTAGAAAAGATGTCTCCGTTGTGTCTGGGGTCCTTAGCCATGGGCAGTTTTCTAAAGCAGGGCTCCAGAGTAGGGTTCTTTTGTTGCGCCACCTTCAGTTTATTCGGCAACAAATTTGGCGCAGTTTCCCTCTCCTTCTTGGCTTGCCCTCTTGTGGTTACCACTGCCACAATCGGCTCCTTTGGTCTCCCAACAAACACATATCTACATCCCATGATAACTGGGTAGATCGGATCATCCATTATGACCGCTTTGATAACACCTCTGACAAAATCAGAGTGTATCTCTACCAGTGCGATAGGAAGCGTCCTGGGTGCATCACTCTTGAAAACTCCACATAGTTTGACGGTTTCCTCTGTTTCCTGACCGGGTTTGACAAGGTGTCTGGCGACAATACAATCAAAACTTAATCCAGTGTCAAAGAGACATGTAGTAGAGGTACCATTCAAAATTACAGTTCCTCGAGTTGAGGGTCGGTCCCCCTCAGGTTGAGAATCACTGACATTGACTCTACCTTACGAGGCTGTATGCAAACATCCGATGTGTTTTGGACCGGTTTGTTTGCCCTGATCAGACGTTTTTGGTGCAGGTGTCTTTCCTTTTCCTTGACCTTGGTGGCCGAGCTGCCACGTAGGCTTGGTGGGTTGATCAGAAGTATTATTTGGGAGAAATCGGGTTTTGTAGAATTTTGATTTTTCCTGGGGAGGTCTCTGGGTATTATTATCTCGTTGGTTATAATGTTGAGAAGGATTGGAAGAATAGGATGACTGCTCTAAATTTTGTTTTCGAGATGGCTCATCTGTGGGTTTACGTTTAGTGCTGGGAAGTTCGGCCATTCCATTGGTATAGCGTTCTGCCTTATTGAGGATATCCTCAAGCCTGACTGTGCCATGTTCAGCCAAAAATCTACGGGTTTCGATTGACAAAGTTGACTTTATCTGTTCCACAAGAACAAGTTCAAGTAGTCCCTCATATGTAAGAGGTAGGTCAGATAATTCAGTGTACTTTGTCAAATAGCCCGTGAGACGTGAAGAGAACTGCGGAAATGTTTCCGTGCTCTCTTTCCGGCTGTTTCTCAACATTTGCAGAAATTTTAGGGTGGTCATCTCAAACCGTTCTAGCAAGGCCTTCTTCAGCATGTCGTAATCATGTTGGTTGGTTCTCAGCTTTGTGTACACGTCATAAGCATTACCTTTCAACGCAGTTGAGAGTTTAAGACTCCAACGGGAACTCTCTAACCCATACAGATTTGCGAGCCTCTCGAATTTCTCTAGGAAGGTGTCTATTTTTTCATTGGGGCTAGGAAAAGACTCTAAAGCAAAAGACATCGCAGTTAATTGGGCAGATTGAGTGCTGGAGAGATCCATTGACTGAGACTGGGGCAAAGACGGCTCTCCGTTATTCGAAGTAGAAGCGCCCTGACTCTCTAAAGCCTTAAGCGCCAGTTCGTGCTGTCTTTCCTTGTCTCTCTCTCTTCGCGTTGTCTCTCCTTTTCTGCGAACTTCCATCTCTGCTTCAATTTTCTTTTGCTCCAATTGACGATCGCCCGCTTCTTTCTTCCTAGCTTCTGCCCTCTCTTCCGCTTCTTTCTTCTCTTTTCCTCTCCCTGTTGCTCCGCGTCATACCTTTCAATTTCCCTGTTGACAAACAGGTTCGCGGCTTCTCCTTCTAACCCTGAGTGCTTCGCCTCCTGTCTCAGAATGGATCTTATCCTAATTCTCTCTGCCATGATAAAGAACTGGATGCTTCTAAGACTAGAGAATAGTAAGAAGAACCAGGGAGGGGAAAAAACCTCAAAGCGGCTACGAGAAAAAAAAAAGATAAAGTATAACTTTACTTGTGTTACCTCCTACCTTGTACTGTGCAAACTTATCGCTGCCATTATTGTCACTTAAGACTCTCAACGCAAGCGACCCTGCCACTAAAAATGGTAAGTTACACTAGGAAACAATCTACTTTTACTTAACAGTAGAGAAAAATTTATATTAAAACAATTTAAAGGAAAAAAAAATTCAAAAAATGTTTTTAATTCTCCGTCAACAAAACTCCGCCCGTGAAGTCAATTATGAGATGAGACGTTGTTAACTTAATTTAAAATTCAGAACAATCTGTCTTTAGCTTAGCTGAACTCAAACACTTCAAAAACCTTTGTGATTGTTTAGCAATCACGCAATCCCAGCAATTTTATAGAAAAACAATTTTCCAATATTTCTGCCAGAGAAAAATTATAAGTACGAAATATTTTGTTATCTGCAACTTCAAACTGCTGTGGAAAGAACAAATTCTGTAAATATTTTTGTGTGGTCGACCCAAATACTAAAAAAGGCGTTGTCTAGGGGGTGTAATTATTTTTATTATACCCTACTTCACAAAAGACAACTCACTCACACTCTATCTAGTTAGACCCAGACTAACAGATCAGACTCAAAAATATCTTTATCCCGGCGAGCCAGCCAATATTGTCGTAAATTTATTTGAGAGGAAGAGTCTTGGAAATAGTGGTCCTGTTTAGAGTGGAGAATGATGGAAAAGGCTATGTGATAGTAAGGGTTTTAGAAGTAAATAGTTGATTCACAGAGTGCTGTGAAGAGTAAGGACAGACTGTTTTACAACAATTTGCCTCTCAATTCTACTCCAAAAAAAAAACTCTTCTGGACAAACAATTATTTGCCAGTTTCCAGACTCACAACTGCGCTCACACCGATTTGGTGCTTCAGACACACAGACGCACGTGAATAAAAACTACGATAACTAATATGGGAAAGTTTGGGTTTGGGCCTGCCAACACAAATGCTAAAAGTTTTATTCGTTTTATTTAGCATTTAAAAAAATTTAAGTCACAAACAATTATCAATTTACATGCAGAAATCGAAGTTTCAAAATACAAAAAAAAACAAAGAAGGGGGGGGGGGTTGTTGAAGAGTAGTTTTCAATATGCCCTTCCCTCTTGTACAGAAAAATGGAAAAAGGAACCCGGTCCAAATGACAGGTAGTTAACAGAAGTAGATAAATTAACCCAACAGTCAATTAATCTATCCTGAAAAGAGGGATTAGGAAACTAGTCCTATTATCTTTAACTGTTTTCCCTTCTACTAAACAGACTAGGAAGGGGAAATAACAGAGGTTAAGAAATCCCACTTATAAAGTGAACCATGTAAGGAATAACTAACAAAGTGTCTACCAGGTACAGCAATTAAAATAGTTGCACATAAATCTCCTTTTAATCATGCACACACGTGCTAGCCAATACACAAGCTCACACACAGACTTACCGATCTTGGAAGCAGACAATCCATAGAATTATACAAAAACTCATCAATTAACACTTGACATATTGAGAGTGTCTGTTACTTCAATGTCCTGCCCCAGATTTAGCGAGGTTTGGCTGGTAGCAAATATTCCTGCTTATCGCCGGTCGTGAAGACTAAATGTTCTTGTGATTTATTTTTCTGATATAAAAAGAGTCTATGGGATGGCACCGTCGCAGTTAGATACTGGTGAGAATGGGGTGTGGCTTCTTAGATTTCACCGCTGTTGGTGAACCTTCTGCTTTAAAAAAACCGAGGTGACTACAACTGTCCAGTGAGGTAGGTTTTTAAATCCGGTGAGGAAAAACTAGGTACCGTCACAGTTCAGGTAAATATGTACTCTCTCTATCTCTGTAGCAGTAATTTAAAAAAAAAAAAACTCTGGCGATTGTTCTTCTTCCAGTTACAACTGAATATACTTGGTGAGGTGTTTAAATTTGTCAATGGGGGTGCTTTCTTTCTATTAATTTAGATAGCTGGATCCCAAACATAGGATCGCCTCAAAGATTTAAAATTTAATACACAGTCTCATCAGATTCTGGAAGGGGGTTTAAGAACTGAGTCTGGGGACTCTTTACTAGGTTGTACTTCTTCTTGCTAGGATCGCTAAGGTAACGATCACTCGTTTAGCACAGAATAGAATTCACTGCAAATAAGTTGAGTATCCAGAGTGAATCAAACAGGATTTCGCTATGCTAGTGCTTCTGTCAAGGTCTGGCGAAATGAGTGATAAAGTTGCATTCTTCAGGGTCTGTATATATCTAAATGGAATTCAAGATGCGTGGGACCTGTTAGATTCTAGCGCCTCTTTAGAACCCAGGAAAAGTCGAGGTTTCTAGCCGTCGTGTTAACCGCGATTGCCCCCCTGGCTTCCGATCTCCATCTCTCCTGTTTCTCAGTCTTTCGGGCAAGTCTGCCGGTTGCCACAGAAGTGCGAGGTCTGCAAGAAGCTTTCTTCGTCTACTCTGGTTCGCACTGCCGTGTCATCTTCCTGCGAGACGTTGCTCTGTTCGCTGCCTCCCTTTCTTCTGACCGCTCTGGCCCATCTTGCGAGCGGTTCAGTGTTCGCACGGAGAAGAGAAATTCCTGCGAGAAACTAGCTGCTATGTTCTGGGAATCGTCTCAGTGTATTTAGATCTCATGCCGCATACTTAATGAGCCCCGGTGGAATCGGTTCGCTCTGGCGAAACGACAAAGTTACAACAAATGTTTAGGGGTTCTAATGTTATGAAAAGCTAAAAGTCCCTTTAATCATCCATCAAATGAGGGAAAATTCACTTGTCGAACTAGACGTACGTCACAGCATAAAACGTTAAAAATGTCAAAGTAAAAATAAAGAGAACAGATTAAAGGCCAGTTTATCAGTATGATTTTCCGTTGCGCCCCTTGGAGACATGGATCCACCATTGTAGCATGTTCCTCTTACAGGAAGTCTGCACTACGCAATCGTATGTTCTTGCAGTGATGGTTTGTGTGTCAGTTAGTTTTGCATGATGCCTTGTACGACATGCACGAGGGTGTGTCACGGGATTTACTCCCCCTGCTCTGCAGTGATGGTCCAACAATGGCCAAAACCTAGAGTATATAATGAGGGTCTTCAAAGGTATCTACATTTGCTCAAGATTACTCCTGGCAGAGTTGTAGATAGATGGATGATGATGCTTCTCTCTCGAGTGAGTATTCAAAAGATAATTCAGAAATCAAGAACAATGCTGAAATGGAGTGAGCAATTCTTAACTGTTGTATCTGCCCGCCGCCTTTCATGAAGAATTATTATGTATTTTAGCTCGTTCAAGCCCCTAGCCGGTTTTACTCAGTAAAATATTACTTAAATAGCTCCGTTTTAAGTATTTAAAATGACCGAGACATACAGGTGTATTTCACTCAAAATGACTAAATCAATTATAAATTTGTATACTTACTGATAACATAATTTAATAGTCAATTATCGTTAACAATTGTAAAATAAATAAGGGTGGGTTGAATTTAGATAAAATCTTTTAAAATTTCTTCACAGGAGATGCTCTGATATGAAAAACATGTTTTCTGGTTTGGACAAATCGTGTCCACTATTCAGCTTTGAATGTGCACTTAGCTACTAGTAAAATGTCGGTTAATTTCTGCTCCAGCCGATGCTTGTTCTTTATAGGTTCACCCGTCACTGGTCAAGTCTTGTTGCAGTAACACGTTCCAAGAAGTATCATGGAGTAATTACGAAGCTGGTAAAGCGTCTTCAAGACCCGTCTGATGATGGTGCCTAGCTTTGACTGAAGGCCACATATACCATTCACTTGTTCCACAGATAGTACCACCAATTGGTACAACCGACTAGTATCATGAAATAAGAGATAAACAAATACCTCCTGAGTATTGGGTTTCCTGACACAACATCAAGATCCCCCCCCCCCACCCTTTCCATTCCACCATCCCATCTGCCTCAGAACATTACCCTCTCTCAGCATTAATATTAATCCCATTGAGCGGAAAACATCCATTGCATTTATGTTGAACATGTTTACATTTACATATACACTGGTTGAAGAGGTTAATATAATAAGCATGTGCATTAGTTCTATCACCGTCCACTTTCTGCTCCATATTGAACTTGGGACTACTTCTGTTTTTGGTTCTCTATGAGAAACTCGCGTAAAGCAGTCATTAGCTCTGGCAGTGATGGTTCATTAAATCGTCATTCTATATGCCGAACTTGCCAACCTCGTATGACTTGGACATCCACTAGCAATTTTTACATGTTCATAAATGCAAAATATAGAATTATATAATGTAAAACTTACTCCAAAATCTCTTTTGGTAATACCGACGTCTGACTCCGAGAATTAGTTAACGCAACTTGTTTCCGATGCCTCTTACAAGTGGTCTAGGGTATTACTTTGCAAATAGGATCACACTATGACTTAGTGTTCAGGTTCCTATGATTGTGGGCGTTTCTTATTAATGAAATTAGAGTTTTCCAGTGATACAAGTCCACGAGATGCTCAAGCACGTTGTCCGGTCCTTGCAAGAGAGTATATTTCCCTTTCTCTCACGAAAAAAATTCCTAAATAACAAACGCGAAAATAAATGTGTAGTTTACAATCGCCATATATGGTATGCTTAATTCTTCCTATTATCGATTATGTTTACATTCACGACTTCAAAATGTATTACAGGTAATCTCTTTCAAGATGGATAACACTGACTAACAAAAAAAAACTTTTTTTTTCTTTCTCTAACATTTCTATGTTTTTCTGGTCAATTTTAATGCGCTGTTTTTTAAATCTGCAAACCGTTTTTCTCTATCAGGTCGGGATCTCTAGAAATACGCAATTGAAGTTTTTTAACAACGCATACAGTATTACAACATCATTCGTACAAGAAGTATAACAGTTATGTAGGCTTGAATTTCTTTGCAGTCGACTTTCGTCGGTGAATGGCATGTGGTACATCGCGATGAAGCATCCAACAATAATCGGCAAGCATGGTCACACTCCACCGTCCTTGATAACGTGACTCCATTACGGCGATATCTTGATGGAATCATTCTCCATGTTCATCGGTGACTTCGCCAAGGTTGTCAGGGAAAAAGTCAAGATGCGAATCGAGCAAATGGATTTTGAGGGACATGTTACAGCCCATAATTATGTATGCATCTATGCACTGCTTAACAATATGCAACATAGTTGACAGATTTGTGATTTTCCAGAAAGTTATCGACGATCGATTTGAATGCCATCCATGCGCGAAGTTCCCTACCATGTAACAAGTTCTCGAATTGTTTGTCTGCAATAACTTTCCTAATATGAGGTCCTACAAAGATACCTTCCTTTATCTTTGCATCGCTAACTTGCGGAAACTTTTCTCGAAGATAAGTGAAAGCTTTGCTCGTTTTATCTAACGCTTTTACAAAATTCTTCATGAGCCCCAACTTTATATGTAACAGTGGTAAAATGAAGGTGTCTTTGTTAATTAATGGCTCGCGTATTACATTTTTATGCCCGAGCTGCATACGATCCCGGATAGGCCACACCTTTCTTGCATAATGTTCCTGTCTGTTGCGGCTGTCCCATTCACATCGGAAGCAACAGAATTTAGTATACCCAGTCTGCATGCCCGTGAGAATTGCAATGACCTTTAGGTCTCCACAAATCCGCCATTGGTAGTCATTGTACTTTATTTTTTCCAAACGTATAGCCATATTGTCATAAGTTTCTTTCATATGAACAGAGTAGGCGACTGGAATTGTTGAAAAAAAAATTTATGTTATGCAATAACACGGTTTTTAGACTAGTCTTGGAAGAATCGATGAAAAATCGCCATTCGTTGACTATGTGCTCATGACCGTTTACATCTTTGCAATAGCAAATGTCATCATCCATCTCAAAGTATTGAACAAGTTCTCTGTGTCTATGATGAAATTTAGATATCTGAGTATTGGGCGCTAAAAGATTCCATTCTTTGAGTCGCGAACCGAGTAATTCCGCTTGTCCTTTGGTAAGAGCGAGATCACGTATTAGATCTGAAAGTTCTGAATGGTTAATTAAGTAAACACCATCATTCACCGGTATGTAATCTGAGTCAGAATTAGTTTCTAAAGCAGGTAAACTATCACTTTCTGATGGTTCATTTACGTCCAACGGATACTGTTCTGGTGGTACTTGGATCGGACACGTGATTGGATCATGAGGCACTGGTTTCAAAACCGATTCAATATTTGGATAAACCACAGACTTTCTAGTTTTAAAAGTGAAACCATGGATATTTGTCAAGCAGAAGTAACAATCAGTAGTGTGATTTGTATGTTCACGCCATATTACTGGCACGCCAAAAGGCATCGACTTATGCTTCGGCGATTTTCGCAACCAACCTGCCAATGTATCGAACAAAAAGCATTTGGCTTCCAAGATTTATTTGCATCATCAACTTTCGAATCGAAATAAAGTTCATATGCTATCTTTAGTAATGGTGTAAAGTTTTTCTGGTCAACACGATCGGTAAAATATCCACACACGTAACAGAACAGATCAGCCGAATTTCTACAACTTCTAGAAGCCATATTTTGCTCAGAATTATTTCAAAATACAGTAACTATTTGAAAAATCGCGTAACATATGTCATGCATCTTTTAGCAGTATAAAAAGTAGAATTATGTTGCTTTTTATTAATTTTTAATAAGTTATATAGTAAAAATGAAACGGAGCAAATAACGGTTTCCCAAAAATATATTTATTCACAAATATCTTAAGAACCCGACGTGATAGAGATAAACGGATTTCAGATTTGAAATCAGCGCAAGAAACTGACCTAAGAACACTTATTCTTATATAAGAAAGAAAAATGTTGTTTGTCAGTGTAATTATTCTTCCGAAAGTCTTGTCAGGAAACGATTATCTCATTTACCTGGTCTAGTCAACATTGCCAATCTGATCAGACAGGACTATTACCAGTTGATAAGATAATCGCCTGCGGTCATCCCAAGGTTGTTTACTTATTAATCGACAGCAGGAAAATGTGTTACACATTTGTAAATCACATTTCTCTATACCGATCCCTGGTGTTAATATGGGTTCAGATGAAAGGGATTGATTACCAAAATCAGCAAAAGATGGTCACTGAGATCCCAACATAACAGGGATTGAGGGAAGGGAGTGTAAACAATGAACCAAAAATACCAAATATTGTCACAGGTGGGAAAAATTAAAGTGAAGAGCACAGAATGAATTATAGGATGGCACAGGTAAATGTGATTTTCGAGGTTATTCTGACACGGGGTATAGTGTCCAGTTCTTTTTTGTCTCTTCAGAGACTCTTGGAAACTCCACGGGGCAGTGTTTTATGCTCTGCAAGGAATTATGTAATTGAGATAAAATCTTCAGCAATTTCTCTTTGTGATCCTTGGTGTACAACATATTAGGAAATAACAATACTGCAAAATTTTTAAGATCTTAGAAGAACCTGTGGTTAACTTAAAAATATTGATACCAAAGGAGCAAACACTGAAGTCTACCACCTATCTATGTAAGGGAAATTACATTATCTACACAAATCCATGGAAATACATAACTATACCAATCAACATAAATACATCACCTCTACTGATCAGCAGAAATACATCACCTTTACAGGCCAGAGAACATATGTCACTTACACAGTACACTGGAACTACATAGCTGACACCTAGTCACGTCCAACGAATGGACGCTGACAAAAATGAATTACATATACTGAACAAACTAGAAATCAAAGCCTACGAAGCGTTAGAGAAAAAAAGGAGGTTCTTGTTGAGAAAAAAATAAAGTTGATGAAGTTAACGCTTGAGTACTGTTAAATACACCCTGACTCGTACCACGGGATGTTGTTCTTGAATGTTGGTTTCGTGTAGACTGTCAAAACTATGAAGCTTGAGGAACGCAAAGTATCGGGCCAACTAATACGATCTAGAAAACATGATCTTTCATTATACATAACAGCACCACGTACACTAACTCAACACCGTGATCTGGAACATCTCATTCATTACAAGCATCAGATGTGGTATGTGACTGTAACTCTATAACAATATTTTCATCTTAAACTGCGATATGTGCCTGGAACTCTATAACAATATTTTCATCTTAAACTGCGATATGTACCTGTAACTCTACAACAATATTTTCATCTTTAAACTGCGAAATGTACCTTTCACTCTATAACAATATTTTCATCTTAAACTGCTATATATGCCTGTAACCCTATAACAATATTTTCACCTTGAACTGCTATATGTACCTGTAACTCTATAACAGTATTTTCATCTTAAACTGCGGTATGTGCCTGTAACTCTTCAACAACATTTTCATCATCCGCTAAAGACCAAAACCTCCAAAAACGACCTTCGCTCACAATTAGTACTGATCTCATAACCTTCGATTTATTGCTCACCGTTGTAATGATTACCACATTCACTTCTCTTCCACAGTTTAATGCAATTTGTGAGGGGGTCGGAGTGGCTAAGAGGTACGGCGTCCGACTCAAATTCTAAAGGTATCGGGTTCACTCCTTATACAGGGGATATAATGGAAATTTGTTTCAAAACCACTGGTTTCTAATGTTGTCATACTCCCCTCTGATCTTTGTAGTGAGATTGGATTCCTAGCGTTCTCGGATAAAGTGGTAAAAGTAGCAGGTCCTGTGTGCAAGTTGCACACGTTTAAACATTTGGGGAACCTACCCACCACAAAAAATATTTATAGAATGTGTGATTCCTATATACACACACTGGGATTCTCACCGATGCTATGGAGTTCGTGCACTGTGCTGAGATCCTCCTTGTGTTATCTAAAGGAGGAGATAACTGCATAATGGAGTTGTCCGTGTGCAATGAAAGGGTCATTAAAACTAAACCAAACCAACGCAATGTGTGTTTTATTCCATCATTGATCGTGTCGATTTTGAGATCTATTTTCATGTAAACAAAACTGTACTTTCTCTGGTTAGGTGACTGTCAAAAACACGCTACTAACATCAGTAATGGATGACCTGTATAGCCAAACTACTTTCAGCAGCGTCGATGATGTCGTTGCTTCTGAGAAGACACTTCGAGATATGTCCTTTGACCCACGTTTGTATTTTATTTTCATTGCAAACATTGGCCTGATAAATATTATCGCAGTTTTTGGTATTGTCGGCAACACAATCAATATTATTGTTTTGAAACGACACGGAATTGGAAAAGACAGCACCAACATCTTGCTCATTGCACTCTCAGTCTTCGACTTGATGTATTCAGCAGTAGCACTAATCAGGTAATGTATCTGAAGGATATCTGTAGCAGTATGTATTGTGTTCTCTTCTAGCTTTATGAGATATCACACTGCCATGCATTTTAATGGTTTTTCTGTTAATCCAAGTCATTTCTTGATTATATGTTAATTATTATCAGAACAGCTGCCATGCCAACATCGACGATTGTTAGTAATGGATCTCCAACATTTTCAGCCTACTACCTCAGTGCTATACTGCGAAATACACTTTCCTTCCACCTCATCATATTCTCTCCTGCTTCATATCAATGTCACTCTCTGGACCGTTTTCCTTTAAACCTTGATACAACATGTTGTTGCTTTTGTGAGCTTCATTGCATTTTCTTGTTTATGATATTTTCCTTTTTCAGTCACAGATTTTTATTTGTTTCGTTATGTTTCCATGAACTGCTTCCCCGTCTTGATAGCCACTATTCAAGACAAGCATTTATTGATATTTTATTTTTTTATTTATTTCTTTTTCATTTTAGTCAGCTCGAAATTAAATTATAGTAGATTTATATGTTTTCATCCACTTGTAAATCCTTTATCACCGCGAATCTAAGAACGGGAAAGAAACATGTCACTGATTCTGTGTCTCACTTATTCTTATCTGATATTTTTATAACTGTTTTCTCATCCAGTTTAACACGTTGTATTTGTTCGCATCTTAAATTTTCTATCTGCATTCGCTGCTTCCTTTTCTGTTTTGTTCCAGTTTAGTTCCCGGTAACTTAAAATTTCCTTACAATCATGTACTTAAATGGGTATTAATTAACCTAATCTACAACATATTGTGTTGCCGAATTTCTATGTACGTAATTTTTTTGTTTTATTTTAAAAAGTGTTTATTGCACGTTGTATAATTTGATTCTTTAGATGACGTGTCATTATTTTACAGGAATTTATTTGTTATATTGAATAAACCTTTCTGAGAAGAGGATGTGAATGTTATCGATACTACAATAATCGCATTTCCAATACTGTCATAGGCAGTTCATCAATAATATCAATATTTTATGGCATTGATTTATCATGTCGTTTATTTTGTCCCCTTTCATTGCTCCCTAAGGAGCATACAGTTACACCTGTATCTGTTTTAGTCAGCTTAAAATACACACTTAATATCTTCCTGAAGTGAGAGATAAAGTATCAGCTTGTTTCACATGATGAGGTTGTCTTCTGACATAAGTAAAATGTTCTGTAAAGCTTTTTATGTCTTAAAAGAGCCTATTTAAGGCAAAGCTTTTACTAATGCAGAATTTGATAAATATTATCCATACAATGTATACTATTATTTTAAATCATTATTTCAGGCAGATTCCATACTCCATGATTTTAATAGACATACAGCTTGCAGTTTGGCTTGATTCAATGCTCCAGGTCTGCGCAATTTACGGCATCGACCAGATACTTATTAGCGGCAGCATTACCATCACAAGCGCCATTGGGATAGAACGTTTTACAGCAGTTTTCTTTCCTTTTAAAGTTGCCAGGATTTTTACTTCACTGCGGACCAAAATGTTAGTTTTCTTCATTGTTATGTACACTTTCGCCATGGCTAGTCCAGTTTTTCACCGCTATGAGAGAAAATCAGTGTTCGTTAGAAATTCCAATAATACTGTAATTGTTTTGACAAATAGTGACTGGTGGCAGTCAAACAAAATGACTTATTACATCTATTTTGTTTTCAACAATTTATTTGGTACGGTCAACATGTCTATTGTGTTTGTCTGTGGCCTCGCTATCACACTCAAACTGACGTATGGTGTGTATACAAGACAGAAACTAATCAGTAAAACTGTTGTAGCAGATATGAGGGTACACAAAATGATTCTCCTCGTCTGTAGCATCTGTTTCTTGGTATTTGCCCCAACAACGGCTATAGATTTTGCAACATACTACAATCCACAATTTAGACAAAATTCTAATGTGAATACAATACCGTATTTGTTATACGGACTTAACGCATCAGTAAACTTCCTGATCTATGTTGCCATTTCTAACAAGTTTTATACAACATACAAAATTATTTTCTGTAGAAATTAAAACATGGTCTCCTTCAATATAGCGTATTATTTTATTCAGTTTCCCGAAGTGTAATTAGTGTCACAGACTGTTCAGGAAGTTAATTGTCTGTTTTGAAGAATTGTTTTCACATTATGTCTATGTACATCCAAAAGAATCTATTTTTATTTCCTATGAGAACTGCAACTTTTACTCCCCTCTGATTGGTAAGAAAAACCATGTCAGAAGAGTTCAGGACCATCACTGGTGTAAGACAAGGGGATATTCTGTCTCCTTATTTTTCATACTCCTCAAAGCGCTAAGGAAAGGACAAGAACGTATTCAGGGAGGTACTGGATGTTGAGACAGGTTTGTTTTCAAGAGCTGACATTTGCCAATGATGTTGCACTGATTGCTGAATGAGAGGCACATCTTCAACCTAACATTCAAGTCTAGAAGGAAGAGCTGGAGAAGATAGGGATGGTCATCAGCAACTCCAAAACAAAAACCATGGTAAAATCACGAAAGGAAAGAAGGCATCAGGTTAAGCTGGGAGAAGAGGTCCTAAAGCAGGTCTACCAGTTTAAATACCTTGGAGCTGTCATAGACTGGAGGGGAGGCATCAAAGGAGAGTTGGCTACCCGAAGAGCAGCAGCTGGGAGAATTTTTCAGGCCATAAATAGAGGATCCATTAGTAAAAGAGAAATTGGTGTCTTATGACGTAAACGCATGCCTTGATTTTTTTCTTGGAAGACGAAGAAAGCAACCAATCAGAAGCAGCGAACGCTCGCATGCATCGAGCCGGTTTCACAATGTCGGATAAACACAGGTACAGAATGTGCATTGAAGAACGTAGATGGATTACAAGAGAACGGAACGACGGAAAGAGATGATATTGGTCTAATTTTGTGAAGGAAATGACAAACCATTTGCATCTCCAAGGAAAATTTACTACCTGATTTCGTTTTGGAGAAAAAGTTAGGAAAACGTACCAGTATGATAAGAATTGCTGTGTAGATTGACTTCAAGAATTGATATTAAATCAGACCAAACCAATTATGGAAAACCAGATATATATATATATATATATATATATATTAAAAACGCACCACCTGTATAATCCAGGAACAGAGTGTGAAATGTAAATATAAGTGTTTACAAGTTTACATATTTAGAATCTTTATTCATTTTCCTATGAATCCATGCTGATCATTAAATTGTACATTTGATTGTTATGAAATTCATTGCATTCTGTGCAGGCAAGGGAGAAAACCAAAAATGCACCAAATAAAAAAATTCATTCACACTATCCTCAGTATCTGGTATGTCCACCGTGTGCTTGCAAACAAGCTTGGCAGCGGCTCCGCATGGAACGCACAAGTCTCTGAAGAAAATTCCGGGGAATCAAGTCCCATTCACGTGTAAGAGCAGCTTCGAGCTGTTGCAGATTAGCTTGAGAACTTTGCCTGTAGACTCTGCGTCCAAGCTCGTCCCACAGATGTTCTATAGGGGACATGTCTGGGGATAGGGCAGGCCAATCAATCGTCACAATGTTCTGCTGCTGTAGATATTGCTGCGTAATGCATGCGGTGTACGCACGTGCGTTGTCCTGCTGGAGAAGCTGCAAGTCTGGATAATTTGTGAACGCAGGAGCAACCAATGCATCCAGAACCTCATCTCGATATGTCACAGCATTAACATTTCCACGGAAGACGTGAAGAGGCAAGCGATGGCGAAAACTGAATCCGCCATAAATGTGAATACTGCCAACTCCAAATCGGTGGGACACCGTCGCCAAATCCGCATACGTCCATCAGCAACGGATATGTTGAATCTGCTCTCGTCTGTGAATAGGACAGCATTCCACTGCAGTCTAGTCCATCTGACATGTTGCTCTGCCCATTGCAGGCGCTGCTGACGATGTCTGTTATTCAAGTTTGGCCCAGCATAAGGTCGTCTTGCAGTAAGGCCTGTATCTCTGAGTCGTCGTATGACTGTCATTCGAGAGACTTGCCCACGTCTGCCCACTATTGCTCTTGCTGTTTGACTTGCCTGGAGAGAACGATTCCTTAGGTGACTCAGCACAATATGACGATCTTGCGCAGGGGTAGTAACTCGTGGTTGGCCACTCCGAAGTCTATCCCGGGCACTGCCAGTGGTTCCGTAACGTTCATTGAGACGTACGATAGTGCTGTGGTGGCAATTCATCCTTCTGGCAATGGCCCGCGAGCTCATTCCGGTCTCCAACATACCAATGGCTCGTTGGCGGTCGTTTTCAGATAGTCGTGGCATTTCAAGCACATGTTCTGGGTGTTTTGTCTCAACGGCCTTTTTATACCGAGTATACTGCCACAACGCGTACACATTTTCAGGGTCATAGCTGTTGGGAATCGTGTTGCACGTGTAACTTTCATTGTTTTCATGTAGTCTGTACACAAACCCGTGGGTTGAATCATGCACTTTCCATTCCAGCAGCCATTCGCTCTCTACCTCATGACAAACACGGGGAAAATCCATTCCCACACTTTTTTTCCAGCTTCTCGGCATCAGTATATATAATAGTGGTGCGTTTTTAATGTGCTTCAATATATATATATATATATATATATATATATATATATATATATATATATATATATATATATATATATATATATATATATATATATATATATATATATATATATATATATATATATAGGTTATGGACCATGCTAAGCACAGATTCCCCATATCAGCGAGAAAAGCTAATTTTCAGTCGGTAGACCGTACTCTCTCAGACATCCGCGCTCTACCTATAAAAGGAAATGGTGTTGTTTTCAAAACGTGCAGAGCGCAAAATACTAATCAGGAGACAGACGGACTGCTGGAGGACTGAAAGTTGCGTACCAAGAAATCTATTGTTCCATCTGTACGCCGAACTGTATATATCTCGACCAATTCCTCAGTCCTAGTTGAACCATCATAAGAGGGTTACTGTTTGGGTTAGACAGCAGGAACCCAAACTTGAATCCACTTGTGACTCATTGCTACAATAAGGAGCACCTTGGTGTGATTCCGTTCACGCACTGACTCCATCAGATGTGAGTTAGTCCAGTGCAGGGTCCAAAGACAACTGCTGCATATACCACAAGTATAGACCAGAAGTGCTGTACCATATACGCACGCTGAGTAAACTAACTGTTCATATGCTACAACAACTGTGAGACTCAAGTGAAAAGAGCTAAAGAACAATGGAAGTGTCATGATGATAACTGTTAGATGAAGATTTCACGAGTGACTTTTACTGTAAAGGAACTTGAAGAACTTGAAGAACCAGTTGTAATTAATTGAAGATTTCACTAGTGACTAAAGAAACTTGAAGAAACAGTTTATTTAAGTGAAGTTTTCAACAAGGACTGTTGATCTAAAATTGATACTTACCTATTAACTTATATATATATGACAAGTATGTCACATAATATCTTTTGTCGCGCACATGGGCTTTGATGGAATAAACATATATTTTGGTGCGCACATCAGCATTAAAAGAAAATGGTGCATAAGGGTGCAATGGAGTGGAGTGGACAGGAAGCCTTACAGAGAAAGATGTCAGTTTGCCGGCTTTAGAAGCCGTATTGCATTTTGACCGTGCTCTCTTTATGGTTGCTGGGTTTTGTACCGCATTGTTGTATAGTCCATTGGTAGCAGGACTTGTTGATCCAGCCATATGGTTATTGCTGACAATTTATTGCTGTTGTTATTGAATTCGTACGTGTAGCATTGTTATTATTAAAAAGGGAGATTGTCAGCACGCCTTCGTGTACGCTTTGTGAATGGCGTTTACAAGTATGTTGATTGTGTGACCTCTCGCAGTTTGATACGAGGTTAGAGGATAATGTCATGAAGGTGTAGTTATTATACTGTGACCGGGATTTGGACTGGATTAACTCGAGACCTGGCGAGGACATTTGAAGGAGTGTCGTCGACCAGGGACTGGCGGCTCCTGAGCCGACCCAGCTGCAATGGGTACCTCCGAAATCGGCGAGTATTTGCCTGAATGGCGAGGGACACCTGTCTCTGTACAAGAAATAAAGGGATACTCACGTAAAATCAATGTCAGGTTAGAAATAAATAATAACCTGAGATTTCGCCTCGAGTATTAGCGGGCGTACGAAAAAAAAAAAAAAAAAAAAAAATACTGTGACTATATATATATATATATATATATATATATATATATATATATATATATATATATATATATATATATATATATATATATATATATATATATATATATATATATATATATATATATATATATATATATATATATATATATGAAATTAATTTGTGTATTTCATGCACTTCATCATCTTCCATCAATCATATTGTATAAGAAGAATATATCAAAAGATAGATGTAAATAATAAATTCAGTAATTGTACTCAGCTGACTTATTAATTTTATATTGTTGAAGTTTGAGTTTTATTGAATTGTTTGATTACCACAGGAAGTACATAGCGAAGGTGGCAACGTAGGGTCTGACTTTACTCTAAATACTTTCTGAAGCAGATATCTTCACAGCCGTGACTATCCTGTGATACCAGAGATCTCCAACATTGGGACTTCACTCTTTTCAAGAATCCGATTTCTGCTCCACTACTGACACTACACTCATAAAAACCTGTCGCTACAGTTGGAAAGAAGATTACAAAGGCTGCATACTGCTTGATGTCTGTTCCAGTCTTGACCTATGGATGCGAGTCATGGGCAATGACTGCAACCCACAAAAGCCAGCTCGAAACCTCAGAAATGAGGTATGTGATAAAAGCTTAATGATACCGCTATATTGTTAGGTTCAATGATATGTTAACGCCATTGTGTTATTCAGTGATAAATGCTTAAATGGGTTCTCCTTATATAGGCCACGCCCACCCAGGGCTATTTGTAAATATGTCACTACTGTTACTATGCCTGGAATGTTCAAAGTAGGTGTGTACTGGGGCATTCATCCATCACAGTGACACACATAGGATTCATGGATCGTTGAACGCCGGGTAACGCCTAAAGCACAGTTTATTTACGTTACAATACGATCACACTGACATAGACGACATACAGCATAAAGTACAAGCATCAATCACAGCGCCTAGTGGCGCCCACCTCGTAGAAATACACATCCACCATGTTCCTTAAAGAACTGCGTTCCCCGCAGTTGTACATTGTTACGGTATATGATATTAACGCCGTCTGCTAAAGGTTAGCGGACGTGCAAATGTAAAGGTTAAGACATTTAATATATTGCGATAGATGTTTCAATTATTGAACGCTCCATACACGATCGATTATGACGTGTCTAGCGTTGTTTAGGACACAGTCGGTAACTAGGAGACGCTACCCTTTGTTACTTGACCGCCAAGCTGAATAGCTGCGTTTTTTTCTAACCTTCCAATTCAATGGCATGATATAGCCATTTATATGTGCATTTTTGATGGACCAGGGTCAGTCCTAGAACTCTATATGAGAGGAAAATTTATGGAGGTTAGTATTTAACTAGAATTCTCAGAAGGAGGAGAATAATCGTCAAATTCGTATGAAATATTCAGACTCGCAGTCTCACTGTCAGCAGGTAGCCATGTCTAGCTGCGCGTGCATATAGCTGTGATGTTCTGACGACAATACTGCATTGTATCCTTAAACGGACATTGACACGTAAACCAGCAGTCTACGTTATTGATTAATTTATGCATGACTTATAAGGACTTATGTTCTGTTCCTATTTGAAATGATCATCCTGTGTGTACATGTGATTAAATATTACGGACTCAATCTGAAGGCATTAATTACTTCATTAATGTTGCTGAGTTCAAGTTACATGAACTACTTCTTCATACCATGCTACTGAGTTGTATGAACACCTTCACCCTAATTCGCGTAATACTAAACAAAGCACGATTAACAAGAGATCACTAAAGTAACCATACTCAGTGCATGATCTTCAACCGGCAAATAACTCAGCAACAAAGTGGCGGCCGAATGCGGGGAACGACAGAAAAAAGAAACAAACTTCTGTTCCTTACGCACATGTTAACCATAATATTTATGATCAAGTTTCGATCACATGATCCAGTCGAAGATGACGTCTTACTCATTCTAATGCCTAACAACGTGACGTCACTGAAAGTCGTGTAGGTGATCTGTCGGAGAAACCAAAGTCGTTTTCTAAGTCTAACCAGGGGAAACATGAGCCATTGAAGCAAACACACGATATGGACTACAGGAGCAGACAGTCAGGGGCATTAGCCTAGCTGTTGACGACCTCTAGCACTGATCTAAGCAACGGAAAAGATAAGTCTAGTTGTTTTAATACTGTCGTCATTGCAAACAGTAATACTGAGTCCATGCCTTTTGCCTGCATAGGCATGTCTTTTCTGAATGTGTTTCATGTATTTTTTTTGGGTTGTTTTAATGTGTTGTTAATTAGTGGGAGGTAGGGAGGATGAACCGAAATTAGATTCTGTGGCTCTCACGATGCCTGAATTGATTTCGGTCGTTTCTTAGGGCAGTTAAACGATTGCACTTTTGGAAGCCCCATTGAGGTTTGCCATTGGACTGTCTGTCCAAATCTGCTGTCGTTTGACGATTTGTGTTAGCTGTACCGTTCCGTAGATAACTGGTGTATTTTATTCGTACTCAGTTCACAATTTTATTCAGTTTTGTATCATGTTCGTTAACTATTTCGTCCAGTCTCCTCTTACTATCATTTATTTGATGATTGTTAAATGGTCGTCCGTTATGAGTCCTGTGATGTCATCATTTTTTGCAGTCATTTTTTTTTTTTGTGTACTTTGAATATTAAGTTGACCTCGGGTCAGACCTTGACCCTTCATTTGGCTTGTGACACTTCCGCTTGTTTTATTTAGTTCATAAATTCATTTTTAATTGTGAAAATGTCTTGTTTGCGTCTTGACATTGTTTGTACCCTTTAGTTGCATCATTGTTTTGTTTGTCCTCATGATATATATTAAATACTACATTAATAATATGATATTATATGCAATAATACACTTGTAATTTAATTTAATTAATTTTTTCTGATATTTAAGGTTAATATGGGACATTGCATAATTATGCAGTGATAGTCCAAGAAAGTAGCACTACAATTTATAAGAGATGCCTAGGGCATAATAATATAATATATATATTGACCAAATAAAATAATCTTATAGTCTACCTTTGAGGTAATAGACCCATTGTATATTATTTAATATACTTTTCTGGTACTAAGAGAGTGACTTAGTACATTGAACAATATAATTACTAGGAATCATACCCAACATTATTGGATATTGAGATTAATTGTGTGATGTAATTACATAATAGTTAACAGATATCATAACTATTTATGATATAGTTATTATTTAGATACAATATTGTTACAAAATATTGTCTATCGGTTGAACTTAGACATAAGAGTTCAGTACTATTGTGATTATTTATATTGAATATTCCTAAGTTGAGTAAGTATAATAATTACTCTGAAGCTACTATTGACTATTTTAATCAGTAATTATCAATAATTACTTACAGATAAAAGTCAAAATGCTTACTATAGACCATTTCGTTAAAATTGGTAAGGAATATGGTTATAAATCTCAAGAACTTCGTCAGTTTGCTGAGGCAGAACTGGAAAAACATAAAGCAGAAATGGAGGAACAAAAGGCTGCATTAAAGAAAGAAGAAGAGGAACAAAAGGCTGCATTAAAGAAAGAGGAGGAGGAACGTGAGATGAAGCAAATTGCCAAGGAAAATAGATTGAGAGAGATTGCTCAACGTGAAAGAGAAGAGCAAAGAGCAATCGCCAGACAGGAAGAAGAGAATAAATTGAAACGAGAGGAAATTATTTTACAACAAGAAATGGAATTGGCGCGTATTAAATTGGAGACAGCAAGATTACAAGCACAAAGTGCTGATGCAAACCAGAATAATAACGCACAAAATGGATCGTCATCCAGCCAAACTAAACATTTCTACAACTTTAAATTACCCACTCTCAACTTAAACGTGGACGACCTTTCATCGTTCCTGTCACGTTTTGAACAGACTTGCAAAACAAACCATTTGCCTGAAGAGTCATGGGTACTCAAGTTAAATGAATTCTTGGTTGGAGAACCACTGACGGCTTCTCAAAATGCTGACCCATCAATAGCAAATAACTACGGTGCTATTAAGTCCTTGCTTTTACGAAGGTTTCACCTGGACGAGGAACACTGTAGGTTGAAATTTAAGGGAATTTTACCTGAATCTCCAAAAGATTTTGCAGGATTCATTGCGAACATACGCAATACATTTAATAGATGGGTTGAACTGGCAGAAGTCAACAAATCATACGACAAATTAGTTGATTTACTACTACGGGATAAGGTATTATCTTCGGTTAGCCAGCCATTTTTTGCATATTTGCAGGAGCGTAAACCAGGTACTATGGACGAGTTAGAAAAAATTTCTTTAAACTACTGTTCGGCACATCCGAATGCAACCATTTTCTAACTCGTCATTAAGAGAACCTCTACCTGTAGCGTCTAATATGGCCTACAATCATAATAACAAACAAAGACATCACAGTGTAGACAGAAGCAGGTTCCAAAGAAATCACAATGTTAACTTTCAGAAGGGACATAATAATGATTTCAACAATAAAAATGAGTTCAACAGAGGTAGATCACGAGATAGAAATTATTCACCTCAAACAAACTACCACAATGGTCAACATAACACTAATTATAATCGATCACATACTCCCAATAATAATAATAACTGGAATGGTAATAATCATGGCTCGAGACATCGAGATAATAGTTACTATAGAGGACGACGAGATAATTCTAACAATTATACTCGGAATCGATCTCATTCTCGGGGATCATCTCATTACAACCATAATACAGGGGCGGCAGTTACAAATAATACTACCCCTATAGCTCAGGTCCCACTTGACAATAATACAACACAGTCTTCTGCTGCATGTTTTGCTATTAATTATAATGTGGCAAATAGTTGCCAACAATGCAATCTTATTTTTCAGAAGGCGAAAGAAACAGTGCTTAACTGCGGACATATTACACCAGAGGTAGGTCTTGCAGTCAACGATGGAACAGGCTTACTAATTTTTAACAGGGGATTAGTTAATGGATCCGTCGTCTCAGTGCTGAGGGATTCAGGATCCACAACGATTGGTGTACGTCAGTCGCTGGTACATCCTAGCTGTGCGACAGGAGAATATGTACGCTGCATGACATTTGGTGGAACTATTGAGTTCTACCCAACAGCTATTGTTCATATTAGAACACCCTTTTTCACAGGGAACGTAAAAGTATGTATGCTAAAAAAGCCTATAGCTGATCTGATGGTTGGTCGTATACACGGCAGTAAAGATTGTACTCCAGATGAGATCATAGAATGGGAGAAACATAACCTATGCACTGGAAACGCCGTGACGACTAGAGCGCAGACTCAACTCATGGAGAAAGTTGATGATAATAAAATGGATGCAGACAACCAAGAGGAATTTGTAGTCAATTCACCTATTGACAGGGAAACATTTGCAACCAAACAAAAAGAGGATAAATCTTTAAAAAAATTTTTTAAGCTGGTTGATAAAGTTGACAATCTATCCTCAGGTAATAATAACAAACATTGTTTTGTTATTAAAAATGACATATTGATTAGATGTTTTAATGACAAATCACAAATGAAACAACAAGTTATGGTCCCGTATACTTTTAGACGGTACATTCTTCAACATGCACATGACTCACATTGTGCTGGACATATGGGATATACTCGAACACGATCTCGAGTACTGTCTTCATTCTTTTGGCCAGGAGTGTCAAGAGATATTTCGCAGTATGTACGTTCCTGTACTACATGCCAAGAAGTGAAAGCACGTGGAGCTTTTCACACGGCGCCTATTCAGGCTTGCGATATCTCAGTAAGACCTTTTGACAAGATGGCCATAGATATTATTGGTCCATTGCTACCATCGGCCAGAGGACATAGATTCGTCCTTACGTGCATTGATTTGTGCACACGATGGCCAGAAGCTATCCCATTAAAGACCACTACTACCACAGATGTAGCTGATGCACTACATCTCATCTTTTCTAGAATAGGGTTTCCTAGAAAACTTTTATCAGACCATGGGTCACAGTTCATATCTGACACCATGAAGGAAGTCATGAAAACTTGGAACATTGATAGGAATTTAAGTAGTATTTATCATCCTATGAGTAATGGTGCGGTTGAAAGACTTAACCGTACACTTAAACAACTACTACATAAGGTTACTGCTAAGCACCCTCATGACTGGGACAGAGCACTCCCAGCTGTTCTATTTGCTTATCGGGAGGTACCGCATGAACAAACTGGCTTCTCTCCCTTTGAATTAGTTTTTGGTGCTCCCCCAAGAGGTCCTATGGGACTAATAAAAGACTTATTAATTGACGCGGAGATGACTCAGGACACTCAGTCATCTTACGAATATGTGATTAATCTTCGGAAGAACATTATTGAGTCTTGCCAGTTGGCAACAGCTTCTTCTGAGGCTGCAAAAGCTAAGGCTCGATCTCTACAAAATAGGTCTCGACGATTACGCCAATTATTCCCAGGCGATGAGGCTTATGTGTTACTTCCTCACAATAACAATAAATTATTGATATCTTGGAATGGTCCTTACAAAGTCATTGATAAAATTTCCGACGTTGATTACGTCTTAGATATCAAGGGACACAAAAAGATATTTCATATTAACATGCTCAAGCAATTTCATACACGTCCTGAACACTTACAGTCAATTTTTCATGAACTAGATGACACCACAGTATCTACTTGTTATTATTCTAACTTATCCGTCATCCAGGAAGAAGAATCTTCTTTTCCTGAGGTACAGTTACCGTTACCGGTACCAGTAGTTCAACCTACTGAATCTTGGCGGGATGTAACCATCTCTTCAACGGTTACACCGCAACAGCGTCTACAGATTGCTAATCTATTACAATCTTATCCAGATGTGTTGACCGACGTCCCGGGTCGCACATCGGCTATCAGTCATGACATTACTCTCAATGATGATACACCTATTCGTGTACATCCCTATTCGGTTCCTTTACATTTCCTTGCTAAAACTACTAAGGAACTTGAACAGATGTTGTCTCTGGGAATCATTGAGACTAGTAATTCGCCATTCTCTTCTCCATTAGTGATTGTCCGGAAGAAGGACAATAACATCAGACTATGTGTTGATTATAGAAAATTAAATGCTAAGACTATAGTTGACAGCGAACCACATCCACTTATCGACGACTTACTGCCACGTCTATCCAACGCAACTATATTTAGTAAGATAGACTTAACTAAAGGTTATTGGCAGATACCACTGACCGAAAAGGCTAAGTACTACACCGCATTTTCCACAAGGTCTATACCAGTGGAATGTGATGCCTTTTGGGCTTGTTAATGCGCCAGCTACCTTCATTCGCCTGATGCGACAAATTTTATCAGGTAGACCAGACGTTATTACATATATTGACGACATATGCTTGTTTAGTTCGTCGTTTGAGGAACATGTTTCGGGACTTAGATATGTTTTCGACACTCTAAGGAATTATCATCTAACTGCTAAACCTACAAAGGTGCAAATCGCGTGTAATGAGATAACCTTTTTGGGACATATCATTGGAGCGGGATATATCCGACCGTTACCTAGTCATCATCATCAGTTGCCATCTCCACAACGGAGGTTGGCTGTAATGGATCTCCAACGTCTTCTGTCTCTTGTCTTGGTGGTACACTCTGATAGACTCTTTCCCGTCCATCTCTTGATGTTATCTTCCCACTTATAGCGCTGTCTTCCCCTTGCACGTTTACCTTCAACTCTCCCTTCTGTTATGGTCTTCTGCAAGGTGTTATGCCTTTTTATGTGGCCAAAGTATTTTAGCTGCCGAACTTTGACCTCTCTCATTAGTTCTCTTTTCATACCTAGATTTTCTAGGACCTCCTTATTTGTTTTCATCTCTTTCCATGAGATACGCCCCATTCTTCTATATATCCACATTTCAAGAGCCTTAATTCTTTCTTCTAAATGCTTTTTCATCGTCCATGTTTCTGCACCATATATGAATGCAGAATATATATAACACTTTATGATTCTCTGTTTTAATTTATGAGATAACTGTTTGGATGTCAGTATATGTTTCATGTTGTTGAATGTAGCTTTGGCCATTCCTATTCTCTTCTTGATTTCTGTTTCACATCTGCCATCTTCTGTTATTATATGACCAAGATATACGTAGCTCTTGACTTGTTCCAGGATTTTCCCATTTACGCTTATCTTTAATGTGGGTTTATCATCTGTTTTGCTAATTATCATAGTTTTAGTTTTCTCAATATTAATGTCGAGTCCATATTCATGACTTATACTGTTCACTTGCTTCACTAGTTCTTGTAACTCCTGTTCGCTTTCAGCTAACAACACGGTATCATCTGCATATCTAAGGTTGTTTATTGATCTTCCACTGATGTTCAGTCCTGGTATTTCCTGTATCTGTTTGAAAATTTTTTCGGTGTATAAATTAAATAGGCAGGGGGACAGCACACAACCTTGTCTGACACCTCTTTTTATTTCTATGTATGGTGAATAATTCCTTCCCGATCTTACTGTGGCAGTTTGCTCCCAATAAAGGTTACTGAGTATTCTTATATCTTTTCCATCAATACCTATGTCTTTGAGGCATTCAATTATTTTCTCATGATGGATTCTGTCAAAAGCCTTCTTATAGTCAATGAAGCACATATACATACTTTTTTGGACCTCTGTATATTTTTCTGCTAATCTTCTTAGGCAAAATATTGCCTCTCTTGTTCCACTGTTCCGTCTAAAACCAAACTGTTCTTCTTGGATTTCGCTGTCTACTTTACTTTTTTTATTCTTTCCTGTATGATTTTGAGCAGTATCTTAATTGCATGACTCATCAGGCTGATTGTTCTGAAGTCTGAACATTCTGTTGCATTTGGTTTTTTGGGCAATGTTAAAAAAACTGATGTCTTCATGTCGTGTGGTAAATATCCTGTATTGTATATATCATTGCATATTTCTGTGATTGTATCTATACCAAAGCTCTCCAGAGCTTCTATCATTTCAATGTTTATGTTATCCATGCCTGCTGATCTTCTTTTTTTTGTATCATATGAATGGCATTCTCTACTTCTGATCTGAGAATGTGTGGGCCTTCATTAGAATCTGGTGATGGTTTTTTACCTCTGTTGTCCTCGAATAGTTCTTTTACGTATTCTGCCCATCTGTTTGATATGTCTTTCTCATCAAGTAATATTACACCATTTTTGTTCTTGATACAGCTTCCTCCTTGTGCAAACCGCGACCGATTTGATAATTTCTTTATTTCTTCATGCATATCTCTTGTCATGTGCTTCGCTTCCAAGTCTTCTATTTCCTTACATTTTGTTTCTATCCACCGTTCTTTTGCTTCTCTACACATAGTACGTATGTCATTGTCTATTGTTTTATATTCTGGAGTATTTTTTTGCTTTCTTTCTTTCTGCCATTTTATTCAAGATGTCATCTGTCATCCAAATTTGATTTTTCTTAGACTCCTTTTTAGGTAAATTTGCATTTGCTGATTGTATGCTTGTTTTTAAGCATTCCCATTTTGCGGTTGCTTTTTCTTCTGGGTTTTCTCTTCTATACTGCTCCATGCTTTCTGTCAATAACTGTTGGTATTTATTTTTGACTTCGATTAAATATTTCTGTTTTATATCTGGTTGTTTCAGCGCTGATATTTCTATCTGGGGTTCCTCCTGTCTTCTGTTTCCTGCTCTTTTCAGCTTTATATTTACTTTGATGACAACTGGATTGTGATCTGAATTTATGTCGGCGCCAGGATGTGTCTTTGCACTTGTGACACTGTTCTTAAATCTATGTTTTATCATGATATAGTCGATTTGATTACGTGTTACATCTCCTGGGCTTTTCCATGTATATAATTTCCTTGGGTGATGTTCAAAAAAGGTGTTACATATGACCAGCTGGTTTTCTTCACAGAACTGGATAAGTCTGTCTCCTCTATCATTTCTTGTCCCTAATCCATACTGTCCTACTATTTTCTTGTATTTTCCTTTTCCTATTTTTGCATTCATATCACCCATTACTATCAACACATCTGTAGATTTGACTGGTTTAAGTGTGTGTTGTAGCTCTTCATAGTATTCTTCTATTTCTTCCTCGCTGTAATCTTTAGTTGGTGCATAAGTTTGTAAGATTGATATGTCGAATGGCTTTGCTCTCATCTTTAGTAACATCATTCTGTCATTGTGTGTCCAGTATCCACATACGTATTTTTCTAACTCCTTCTTTATCAACATTCCTACCCCTCTTTCGTGTTTTTCTCCTCCTGAGTGTATAAGCGTGTACTGGTCTCTTGTTATGTAGCCTGTATCCAAAAGTCTTGCCTCTGCAACTCCCAGTATATCGAGTTTCATGTCGGTTGCCTCTAATATAAGATTGTCCAGCTTTCCTTCTCCGTTTAAAGTTCTAACATTCCATGTTCCTATTTTTAGGCTTCTCCTACTAGTTTTTAGGTGGTCTTTCTCAGAATGCTCCCTTTCAACAGAATTTAAGGAACACTCGTCATTATGTACTTCCTTACTCATTAGAGGAGTTGCCTCTTCCCTGTTAATTTGTACAGTAGATTCTTCCCTAGTACAGTCTCCAAAATTCTAAACATAGCAGTTCCTCAGACGAAGAAACAGGTCAGGAGTTTGTTAGGACTTGTTCAATATTACAGTAGATTCATACCAAACTTGTCATCCATCACGGCTGTATTGTCTTCATTGTTAAAAAAAGACATGCCGGTGAAGGTGACATGGACTGGTACATGCAATGAAACTTTCAACAAAATTATAAATTTGTTCTCGCATGAACCAATTTTAAGACTTCCCGATGCTTCCAAAAGATTTTTCTTACGAACAGATGCTAGTAACTACGGCATTGGTGCATGCCTGCTCCAGAACCATGATGGCATTCTACATCCTACCTTATATATTTCAAGAAAGCTAAAGCCGGCAGAAACAAAGTATTCCACAGTGGACAAGGAACTTTTATCAGTTATCTGGGCAATAACTAAACTTGAAAAGTTTTTGCTTGGTGCTCCATTCACCATACAAACCGACCAACGTGCTGTAGCATCTTTGCGTCGATCTAACCATCAGAGCCAAAAACTCGCCAGATATGCAATCATCCTACAGCCATTTGAATTCTCCATTGAACATATTCCTGGCACTGAAAACATTGTGGCGGATGCGTTGTCACGTAATCCTATTGACGACGAATAATCAACATTGACATTCCTCCTAAAATTCAAATAAAGGAACTTTATAAACACTATATGCATCACAGAATTGAACTAAAGACAATCAAGGTATACATATTGACATTGAAACTTCGTCTAACGTCCATACACGATATATGAATATTCGTTGAACAATCATGGAACAATATCTGACGACAAGTCGAACTTATTATCCTATGTGCACTTAATTCTTGGATGCTGGGATAAATGACATTTCTTTCCAACGTAAACGTTTGAACATTTTTGCCTAAAAGAATTCATCAGGATCAAGACTACGGATGGATCATCATATCCTATACTAATTAATTAGTTAACTTAACTTCTTAATTGAATTATTATCAATAAAATGAAATGTGAGAAAAAAATGAAATGAAAGAAAAAAAAAAAGAGAACGAAATATAAAAAGAAGAAATTATGAAAAGAGAAAATAAATCTCACACAAGTATTAGATTAATTTTTTTTTAAATGTACCTATACGTTATTTAGTTAGTTAAATTAGATAGTTATTATTCACTAACACTTAACACACACAATTAAGTTAAACTTATATTCGAATTTCTTTCTATTTCTTCTCACTTATTTTGTCTTTTCTTCTCTCATAACATCGCGTTACATTAGAACCTTAATAATTTAACTCTTAGTTTAATTAATTAATTTAATTTTAATTAGTCAAATTAATTCCTATATGACATACTAATACGACAGACCTTACTTTAATTTAATTCTATCATTCACTATTAACATTGGACATTTTATTTAGTTGATATAATAATATGTATAATATTGATATATAATGTGATTAATGTTAGATGACTATGACAAATAGTTAGTTGACATGACCGCAACACGGTTCTACTCAGAACATCGTCGGCCATATGTCACAATTGTGTTAAATTTTTTTTTGAAAAATTGTTAAGTCGGATAGATCTTGAAAAAAAATCTATCGATTTTTTTTTTCCCCGGTGTACAGGGAATTGTTACGGTATATGATATTAACGCCGTCTGCTAAAGGTTAGCGGACGTGCAAATGTAAAGGTTAAGACATTTAATATATTGCGATAGATGTTTCAATTATTGAACGCTCCATACACGATCGATTATGACGTGTCTAGCGTTGTTTAGGACACAGTCGGTAACTAGGAGACGCTACCCTTTGTTACTTGACCGCCAAGCTGAATAGCTGCGTTTTTTTCTAACCTTCCAATTCAATGGCATGATATAGCCATTTATATGTGCATTTTTGATGGACCAGGGTCAGTCCTAGAACTCTATATGAGAGGAAAATTTATGGAGGTTAGTATTTAACTAGAATTCTCAGAAGGAGGAGAATAATCGTCAAATTCGTATGAAATATTCAGACTCGCAGTCTCACTGTCGGCAGGTAGCCATGTCTAGCTGCGCGTGCATATAGCTGTGATGTTCTGACGACAATACTGCATTGTATCCTTAAACGGACATTGACACGTAAACCAGCAGTCTACGTTATTGATTAATTTATGCATGACTTATAAGGACTTATGTTCTGTTCCTATTTGAAATGATCATCCTGTGTGTACATGTGATTAAATATTACGGACTCAATCTGAAGGCATTAATTACTTCATTAATGTTGCTGAGTTCAAGTTACATGAACTACTTCTTCATACCATGCTACTGAGTTGTATGAACACCTTCACCCTAATTCGCGTAATACTAAACAAAGCACGATTAACAAGAGATCACTAAAGTAACCATACTCAGTGCATGATCTTCAACCGGCAAATAACTCAGAAACATACATACGGCCTCAAATACGGCCTCTTATCAAATAGCGGTGCACTTCTTATAGAAGATGCATATCAACGATTTTCCTCAAAAGACTACGTCTCCCCTTCTCAACAAAGGCTGCTCTCCGGCAGTTGAATAATCACCGTCATCGCTATCCCTTCTTAAGGCCTAATAATAAATAGTGGTACACTTCCTATAGAAGATGCACATCCACAATATTCCTCAAAGGACTGCGTACCCAGCAGTCTGCAGTAATAAAACCTGCACAATATATATGGCCTAATCTCCTTCACAAAACTGTCTATGGCCTACAAAGTCATCTCTTTACCTCTCAGACTCTTCATAGCGCCTAATTGTAGACTAGTGGTGCACTTCTCATAGAACGTGCCCAATAACAAAGTCTCTCATAAACTGTCACTGCAGTCATAAATATTATAGTAGATTCCATCTTCAAATAATCTAACACATGGAAGAATATTCAATACAGGAAGGATATTCAAATACAGGAAGAATATTCAAATACAGGCCTGTGCAAAAAGTCTCCACCGAGACACACATTGTGAAAAACACTATACATCTTCACCGAACACTGGTCGGGACCACACACTTAGAAAAACACCAGGGTTGACTTCACTCCGTCAACGCTTTTCCCCGAATGCTAGCGGTCACCAAACTCCCGCCTAAACAGTCACGGGACTTCGCTGTTTAACGCAGCTCAGTCCCTTCACGGTTAAGCCGTGAGAACTATTTACAGTTCTACAATACAGAACAGCGCTCACGACGCTATCTGACTTCTATCATATATTTGTTAACCCAATTCCCCGTTAATCAAGTCTACAAGTGATGTAACCCTTAATTTACTCTGTCCAACCCGTATACAAAGGATCACCTCCCTTTTGACCTTAACATACAACCACCACCCCCGGAGAAAAAAATGATTTATCATTTTTTTGACAAAAACTACATCAAAGAAAAATCAGGGGTCAGCTAAGCTCTAATATACTCTCACAAAAATTAGCTTATGTAAAGGTTATAATAATACATCGACAAAAAATATAAGCAAGTGTATAATAAAACAAATTATACACAACAATCTGCTAAGTACACAAAATAATCAGTTTCAACAAAGTTAACTATGATCACTGTAGACCAAATAGTATACAATAACTAGAAAGTAACAGACAAGATCAAGCAAAAGAAGCATGATCAACACCAAAAATCAGCAATGAAATCAATATAGGAAGAAATCAGTAATACCATATGATGACAATCAAGTAAATCAACTCCTTACATGAAACTAGATATAACCGACATAAATAGCTACCTCATACCAAACCATATAATCAACATGACAATCCTAAGGAAGGAAGTATAAGAAGTATAAGAAGTAAACGATATGCAAATAGAATTAAGTGACACCTAGATGAAACATAGAATCATCACCAAAGTATAAACCGTTACTGAATAAATCCGTAAAGGAAGAAAGGAATACAAGAAATGAATGTATAGAAAAGAGGCAATACTACATTCTAATAACTATTTAGCCAAACAGTGTATTGTATAAAAAATACAATCATGACCGAAAATCATACAATAACGAGACAAAGTATATATGTAAATACCATAACACAAAAGCAAGCTATAATAAATAACGCATAATAAATGATTCAGCCAAGTTACAACACTTATTCATAACTAAAATGAAATATCACAGGCATCACACACAAAAAAGTGTGATATGTAAAAACACAAATATCACAATCTCAAAAGAAAAAAAAATTATTATCTTTTTCTCTTTTTTTTTTTAAATGTGGAAATATCAATATATATTATTACTCCTAGTTAAGCACTGGGCACATAAAAAATACAATACTTTCACAAAGAAAAACAAATACATTTTTCAAAATTACAATACAAAAAAGTTTCTTAACGTTAAGTTAAATAAAAATAGTATTTTAAATTTTTTTACAAGTTTCAACCTATAATTAATAAATCAAAAGTGAAACGAGCTTTAACAAAATACAAGACATAAAAAAAATATTCCGATCTCTAAATAAACACAAATTAGCACCTATAAAGACCACACTATAAACATCATACCAACTTGCAAATATAAACATAACATTATTTCTCATGAACAAGTGTTTAAGTGAAACTACCAAATTCTTCAACAAACAACAGTATCTGCTATCTCTGACAATTCTACATATATAATTTAGATCCAAAATAACATTCCACAACCCAACACTTTCTTCATATAACCTCTGTATAAGGTAATATATTAACTAAACATGTAGTCCGATGCGAAAAAGAAAAAAACAAATTTAGTAACCCAAAAACTCTCTGAAAGCGACTAACGCATAATCATAACTAATGAGTTTGTGCTTAGGGCTAGCAATCTCATTATGTATAAAACTTATCCTAACAATTAGTCCTGCAAAAACATATCAATGTTTTGATGTATCAAACTTCACAACAAATCACATATTGTCAAACATAATATAGTCTAAGTGGAATAGTCTTTTGACTAATGTATGTAACTACCAAAAATCCATAATTCCATCAACAATAAAAAATAACAATCAAAGACAAGTCACTACAAAACGATATGTTACAATTCATTACACTCATAATACATACAATGTTTATCCACAATACAATTATGTAAATAACAAGATAGAGTACAAATAATGCATAAATATGGACATACACAATATCCAATGTAACATTATACAACGCAATCATATTATACTATACAATAATACATTATCCTAAAAAAAATCAAGTATAAGAAACATTGTAGCAATCTTGCATCAATTCCTAAAGGAAAAAAAAATAGGTCACAACTCCGGTTGATAGTATTCTGTAAACCGCACGGAATAACATCAAATAATACTGGGTCAACATACTGGCTGGGTTACGCTTGATTGGGCACACGGTCGTAAGGTAACAAACATTTCTGTCACAGCTAAGGAAAAACAGGCACGCTGACCTTTATCGCATAGCTGCTACTGTTGAAAAATACAAATGAAAATCTCCATTTTAATCAACTGTAAGATTATAATGAAAAACGGATAGGTTAACCACACAATTACCTAAACCGTGGTTATGAAAACGTCTGGTTTCCATATGATGTCACCAACTCTTCCTTCATCCCATAGTATACAACCCAACAATTCAATTTTGTAGAAGGTAAATGTACGAACAACGGCAAATTTGTAATAAGAAATTTAATAGTGAGGACCACAGAAGTAAAAACAAATTATATTTTGAATTTTGTAGACTACACTAATTCATTTGACAAAGAGGATCACAAGTAAATTATTAAAAATGTTATAAAGCATAAACATGTCTGGTAAGGGCTTGAGAATAATAAAGAATATTTGCTGGCAACAAATAGCTGCTTTCAGAATTTGCAGCCAAATATGAACATTTCAACAGGTTAAAAAAAAAGTGTTACGAGGTACATACGGATTTATGCCGTCATCAAATGTGTTCAATGTGCACAGTGAAAAAAAAAATGAAATCCATAGAGGACATGCCAGAAATATCAGTGAGCGGACATAATATAATTAACTTGGAGTACACCGATGAGACACTCTTAGTGAAAATGAGCTGTAGGACATGACTGATACAGAAGTGACAGAAAGTTAAAATAAAGGCCTTAGCCTTAATAGCCAAAAAGACAGAAGCTATAGTCATCTCAAAGAAAACGACTTCTCCGGAAAGCTTTTCCAAAGTAAATGGAACAATTTTAAAACAGGTCCATAGATTTAAATACACTAATAAAATCGGATGGATGTTGTATCTCAAAAGTAATGTATAGAATATACCAAGTAAAAGCAGTTTTCTATTCAAAATGGAAAGCATTTTATGCAACAACTCTTTGATCGGAAGAAAGAGAGCTCTTCAGAGTTATATAAGACCAATCATGACATATGGAAGTGAGTTATGGACAATTAGAAAACAAGTCGGAAAAGCACCATATGCCACAGCGAGGTGGTTTGACAGAAGTTATGTTAACATTAACATCTTCATTCTTCTGTCTTTGAGCCTGAGCAGCCGACTGTCAAAGCAGTCAGTGGCCAACAACAAGGCAGTTAACATGGGGGTGTCTTAAAAGATGCCAATGAGCAAAGGAAGTTTATTCCTCAGGCTAGAAACAAACAACCCACTGTCTTTTGGGCATCTTATAAGAAGGAAGGATTCAGGCTTTCGAGCATAAATGTTATAGAAGAATTTTGCGCATTTGCTATAAAGAGCACAAAACAAATGTCTATGTTAGAGAGAAGATAAACACCTATGCAGGCCACCAAGAACCACTTTTGTCAGTAGTGAAACGTCGAAAGCTTGCCTGGTTTGGGCATGTAACTCGTCATGACTCCCTTTCGAAAACGATCCTCCAGGGAACAGTCGAAGGTAAACGGAGAAGAGGAAGGCAAAGAAAATCCTGGGCTGATAACATCAAAGAATGGGCAGGACACGGTTTTTCCACACTTGTACGCATTGCTGAGGATAGAGAGCAGTGGAGGACCCTGTCTGCTGATGCTACCACCATGGCACCCCTACGACCCATGACGGGTTACGGGTTGAGATGATGATGATGATAAAAAGGAAGCTGGAGTATATCGTGACAATAGGAAAGATAGAAGGAAAAAAAGATAGAGAGACTATTCTGGACCGTTGATATCATAGCATGGAAAGAAGTCGAAAACAGATTTGATCAATGGTACTGTAGATAAGAAATTCTGTTATTTAAATGTGTGTCACACAGTTTCATAAAATACCGTATTAAAATTTAAACAAGAACTTCAGCTTTGGTTACTTTTTCCTTTTATTTAATTTTATATTTGAAAACAAGAACAAGTAATTTACAGATTCCCCGTGCAAAGAACGGTAAGGCCTCTATTTACAGAATAAGTAAGCAGTTTAGAAAAGTAACTTAGGAATAAACATGTGAGCGAGACGACTCTCTCTCTATCTCTCTCTCTCTCTCTCTCTCTCTCTTATTCTCTCTCTCTCTCTCTCTCTCTCTCTTTCTCTGTATCTCTCGTTCTTTTTCCCCGTTGCGTTAAATGATCAAGTAGGTTTAACATGGCTTAAACCACGAGGCCAAATGCCTGTAGTAAACAGTACCCGAGCAACATTAACTAGTACACTGAGGTAAAGCCAGAGAAAAAAAACGAATGATCGACTGTCAATTTTGACAGGTAACACATGTGTAAACAGAGAAATAAAAATAAAAATAAAGATCCTTGTAGTCCTGGGTGAGAAATGATAAATGAGTAGAGAAATGAGTTTGTCTGAGACAAGACAAAAGTCTGAGTGAGGAGTAAGAAATAGAAGAAAGTCTGAAAAACGAATGTGAATGTTGAGTGAAAGTGTAACAGTCAGGCATATATATATATATACATATATTCATTCATAACCCTCCACTCCCAAAGGAGCATAGGCCTTCAACGAACACATGCCAAGTCCTCCTGTCACGTGCCATCATCTCAAGTTCTTTCCACATTGTCATCATTTTCACCTCTGCTTCCAGCTCTCCGTGTGCTACTTGGTCTACCTCTGCCTCTCTTGCCCTGGGGGCTCCAGAACAAGGACAGCCTTATAATGCTATCAACAGGTTTCCCCAGTGTGTGTCCTATCCATCGTCATCGTCTTCTTCTCATCTCTTGTTCCACTGGCACTTGTCTAGTTCTTGTCCTCAGTTCCACGTTGGTAACCTTGTCATACCATTTTAATCGTTGTATTCTACGCAAGCACTCATTTATGAAAGTCTGTAGCTTTTTGGTTGTTGTCTTTAGTGCTCTCCATGTCTCAGAGCCATACAATAGGACTGTTACGATTGGTATTTGTAACAAGAAGACCGTGTAGTATTTTGGTTCTTGTAATGAATGGGGTCAATGCATCGTGCTGATAACTTGTAAGAATGTCGTGAGTGTGATCACAAGTATGACATCAAATCAGTGCAGAAACTTCGTAGTTAAAAAATGGGTCCACAGAACCGAACAAGTTATGGCATTGGCAATAGAGAAATACATGAATATGTATAACAATCCTTCCAACAGTCTCGTCTCATCAATTCATTTCTGGCCGCTGTACTCGGAGTGCCTAGCAAAGGTTATCACCCAAGTAATGTGGACCAGAATGAAGATATAAAATTCGAAGTAGAAATACTTCTCTGCAAGTTACGTAGCCTGCCATCACCGGTGTCAATACCTTGTCGGGGTATGGTGGCTTGCGTACCCTGATTATCCCCAGAGCTATGCCAGCGGGAGTTTTACTCCTGGAAGGTTTCACCAAGCTGGACAGGTTTGCGCGGGCAGGGGTCAGACCAAAGCAGACACCCTGGTCCTCCAGGTTGGGGGTTTTAGCATAGGGCTGACACCCCTGTCTATGGAAAAAAATTGAAGTTACGGAAACAACAACGAATAAACAAACTTTGCTGCTGGACGGACATCCGGAGTCTGTGGCTCGTATGACTGTCAGTGGTGAAAGCCGAAAGGAAGCCACTGACATGAGAACGGACGTCCTGACCGCAAAACATTATACAAGAATAGGATTTTGGAATGTCAGAACAATGAATGAGACGGGTAAACTAAAACAGGTCACCGCAGAAATGAGAAACTATAGGTTACACATTCTAGGGATAAGCGAGAGCAGATGGACAGGGGCAGGAAAAGTTAAAACAGCAACAGGAGAAACAGTACTTTACTCTGGAAGAGAGGATAGAAAGCACAATGAAGGTGTAGCCATTATTCTACAGAAAGCAATAGAAAGGACAATACTGGAATGGAAACCCATCAACAACAGACTGAAAAGATTAAGATTGAGAGGTAGATTCACCAATACTACAATAATACAATGCTACGCACCAACGAATGACAGCGATGAAGAGGTCAAGGATTAATTCTATCAACAACTGCAGAAAGAAATGGAAGACACACCTAGATATGATCTTATTATAGTAATGGGAGACCTCAATGCGAAAGCTGGTACACACAATACATATAATGAAAGAGTAATGGGGAAATGCGGCAGTGGAACAGCAAACGAAAATGGCGATAAATTAATAAGTTTCTGTAGTATTAACAACCTGGTCATTGGAGGAACACTTTTCCCAGATAAAGAAATTCACAAATTAACATGGGAATCACCAAATGGTCCGGACAGAAACCAGATAGACAACATCATGATTAACGGTAGATGGAGACATGCATTACAAGATGTGAAGGTAAGAAGAGGTGCAGATGTGGGAAGTGATCACCATTTAGTAGTAGCAAAACTGAAAGTGAAACTAAGAAGGGCTGGACCAACTGTAACTACACAGAAAAGGTTTGACATCAGCAAATTGAAGGACCCCCTTACCAGAAACGCTTTTGCGCCTGACATAAAGAAACGATATCAATTTGCCAAAAGCCAGGAATAGACATTGACTGATGATATAGACCAGAAATTCAACACCATTTCAACAATACATAAGGAAAGCAGTAAATCATGCTTGGGATTCCAGGAAAGGAAGACGCAAGACTGGATAACACCAGAAACATTAAACACCATAACACTGAGAAAGGAAATGAAAAGAAAGAAAACAGAAGCGAAGTCCCCCAGGTTAAAGCAACTATACAGCTGGACAAGGAAGTTAAATGCCAAACCCGAGCCAAAAAAAGGAATTTCCTAGACGATCTTGCAAGACAGACAGAAGACCCAGCACTGAGAAATGAACAAAGTACAGTATACAAAATAACTAAATTCATCAGCGGAAAACGAGGTGCAAACAATATTACATTAGTAAGAGATAAGCAAGGAAATCTCATCATGACAGCAGAGGGACTGGAAACAAGATGGGCAGAGCACTTCAGAGAAACTCTGAACAAGGAACCACCAGAGTGTGGTAAGTTGGGATTATATAAATTTATTTATAGGGGACTTAGTGTACTGACTGAGATCAGCTGTGAAGGTATCTGAATCTAATAAGTTTGGTGTGTTACAGATGACCTTACTTGCTACCACATTTAGACCTCAATCAGACTTATTCTTGAATTTGTGAATACTACGTTAATGTCAAGGGTTTTGATAGGGATGAATTGTAAGTTCACAACAACCAACAGACAGATAAACACCTAAATTAAAATTGATACTATGACACTCACAAACACATAACACTCTAGAAGACTATCTTAAGTAAGTCAATGGTTGAACTTTTATACAATGTATTGAATTTCTTTCAATTTTATACCTGATTCTAGTGTAACTGTGAATCAGGAATCACAATTCAAATATAATCACAATCTTTATGTACATGAATTTACACACTGGATATGTTTCCAAACATAGAATGTTATGGTACAATAAGTGTGGTGTTGTTGTGTACTATTATGAGGTAATACTGGTAGTAATAGCTAGGTTGTTGTTTGTCATCACGACTTCATGTGTTTGTCACTGGTGGAAATAATATTAAAAGGTTCACAGAGTTTTTTTTTTTTAAATGTTATGTCCCTTTTGGTCTTTTTGATAACTTTCAGTAGAGGGATGGTTATACAAGGTTGAGCGGCTCTTGCTGACAAATTCTTATCTCATATAGCGGCTGCAGGAAAAATGCATCCTCTGCTCGCTTGCTTCTCAGTTGATAGAAAATACCCAATGGCCGGTATCTTGGGCAAGGAGTCTGCTGCCAGATTTCTGGATCAAGCAATGCTCAGACCATGTGCTGCTATATTAACCTCAGTACCACGATCCCTGAAATAAGAAGGGTGTGCCTCCTTCTTCATAACCAATATATAATATATTTCCACACAGAATTACAGGACCGTACAAACAAACATAAAGTTCAGCGCTGTAGGCCAACTGCTAGCTTTTCATGTGACAATATACACCAGTATTCCTCTTCCTAATGGTTACAACGCCTCTGCAATTCCAGTTGTAATCCCTTCCATATAATAGGATAGGTGTTATGTTACTATATGGCAATCCAATATATGCAGTTATACTCCTCTCGGCAAGCTTTTACATGGTGGAGCAATATCTAGGCTTTGCCTCATGTTTGCTACTGAACCACACACATACAGACATAATTTATCATTTCACATTCAATTTTCATATAAAATATATATTAAACATGTCTAGCTTACCACAATTCGTAAGGAAAACACACTAAAGATGACTGGTATAGTTTCAATCTGCGGTAACGTCCAGGCTGCTATAATATAGTTGAATTATAAGAACACAATCCTGATCTCATCTCCAGAATGTATAACGATATGGCGTCTTCTACACGATTTTTTTCTGCCAATATCGACAGCATTGACCAATCAGTTTGAAGCTTTTGAAACTAATACACAGTTATTCAAATCTCTGCATTCATTTTGCATCCGTTCCTAGGCATCTACTAGCTATGCAGAGGTCATACAATCAAATTTATTTTAACTTCAAAGTTCAACCAATTCCCTGCTTTGTAAGATATTAACCTTTCTTTCACTACAGTATTTCGACAAAATTCATGGAGTTCCACCTCAAACAGAGATGGCCAAACCTGACAGTATCCACGTTATTTATATGTTTTATGACCAATATTTAATTGTCTAATGGACTATTTAGACAACTAAGTACATATTCTTTGTCCATAAGTCTCCAGGAACCAGAATATATGATTATCATGGGGCTAAATGGCTTATTTAAAAATACTGTCTTTTTTCGATGTTAATTGTTTATTTTTAAACTACCACTGTCCGCACCTTTTTAACTGTACTGTCAGTATAAAGTCAGGAGCTTAGATGTAAAACAGTAGAATGTCAGGTTTCCTGATCAGAGCTAAGATTGAGTCGGGACCTTTTGTTAAATCTTTAGTTTTTGCAACACTGTTTATTTGAAAAAATCAGGCCATACACGCGAAGTGCGAGATGGCTTACTATGCGATACACAGCGAGTGGCTCAACTGCATGCGTTCCTCCGTGCATCTCTCTCTCTCTTCTAAGCCCGTCTGTCTTTCTAGGTCAACCTTGTGTGCATAATTACATTAATGCTAGTATTTGTATCTTGGTCATTATGCAGTTTGCAAATCAAGGTCGTCTAAGAAATACAGTACTAGTTTTATTTTTAGAAACGACTGTGATTCGCGTGTAGTATTTACTATCCTACGGGGACGCGTTACAGTTTATGCAGACAAAGCAGAAAAAGGGGATCCCTTGTTCAGCCATTATGGCGTTATAAAACGGAAGCGCTATTGGGAAAGCACTGGTCTTTCACCATTCTTCTTTCTATTGTATTATTTCGTTCTACTTTTCCAGTTTTGTTCTAATTTATATATGGGTATTAGAATTTCTCACCACAGTTCTCCCCACTTAAAACAGACATCATATGTCAGTCCCTAATTATATATACACATAGATAAATTTCTATCTATGCCTAGTGATTACTTTGATTCTCATCGCACGGATGGCGGCTTAGAAAATCAGCCTCAACGTTTCGCTGATTTTATTTTTATCATGGATTAATGCAGGTGGGTCAATTCAAAGTAAGCACTACTGACGAAGGTTGCCTCAGACCTCTGCAATCCAGGAATCCATTTCAGATATGTTACTGAACAGCTGCAAGTGTTACTGCTTGTCTTAATGCTGCTTAGCAATCAATATTCACCATTTCTCTTCTCTGAGTCTGCTCAACGACATGTCCCGAGAATATTAGATGTTCCTCAAATTGTACGTTATGAGGAGTTGATCTATATGATGATATCTGAGTTGTGTAGTGGATCCAATAATTTTCTCACCATTCTAGAGAAGACACTGGGCGCATTTTTCAATCCAAATGGCAATCTGTTAAATTCATAGTGTCCCTCTGAGGTACTAAAAGCTAGATACGGTCTAACCTCAGGCTTTACTGGAATCTGATAGTAGCCTTTGCTCAGATCCACCTTTGAGAAATATTTAGCTATATTCAGCCTGGCAAACAGCTGATTTGTATCCGGCAATGGATCCACCTGACCTTCTGTGACAGCATTCAGTCTCCTGTAATCTATACAGAGTCTATGTTCTCCAGATGGTTTTCTCAAGAGCACCACACTGGAACTATACGAAGATTCACTGTGTGAAATAATTCCTTCCTTCAACAAATAATCTATCTCTTCCTTCAAAGCTTTCTCCTTAGCGAAAGGAATCGAATAGGCTTTCATACAGACTGGTGTTGGGTCTATAAGTTTCATATCATATTCCAATAAGTTTGTATGCCCCGCACGGTCGGTTAGCACCTCTGTATGATCATCTAAAACCTGTTGCACTCTTTCCTTCTGATTTTTCGTTAAATGTGTACTGATTTTCACCTGTGCAGCGGTCTCACAGGGGTGTAATGGATATTCAAATGATGAAAGTGGTTCTTTTTTCATGTCCATTGCAATAGACAAGGTCAGCAAATGTGTCTCTTCCTGATTTTCCCTTTCCAAATATTTCTTCAGGAGATTCACATGATAGATTTTTTCTTTCCCCTTCTTATCTATCTTATAATTTGTTCTAGACACCTTCTCTAGAACTGTATATGGACCTTGCCATCCAATTTGTAACTTATTCTGGCTACCGGGTAGAAGAAGCAGTACCTTCTCTCCCACAGCCAAATATCTGTCTTTAGCTTTCTTGTTGTAATAGGCAGCATGTTTTTTCCTGGCTTGTCTCAAATTTTCATTGGCAAGTTTCCAGCCAGTTTTTAAACGAGTGGTCAGCTCATTGACATATTGGTATGATGATGTAATATTTTCCTCTGCCTTTTCATCAGTCCACGTTCTTAACAGTTACATATGGACTTTTAAATTCACAAACGTATTTTTCCTGGCACATGTCAGGTCTCTTCCACTTGAAGCACTGTTGTGATGACTTTTCTTCCCAGAATCATCATGCACAAAACGACCGCTACCAATTTTTTTCTTGGGGCTTTCTCCCCACTTAGAATTCTTGATGTGAGATTTCCTCTCTACATCTTCTTCCTCCAGTTTACATAAGTCCGATTGAGGGATTTTCGGCTTATCCTGGGGTAAGGCATCTTTTTGCACTCGCTGCATAGTGACCATTGTAAAACAGTCAATTGAAGATTGTCCGTGAAAAGGGGCTTCCCATTCCACTTGGTCCACTTTATTATTCTTTCTATTGTCAGGCCTAAGTTTGCCCAGTGATGTGTTCAAGTCCTGATCAATGTTCCCACTTGTGGGTGTTCCCTCATGTGCTATGCTACACCTTTCTACAAAATTCTCAATGTCCCACCTTGCCTTGGGCCAATAATACTTTTGAGCTACCTTTTGGATGATGGTACCTATTTTTTCATGGTCCCCATCTTTTCTCACATGTAAGCTCCTTATTAAGTCTGCCCTATACCTTTTAGGAAGTACCAGCTGTCCCCGACCTTTGGATCTAGTTCCGGTCTTTCGGTATATCAGTTTGTTCTTCATATAGAAGTCTCCTTTTCCTGAAGGTGTGTGACAATTGGACAATTTTCTAAAACAAGGCTTGAGGGTCTTATCCCCAGCCTGTGCCTTCCTCATCTCTTCTGGAGTGGTATTTATCATAATATTCTCCTCCTGTCTAGAGGTCGACCTGACCTGAAGGGTGGCCATTACTATAGGATTTCTTCTACAACGGTCAGTGTCATGATTGTCCATCCGACAATTTTTACACCACCTCCTTCCTTGGTTGAAAGATTTTCTTTCATCAAATTTCCGTTCATCGAATTGTGGGGTTTTATTTTTATTATTTTTCCGTGGCCTATCAAACTGGTGCTTACCTTTGTTCTGATCTCTATGATCAAGCTTATTAAAGTTTTGTGGTGCCTTAAAATTGTCTACCTTTTTCTTTTTATTACCTGTTACCTCTGCTTGAGCTGCCTGATATCTTTTAGCAACATTTAGTAACTCACCCAGCCTCTCTGCACCTTGTTCCATGAGAAACGTTCTCAGGTCTGGAGCCATGCACTCTCTTAGCTGCTCTATAAGGATCATTTCCTTAAGATCTTGGGTTTTCCCCAGAGCCGTCCATTTCTCCAAGTATGTCTCTAACTGTGCAGAGAACTGGTGATATGTCTAACCGGACAGTAGTTTAGCATTCCTGAACTTTTTTCTATAAAATTCTCCATTCTTTTCATATCTTAACAAAAGAGCCTGCTTCAACATGTCAAAATTTTCTTGGTCATCTCTGCTCATCTTGGCAAAAACTTTATAAGCTGTACCACGAAGCCCTTGAGATAACTTTAAGCTCTACCTTTCTCTCTCTAACCCATACGTGGTAGCCAACAGTTCATATCTATTTAGGTAACTCTCGATGTCATCGTCTTTCTCAACAAAATGATCTAAATGAAAACTCATAGCTGAGGTTGAGACTCCCTGACTAGCCGTGGCATCGGAGGTAAAGGGACTGGCACCATTTTCAGGAGCATGGCCTTGAAAGTCCAACTCCCTTAGTCGTAACTCGTGTTCCCTCTGTAATCTTTTCTCCTCCTTTGCTGCTTTCCTTTTGGCAGTCATTTTTTGTTCTTCTCTTTTTCAGCTATTCTCTTTTCTTCTCTTTCTGCAGCTATTCTCTTTTCTTCTCTTTCTGCAGCTATTCTCTTTTCTTCTCTTTCTGCAGCTATTCTCTTTTCTTCTGCCTCCAGCTTCTTCTCTTCATACTGAAGCCTTTTAATCTCTGCCTCCCTATCTGCATCCAATGCCCTAGCCTCCTTGTCAGCCTCAATCTGCAAATTCTTAAGTTCTTTTTCAGCCTCTAACTTTCTTTCAGCCTCTTTTTCTAATCTTTCAGATTCTAATTTTCTTTCTGCTTCAAATTTTCTTTCTTCACGTTCAATAAATTTGTCACATTCAGTTGTAACATAAGCAATCATAATTTGCCCGTCCATTCCCAATTCTTTTGCAGCCTGCACAGCAGCAGATCGAAACTTCGCCAGGTCTGCCATTTTCTAACAGGCAAATTTATACAATGTTTAACTAAACAATTCTATCTATGACTAATTATACTAAGGACAACCACAAGCACTGAGAGCTCAACCTTATTTATTTTCCACCCAAGAATACCTTTTTTATTTTATAATTCCCTGAAGTGAACTACCCCCAATATATGTGTTAGGAGAAGGCTCAAAATCCCGGACAGGACCCCAATATATGTGGTAAGTTGGGATTATATAAATGTATTTATAGGGGACTTAGTGTACTGACTGAGATCAGCTGTGAAGGTATCTGTATCTAATAAGCTTGGTGTGTTACAGATGACCTTACTTGCTACCACATTTAGACCTCAATCAGACTTATTCTTGAATTTGTGATGACTACGTTAATGTCTAGGGTTTTGATAGTGATGAATTGTAAGTTCACAACAACCAACAGACAGATAAACACCTAAATTAAAATCCACAACACTTTTGATACTATGACACACACAAACACATAACACTCTAGAAGACTATCTTAAGTAAGTCAATGGTTGAACTTTTATACAATGTATTGAATTTCTTTCAATATTAATCCTGATTCTAGTGTAACTGTGAATCAGGAATCACAATTCAAATATAATCACAATCTTTATGTACATGAATTTACACACTGGATATGTTTCCAGATATAGAATGTTATGGTACAATAAGTGTGGTGTTGTTGTGTACTATTATGAGGTAATACTGGTAGTAATAGCTAGGTTGTTGTTTGTCATCACGACTTCATGTGTTTGTCACTGGTGGAAATAATATTAAAAGGTTCACAGAGTTTGTTTTTTTTTTAAATTTTATGTCCCTTTTGGTCTTTTTAATAACTTTCAGTAGAGGGATGGTTATACAAGGTTGGGCGGCTCTTGCTGACAAATTCTTATCTCATATAGCGGCTGCAGGAAAAATGCATCCTCTGCTCGCTTGCTTCTCAGTTGATAGAAAATACCCAATGGCCGATATCTTGGGCAAGGAGTCTGCTGCCAGATTTCTGGATCAAGCAATGCTCAGACCATGTGCTGCTATATTAACCTCAGTACAACGGTCCCTGAAATGAGAAGGTTGTGCCTCCTTCTTCATAACCAATATATAATATATTCCCACACAGAATTACAGGACCGTACAAACAAACATAAAGTTCAGCGCTGTAGGCCAACTGCTAGCTTTTCATGTGACAATATACACCAGTATTCCTCTTCCTAATGGTTACAACGCCTCTGCAATTCCAGTTGTAATCCCTTCCATATAATAGGATAGGTGTTATGTTACTATATGGCAATCCAATATATGCAGTTATACTCCTCTCGGCAAGCTTTTACATGGTGGAGCAATATCTAGGCTTTGCCTCATGTTTGCTACTGAACCACACACATACAGACATAATTTATCATTTCACATTCAATTTTCATATAAAATATATATTAAACATGTCTAGCTTACCACAATTCGTAAGGAAAACACACTAAAGATGACTGGTATAGTTTCAATCTGCAGTAACGTCCAGGCTGCTATAATATAGTTATATTATAAGAACAGAGTCCTGATCTCATCTCCAGAATGTATAACGATATGGCGTCTTCTACACGATTTTTTTCTGCCAATATCGACAGCATTGACTAATCAGTTTGAAGCTTTTGAAACTAATACACAGTTATTCAAATCTCTGCATTCATTTTGCATCCGTTCCTAGGCATCTACTAGCTATGCAGAGGTCATCCAATCAAATTTATTTTAACTTCAAAGTTCAACCAATCTCCTGCTTCGTAAGATATTAACCTTTCTTTCACTACAGTATTTCGACAAAATTCATGGAGTTCCACCTCAAACAGAGATGGCCAAACCTGACAGTATCCACGTTATTTATATGTTTTATGACCAATATTTAATTGTCTAATGGACTATTTAGACAACTAAGTACATATTCTTTGTCCATAAGTCTCCAGGAACCCGAATATATGATTATCATGGGGCTAAATGGCTTTTTTAAAAATACTGTCTTTTTTCGATGTTAATTGTTTATTTTTAAACTACCACTGTCCGCATCTTTTTAACTGTACTGTCAGTATAAAGTCAGGAGCTTAGATGTAAAACAGTAGAATGTCAGGTTTCCTGATCAGAGCTAAGATTGAGTCGGGACCTTTTGTTAAATCTTTAGTTTTTGCAACACTGTTTATTTGAAAAAATCAGGCCATACACGCGAAGTGCGAGATGGCTTACTATGCGACACACAGCGAGTGGCTCAACTGCATGCGTTCCTCCGTGCATCTCTCTCTCTTCTAAGCCCGTCTGTCTTTCTAAGTCTACCTTGTGTGTATAATTACATTAATGCTAGTATTTGTATCTAGGTCATTACGCAGTTTGCAAATCAAGGTCGTCTAAGAAATACAGTACTAGTTTTATTTTTAGAAACGACTGTGATTCGCGTGTAGTATTTACTATCGTACGGGGACGCGTTACAGTTTATGCAGACAAAGCAGAAAAAGGGGATCTCTTGTTCAGCCATTATGGCGTTATAAAACGGAAGCGCTATTGGGAAAGCACTAGTCTTTCACCATTCTTCTTTCTATTGTATTATTTCGTTCTACTTTTCCAGTTTTGTTCTAATTTATATATGGGTATTAGAATTTCTCACCACACAGAGACACAATTGAATGTTCCTGAGGCTGAAAACGATCTAGATGTAAATACAGACATTCCACGAAAAGAAGAAATCATCACAGCAATCAAAGGGTTAAAGAACGGAAAAGCTCCTGGCCATGATAACTTAAATGCAGAGCTATTTAAGACAGACCCTTGTCACAGGAGTTTTGATCATAAATTGCCTATATCCTCTTCTTTTTCCTTCACCCATATTCTCTATTCTTATTATCGCAGTTTACCTTTTTCCTGAATTTTTTTTTTTTTTTTTTTGCATCCATTCGTTTGCGAAAAATATTTTCTTCCACATTCTTAACGTTTACCTGGTTATTTTCTCAAAGACGGATTGTCTACCTTTTACAGCAACTGCGTGAGTTTTCGTCGGGATAGTCCGGCGAAGTGTGAAATTTCGCTCCGCACTGCAGTCGGGTTGTCTGAGATTCGCAACTGACACGCGCACTCTCGGTCAGTAGGTGGCAGTTACGACATGCCCAGGTGTTAAACGTAGGGTCAGAGACGGGAAGAGGGACTATTTCGGTTTGGCGAAATAAAAGATTTCCTCCTTTGTCTGGTTTAAAATATTAACCCAAGTTTGAAACTTTAATTTCATTCTCACTCTTAAATTTGCAGTAGACAGATCGCTATGCTAGATTTAATATCTGTGTTTTGGCGAAGTCTGAGTTTCTTGGGCATTTGCCGAGTTCTAGATTACCATTAGATTACAGTATTCTAGTTCATGGTTTAGTCTGTAGTTCTGCGTGAGGTAAATATTATATATAATAGATCTCTAGTATTTTGTGATGTGATAAAGTGTTTAATCGCCTATTTCATTTTAAACTAGTTCTGTGTGTAGAGCGATTAATTTATAAGTCTGTATTATTTTCTAGGGACGCATACAGTGGAAAGCAGAATAAATTATATTTCTAGCTTAACAAACATGTAGCCATAATGAATTTAATTTAAGTGCTAACTACTAGTCGAGTATATTTTTCTAAACCAACTTATAAATGCTAGATGCATCATGAGTGCTGACGGAAATACGCAGATATTCCTAATTCATGATGAGGGTTGTGTTTTTTATATAACTTATTTCACGGGAAGCTTTAAATATAAGTCAAGCTGTAGGCTTGCCGTTTAAAATGTAAGTTATAACGAGTACATATTCTGTATATTATATTATATGTTGTTTTTCTTCATTCAGCGAAAACTGGGGTAAACCCAACTTGCCGGCGTTTAGTAAAGAGACATACTTGTGAGAAGCATAGACATTTCCTATCTTTAACCACGTGGTTTTTTTTCAAGTAACACTGGTCTGACAGTGCATGTGCCATCAGAGATAAACAGTAATACCAATCCCACTAACGGTTGCTAAAGACTAATGTTTATACTGGGCTTCTGAGCCAGTTCATATTTCTTCTCAAATTGAAATATACATGCTGCCTGGCCGCGAGAATAAATTTTCAAGAAATAACATTAACATTTTTCGACATTATTGAAGGAGTGGATAGTGAACCAAGACCATCTGTTGAGAGCAGTTGTCCACTGGTCAACTTTTTCCAAAGTAAAGGAATCCTCGTGTTTTAGACTCTGTGTGCCCGTTTAAGATCGCTTACCCAAAACTGATTCAAGTGACATTAACAGTAAATCTAAAATTTAAACTGGTAAAGTGAACGCTCCCCGAAGACAGTGGAAGAAACCTGAATTTGCAGAGCTGGGACTCGCTTTATCCAAAGAATCCAGATTCACTGTAGAGAAGTGTCCTAAGGTTGCGCCAGACGGTGATCAACATCAAGTCTTTTAGGTAAGCATGAAAGCCAGGGTACCCTGATGAAAGAACCGAGTGAAAGTGACGGAAGGATGTTCGTTGTTTAATGCACTCACTTTGTAATTTTTCCTTATGAAAGATTTGCTGCTTAATTTAATTGTTCCTTTAGAATAGATACTGCTGTCATAAGTCAGTTCTTATATTCAAGAAAGGGGACAATATTAGACCCTAACCATATGCATCTATAACTCTTTGGGCCATCATCTGTTATCCTAACGGGGCTGTGGGCTAAACCTAGAGTTAAGATTATAACGGGGCTATCATCCTTGTAGCATTTTCTTGAATTTTATGACTATTTGTATATGTTTTTCCTTGATGTATTTTTTTTAGGTGTTGTGAGAAGATTTTTTAGATGATAATAAAAATCTCTCTTGAACTAAATCAGTGCGTTGGTCAGCTGGTTCTAATATATATATATATATATATATATATATATATATATATATATATATATATATATATATATATATACAGTAGAACTCCATTTATCCGAACCCCATGGGACCGAGCATCGTTCGGATAATCAAATGTTCGGATAATTGGATTACATAATGTATCGAGTACATGTACACATATTTCTAAAAATAATTAACCATCACAAGGAAAATACACTATAAAACATATTTGCTTGTACTGTAATAATAAATACCCACACTGTATTAGATCACTGTATCACCAAAATCTTTTATTACACTGCAGTGCATGTACTACTTGTATTAATTATTTTTGTTAAGAAAGAGAAATGTTTTCAAAATAACATTACAAACGATTCAAAACCAGGCGCAACTTACGTATATATGTACTTGCACAGATGTAGCCCACTATTTAAAATAATGAGGAATCCTCTTTTGCACCAAACTGGATAGTCTCCTTTTGGCTGCTAAGTCCCGCATTCCCTTCAACAGCAGAAGCTGTGTAGGACAGCTGTCATCTTCTTGCTCGTACCAAGCCATCGCTGTTTCTAGTGCTATAAAGGCCTCTTCAGGACTTGGTCGACTTTTTGGTTTTTCTTCATAATCTACAAGTACATCATGTACTTCTGAGGAGTCTTCATCATCGGTCACTACATGTATTTGGTTTTCTTCTTGCACAAAAGACAAAATTTCTTCGTCATTCAAAAACTGAAAACCAGAATCATTATCATCTTCTAGCCACATGTGTGCATCATCTTTGTCACAGTCCGAAAATCCGGGCATTGCTTGAAACAGTTCCACAACTTCATTTATACAATCATCATTTGTGTCCACTGCAGTAGTTTCATTTCCTCCTTTTTTCCCAAGCAATCTACTCCAAGCCTTGTTGAGATTATCTTGTGACAGGGTGGTCCAAGCATCAGCTAACATATAGCAGCAGTCTTTGAGATTAAGCTTTTTGGAAAACGCCACCACACTTTCTTCATCTTCAGCCAACAATAAACGACGCAGGACTTCCTTCTTGTACATCTTTTTAAGCTTTGCTATAACACCCTGATCCATTGGTTGAATCAGTGCTGTTACATTGGGAGGCAGAAAAATTACTTTAAAATTTGCATCAACTGCATTCAGTGTATCCGTCTCTGGATGAGATGGTGCATTGTCCAGTAGAAGAATTACTTTTCCAGTTTTCTTTTCTTGTTCTCTCAACCTCTTCACATTTGGGATGAACTGATTTGTATACCAATCAAGAAATATTTCACTATTCATCCAAGCACTCTTCTGTGCTTTGTAGCACAATGGGAGACATGTCACATTCTTTAAACAACGTGGTTTTTTGGCTTTGCCGATCATTAACACCGGTAAACGATGACTTCCACTGGCATTCGCGGCTACCAAAATTGTTACTCTCTCTTTGCACTTTTTAAACCCAGGGGCAGCTGCTTCGCGCTGAGATGCAAGTGATTTTTGAGGCAATGATTTCCAGTATAAGCCAGTCTCATCGGCATTATACACATCATCGAGTGAATAACCTTCTTCTTCCAAAAAAGCCAAGAATGTTTCTTTAAAATTTTTAGCGGCAGTTGCATCGCTAGATAAAGATTCCCCTTGAATCTCCAATTCTCGTATGCCATGACGAGATTTAAAGTTTTTTTTAACCATCCCTGGCTAGCCTTAAAGTCAGGAGGACCGTCAAGTTGATTGTTGAACTGAAGTTCCTTTTCACACAACAGAGAACCAGAGATAGGTTCCTCTTTGCTTCTTCTTTGCACAAACCATATATACAAAGCCTCTTCCAATTTCACATCTTTCGCATTTCTCATGGTTTTACGTTTCTTCGACCCATTTTCATTATCAAATTTCGATGCAAAACTCATAATTTTATTCTTGTTACTTTTGATGTCAGAGACGGTAGCTTTCCCAACATTTAAAATCCTCGCAAGTGAAGACACAGTTTCACCTTGTCCTAGTCTCTTGATAATTTCTGTTTTCGTTTCAATTGACAAAACATTGCGGTTCCTTTTATATGCTTTAGGCCTACTGGAAGATGCCATATCGCACAGAGAAATACTTGTACACCAAAATTATTCTGCTGTAGTAGCAGACACAATTATTTTAAGTTGAACTGTCTGTTTAGCCAGTGTTCTACCTAGAACGCACACGTACACTGGATTGGTAAACCAGATATTAACTGACTTTATGATCTAACTGACTTCCTGTACGTAAGCGACCAGCCATTAGCCATCCCATTCTCTACAAATTGTTCGCACACATTTGAAGTTTGCCGCATCAAAAGATTCAGAATTTTAGTCTAACGTGACTGTGGCATCTGATTTTTTTTTTCTGGAAAAAGTGTTCGGATAATTGGATGTTCGGATAATTGGGGTTCGGATAAATGGAGTTCTACTGTATATATATATATATATATATATATATATATATATATATTGTTATAGATTTCCCACGTCTGTGTGTTTAACTGTCGCCACGTGTATATGTGCCCGTGAGTAGATAGAAATATATGTAATATATATATATATGTGTGTTTAGACTGTCTGACGCCTTAAAAGCTGTCGTAGAGGATAGGTGAAAGAGAGAAGATTTCCTCGATTTTTTTCAGAGACAGCCTCTATATCACAGTCTATCATCTCACTTGTGGAAATTCTATTTTTTTTTTTTTTACTAACTCTCACTGTGTCTATCACCTATTCTAACCTATTCAGAAGGGACCAACCCAAGTCTTAATTCTCCTATCAAAAATCTACGACAAATGGTTGCTCGTTTCCGGGAATTGAACTGAAAAATCCCGAGCAAGGACGACAAATGTGGTCTCGTCCGAAGGATTTTTGAACTTAGAATAGGAAGACGAGTACGACAAATGTGGACTCGTCTATCTGGATTTTGTACTTAAGATTCTTTATTCTGAAATAGAGTAAGAGTTTGATGTCTTGTGAGTTGTTATATCTTTAAATAATTTATCCCCTAGACTAACGATCTGTTTTCGGGCGTGCTGACCACACAAACTGATAAGTTTTTTCCACAGCATTTGAATAATATACATTTGAGTTACAGGTGGGTTTTGTCGGAATATATGTTAATTGTTGATTTGTAATGCTAAACGCTGGTAAAGTGGTGAGTGTATAACATTCACTGGGTACTGAGGCAGAACGGTGTTTGAACTAAGTTAAGGAGTGCGTTTCGGACTCTTTCGTCCAGATTAGTTGCCTCCCTTACCCGATCTGACTTCAGGGGCGAACTTATAGTGGATTTTAAAATTAAGGGATTATTTTTCTCTTTAATTTTTGCAATAATTATTTTGTTTCCACTGTAGCAACTTATTTTTCAGAAGTAATCTTAACTACCATTTAGTTGGCGTAGTCGTGTTTGCATTAGGTGCTTTACTGCCAATTAATAGCAGCGATAGTTAGATTTTATTTTGGAGGAGGTATCCCAGGGTTAAGCATATCATCTTTTATTTGGTAATTTCAGGTAAGTGGTAGGAACCAGTATATCCTTTTCCCTATTTTCTTTCTCCACTAGTCTCAGTCACTGACATAATATGACCGAGAGGGCAAAGCTTAGACAACTCCTCAGGGACGAAGCGAGAGAGGAGGGACTGGAAGGAGAGGAAGCGAAAGCGTTTGTCAGAGACGAACTTGAGAGATATGATGCGGAGAGGAAAGCAGCTGAAGCTAAAGAGGAAAAAGAAGAACTAAGGAGGAAAGAAGAAGCAGCGGAGAGGAAAGAAGCGGAAGACCGGCTATTACAGCAGAAGAAGATGGATGAGGAAATGGAAATCCGCAGGATGCAGCATGAGGAAAGAGAGAAGGAGAGACAGCATGAGGAAAGAGAGAAGGAGAGACAGCATGAGAAGGAGAGAGAAGAGAGACAGCATGAGTTAGCTCTTAAAACTCTAGAATTCCAAAGTCGTGGTGCTGCCTCTACCTCCAGCATTGGAGAGTCTCCTCATTCTTCCTTAACTGATCCTTCTAACACTCAATCTCTTCAACTCAACGCTATGTCTTTCACTCTTGAGTCTTTCCCTTGTCCAAATGAAAAGATTGACACATGGCTAGAAAAATTTGAGAAAATTGCAACTCTGTACGGTTTAGAGAGGTCGCGTTGGAACATGAAGCTTTCTCAGGCGCTGAAAAGCAGTGCGTATGATGTTTACCGCCAAACTGGAAAGCAGACAACAAGACAACTATGATCTGTTGAAGAAAGCTTTGCTTGAACGTTTTGAAATGAATGCTTGCAAATTTTTGCAACTGTTTCGCAACAGCAGGAAAGAGAATTCTGAAACTTTTCACCAGTTCTCGTCCCTTTTGAAGGGTTATCTGACAAAGTGCCTAGAGCTCTCGCAGCTCCCCTCTACCTACGAAGGTCTTGAGGAATTTGTTTTAACAGAACAAATAAAGAACACATTGTCTGCAGATACCCGGAGATTTCTAGCTGAGCAGGGGGCAGAAAAACTTGAAGACATCTTAGAGAAGTCTGAGCGTTATCAAAATGCGCTGGCTGAACTACCGGCCACAAAACGGAAACCGACAGAGGAGCATTTTCGAAAAAATAATCTAGATCAACCTTCTCATGCTTCAAATCAGAATAACCACAGAGAAACTGGACCTCAAAACCCCCCTCCTAAAAAATCCAAGTTCTACAAGAACAAGTACCCCAACCACAGTAAACAGTCTGATCAACCCGACCGCCCTTCATGGCAGCGCAGCCAGAAAGAACGAGGTGGCAAAGGGAGAACCCCTGAGCACGGGACAAATGATCAGAGCGAGCACACCGAGCCTAAACGCATCGGATGCTTGCTAACAGTCTCGCAATGCGGAATTATTGACATTGATTCCCAACCTGTTGGGGATGGACCCTCAACGCGAGGTACTGTTACTTTAAACGGTTCTCAAACTTTGTGTTTATTTGACACGGGGCTTTCTTATGATTGCATTGTTGCCAGAAACCTGGTTAAACCCGGTCAAGAGACAGGAGAGACCGTCCAACTTTGTGGAGTTCTTAAGAGTGAGGCACCTACACCGCTTCCCATCGCTTTGGTGGAGATACACTCTGACTTTGTCATGGGTGTGATCAAAGCGGCTGTTATGGATGATCCCATCTACCCAGTCATACTTGGCGGTAGATATGTGTCTATTGGGAAACCGGAAGAGCCGATTGTGGCAGCAGTAACTACAAGAGGGCAAACCAAGAAGGAACGAGAGCCTGCGCCTAATTAGTTACCTATGGAACTTAAAGACGCGCAACAAAAGGACCCTACTTTGGCACCCTGCTTTAGGAAACTGCCCATGGCTAAGGACCCTACACAGCACGGGGACATTTTTTCTAAGGATGGCGTACTTTATCGCAGAACGGGCAAGCCTGACCAAGGTTACAACCAGCTTCTAGTACCGAAACAGTACAAAAGCCACATCCTGGCAATGGGGCACTCTCTTCCCTTCAGCGGACATATGGCACAGAACGCCACAAACCAACGGATAACCACTCATTATTGGTGGCCAGGAGTAAATACTGATATTATCAGGTATGTCAAATCCTGTGCCCAGTGCCAACGTGTACCACCTAAGCAACGGACACCCCCAGTCTCGTTGGGTGAAATGACAATAGTGGGAACACCATTCGAACGGGTTGTGATCGACATTTTAGGACCTTTAGAAAGGACTAAAAGAAGGAACAGGTTTATCCTGACCTTAGTCGATACATGCACTTTATGGGCAGACGCTATCCCGCTAACATGCGCAGATGCCAAGCATGTCGCAGAAGCCCTCGTGCAGATTTTCACTCAGTTGGGATTCCCTCAGCAAGTGTTGACGGATAACGGATCTCCATACCGAAACCTGTTGATGGATGAGATCGTTAAGATCTTAAGGGACCAGCACATCTACACTAAGCCTTACACTCTGGCCAGAAGTGGGTTAGTAGAACGTGTTAACGGAAACCTCAACATGATGTTAAGTAAACTGGCACAAGTGAAACCTGAAGATTGGGATTGTTGCATTCCGGCAGCTTTATTTGGCTACAGAGAATCTCCTCATACTTCCACAGGATTTCCGCCAGCTACGCTTTTATTCGGCAGACCCATTAAGGGCCCGCTAGAAGCCTTACTTTGGTCGCTGACAGACCAGAAGGCTGATGAGACAGTGGTCTCAGCAAGTAAATATGTGTCGGATTTAAAAGGAAGGTTGAAACTAGGATGGGACCTAGCAACAACCAACTTTAAGCGAGCACGCACAAAGCAAGCTAACCGATACAGGAAAGTCGCGAAAGAAAGAGAATTGGAAGCAGGAGAGAAAATTTTGGTATTACTCCCTACCGGGAACAACCAACTGAGGATCGGATGGCAAGGGCCGTTTACCGTCCTGAAAAAGATTTCTAAGGCTAACTACCAGATCTCTATTAAAGGAAAGGAAAAGGTTTTCCATTAAAATCTGTTAAATAGATACTTGGAAAGACCGGTGCCAACCTCCGACCATCTCCTAGCGTTCGCCAAAATTGACAAAGATGACGTTAGTGGCAGGGAAATTCCACTGCAATCACGCGTAATCTTTCAAAAATGTCAGAAGCGGCGACGCTCTTTCAAGCGCGCATGGGAGACATTCCAGAGAAAGGAAACTTTGGGAGTAGACTTGAGTAGAAATTGGAGAGAGACGGAGGGGGGAGATGAGAGGGAAGAGGACAGACACCCTGAAGCTGCGGATATAGGAAATTTATATCCATAACGTAGACATGGAGTGCTTCCATATCTTAAAGGGGGGACGTTCTGTCACAGAGAGTTTATGATCACTAAATTTTCTATATTTTCCTCTTCTTTTCTTCACCCGTGTCCTCTATTCTATTATCACTCTTTACCCTTATCCTGTATTTTCGCATCTATTCGTTTGTGAAAAATATTTTCTTTCCCATTCTCAACTTTACCGTTTCGTTTTCTCATTTAGTAATGCAGTAGATTACCTAACGTGTCAGTCCCTCGCACGAGATAATTTTAGGTGGGATTTCAGACTATCAGACATGATGAGCAGACAAATTGTCTACATTTGCAGCGGTCACGAGAGTTTTTCGTCAGGCTAGCTCCCGGCGAAGTGTGAAATTGTCCTCTGCAGTGGAGACCGGTCGTCTGACATTCGCATCTGACATGAGCGCTCACTGTCCGATAGCTAGACGGAGGTGTGAATCGCGCCTGCCATGCTCGCTCAGAGCAGACAGAGTGTCTAGCATTTCTCATATGACACTCACGCTCCACGGCCAGTTTTGGCGTAAGGTGCGAAGACACGGGTTTGGCATGTTATTGCCAGCGTCTAAGGTACGTAAGTGTTAAAGACGGAAAGTGGAGATTATTTCGTTTTGCGAAATAAACATTCACCTCTTTGTCTGTTTGATAGATATTAACCAGAGTTTGAAACTAAATTTTCATTCTGACTCCTAAATGTTGCAGTAGACAGATCGCTGTGCTAGATCAAATATCTGTGTTTTGGCGAAGTCTGAGTTTCTTGGTCAAATGTTGCCGAGTTCTAGACTACCATTTGATTGCAGTATTCTAGTTCATGGTTTAGTCTGTAGTTCTGTGAGGAGGTAAATATTAATATATAATATCTAGTATTTTTTTGAGTGATTAAGTGTTTGTAGCGTACATATTTTTGACGCACAGATTACGACATAACTAATTGATGTAAAAAAGAGATTACAGTCAAAGTTATATCATCCATGATTTGATTTATACTTTTGATTATGTGGATGATCTCCCCTTGAATATTGATTTCGCGGATGAATACCGAATTTATGTAATTTCTCATTTGTTAGGGCCAGAAAATAGATTGATCTTGTTCAATATGTTTATGGCCTGAATTTATATGTATTACTTGTCTAGTACAAGAAGATTCAGTCTTATATCGTATATCTTTGTATGTTTAGGTCGGACTATATTCTTTGTGCCGAAATCTGGGGCAGGTATTCGTTGTCCTACGGAGGCGTACGGAGTCTCGATAATGCCGCCTGATATGGCTGACTGTGTGTTTCTTGGGCTGGTCCCTTTTAAGGGTTGAAAAGTGATTTGTGCATGTTTTTCCAGGAGAAGTTAGTGTCTCTGCAAGAGTCTATTTGTCAGAGATTCTCCTCATGCACTTTGTTATTAATTCGGACTCCAGGTAATACCAGACCCTTTCTTTTGATGATCTCTACGTGGTTAGACCTAGATGCATCTTGTTTCGAACATCGTTGGTCGTTGATATACCATTGAAGATGACAGGTTTCCCAACAGAGCTGATGTCTACATGTAACAACCTTAGTAATGTGGAACTGTAGGGAAACTCTAGGAAATTATTTATATTCAAATTGTGAATTAACTTTGGCTTATCATTATCCTTCTGCTGGGTGAGTGAGCACAACTCAGGAAGGCAGCCGTATTGTTTTCTTGTCATCGTTATGGATCGCTGTCCTGAGAACAGTATATCCAACTTATTATCGGACAGTGATAAGGAGATCTCACTAATATGAAAACCCCCTATCGTGGTTTAACTTTATTACATAAATATTTGCTATATGTCGCTGGAGAACTTAGCCAAGGAAAAAGTTCGGCCTGTGAACTCTTTGTATGTTTACACGCCCACACTCACTGATGCGTTCAGTCAGTTAGGGGATGTGGCCATAGGCTGCCAGAACATTGAATGATTCCTTATATCTTCCATCATATTTGAATGCTGCAAGAAATATGATCTATTGTTCAAATGCCTAATGATGTATACGTAACATGTTCCCATGACTATGTTCCGTGCTGTCCTGATGTGTGCGTCCCTATTAAACGGTGTGAAATGCCCGCTGCAGTTCAAGTCGTCATTGCCTTGCATGAGAGTGTGTGAGAAATATTATCAAGTGGTCCATTACACCGAACCAGTACACCATTCGCGTTACTTGACACTCCCACTCAATATCAACACGACAGGTTCATTCGATGGTGCAGAAGTAATCTAAAGAAGACCTGCTTCAGTGATGACCAGTTACGACTCTGAACATAACACCCGCATCCAGACATTATCTGTGGTGGCATTCAGCAGTATTTATACATCGGCTTTTATCAGTGGTAGGCCAGATCCCTGGGTTTATTGTACCAGACCATTCCTGACGCCATATACGACACGCAAACACGGATTGACAGGTTGACAGTACAACTACACAGTGGAAGTCAGCATGACCTGTCTTATCAAGTGAATACAGAATCTAGGTCAGCGCTTGATGATATTTTGCAGTACAGGCAGTGTTTATGTCAAGCAGTACAGAGCCGAATACATTGAAGGCCATAAACTGTTCTGTTGTTCCAGTTTTATTGAACATAAGTGCATTGATTTCATCGTTGGATCTTCTATATGCTCAAAAATTTTGAACTGTGTAAAAAAATAAATCAAAATTGAAATTGATTAAAAGTGGCAGTTAGAGTAATTAAAAAGCTGTACCATTTATACTGAGCATACTTTACAACACATGCCAACCACAACACATCTAATTAATTAATGTATGCATTTATGCTATTGATGTTTACATGTTATTTGTGTATATGTATAGTTATAGAAGTGATCATAACCTCTGCATAGCTAAACTGAGAATTAAACTGAAGAAGTTATACCAACAGAATAAAAATAGAAGAATAGATGTACACAGACTGCAATCAAATGATATAAAGGAGGAATATAATGTCAAAATGAACAACTATTTCGATGCTTTAGGCAAAATTGACAACGATATCACCACCAAGACAATCGATACTAAATGGGAACAACTGAGAACAGCAATGACAGAAGCAGCAGTAGCGACCACCGGATACCTAGTACATAAAAAGAAAAAATGGATGAGAGAAGATACTTGGGATAAAATACAAGAAAGGAAAACAGCAAAACTTAAACTACTAGCGGCAAGTACACATAATGCAGTTGAATCTTGCAAACTAACTTATAACTTGTTAAATAAAGAAGTGAAGACAAAAACTCGAAGAGATAAAAGACATTTCATCAATGAACTGGCCGTAGAAGCTGAAAATGCTGCAAGAACTGGTAATAGTAGGTGCCTTTATCAAATTACAAAACAACTATGTCACCAGCCTACTGCTATGGAAACACCTGTTAAAGGTAAATTAGGGAATTCAATACCAACAGAAAAAGAACAAATGAAGAGATGGGCTGAGCACTTCATGGAGGTGCTAAACAGACCACCACCAACAGTAACACCTGATTTTAATAATGAAACACCCACAACCACCTTGCCAATAACTTGCGATGAACTCACGCTGGACGAGATCAAACAAGCCGTTAAAAGATTTTAAAAAATTTAAGCTGCTGGAGTTGACGAAATTTCAGGGGAAATGATTAAAGCAGTTAATGACAACAACCTCTTGAGAATTTTAGATATTATAAATGAAGTATGGAGAGAAGAACAACCACCACAACAATGGAAAGACAGTATTATTGTAAAGTTACCGAAGAAAGGTGATCTATCAGACTGTAATAACTGGCGTGGTATATCTCTATTATCAGTACCTGGAAAATTATTATGTTGCATGATGTTAGAAAGACTTAAATTGCATGCTGACGAAAAGATCAGAGAAGAACAAGCGGGTTTCAGGCCGAAACGATCATGTATTGATCAAATATTCACACTAAGAACAATTATAGAAGAATCAGTGGAAAGGCAATCGCCACTTATTATCACCTTCGTCGATTTTCAAAAAGCCTTTGATAGTCTACACCGCCCATCATTGTGGAAGATACTTACAATCTATGGTTTTCCAACAAAATATGTGAATATAATCAAAGCGCTATATGACAATGCAAGATGTTGTGTTAGAACAAATAAAGAGAATACAGAATGGTTTACAGTAGAAACAGGGGTGAAACAAGGCTGTATTATGTCACCACTACTTTTTGGAATAGCTATTGATTGGGTTATGAGAAACTATACCCACAATGAACAATTGGGTATAAAATGGACAAATGGAAAATTCCTGGGGGACCTGGATTTCGCAGATGATGTAGCATTCTTAAGTTCAACACCAAGACAATCCCAAGAAGCAATAAATAATTTGTGTCATCTCTCGGTTAAAATAGGTCTCCAAATAAATGCCTCTAAAACTAAAGTTATGAACTTTTCTAACGAGACCTTTGATGTCATCTTGAACGGGGAAAAACTACAGAAAGTTGAAAGTTTCAATTATTTAGGCAGTAAAATGACTCAGGATGGTGACACAACAAGAGAAATCCATACTAGAATTGCTTTGGCAGCTAGCGCCTTCAATAGATTATCTAACATTTGGAAATTACGATCATTGAATACATACCAAGCTTCGTCTGTTTAATTCAAATGTTATCTCAGTGTTAACATACGGCTGTGAGAGTTGGAAAATAACAAAATCATTGGAGAACAAGCTGAATACATTCGAGAACAAATGTCTTAGAAAACTCATGAACATCAGTTGGAAAGAATTCAAGACTAATCGACAAATAAGAGAAGACTCTAGGCAGAAATATGTCTCCGATTATATAAGGAAAAGACGATGGTCATATATCGGTCATGTCCTACGAATGCAAAACAACAGAATACCACTATAGGCACTCACTTGGGTTCCTGAGGGTAAGAGGGAAAAAGGAAGACCAAAAGAAACACTCAGAAGAACTATAATAAGAGAAGGAAGAACGTTGGGCCTAAATAATGTGCAAGAGCTAAGAGGAGTGGCGTCACAACGAACAACCTGGAGAGCACTGGTTTCTGCCTTATGCGCCTGATAGATCTTTTCTTCTGAGTTTCCATAGATGGTTTTCTATCGTGCTGATAATAAAACGCGAATCCACACAACTGTCAAATAAGTTCAACACACAACGATGTAAACTTCAGGCATGTTAATCAAAGCCTGCCGTGAAGTGAAGTAAACTGTGAAGGCTGGTAGAACAGTTAACATTGTTTATTGACGACATAAGTTCAACGCTACGATACACTGTTCTTGACTAGGACAATCACATAAATGCATGACAAGAATACCCTGGTGAATGATGATGGTCGGGTACTGTGGTGGGATCCTTTCAACCATGTTCCTTACATTCAATTAATACGAATCCAGTAATGTTCAAACTAGATAAAATGTCCGTTGACCTTGCTTGAGGTCATCCAACTAAGCATGTACTCCAATACCACGAACTCCCGCATTCGTCCAATAAGAGACTGTTTCTATCCAAGACATAGTTCCATATAACGTATACTCAATATATATTCACTGGTACATATATGAAGAGGTATCTGAGTTAGTATCTTTAGGTTTTAACTAACCTCTCAAAAATCATGCCACGACTTTGGCATTACAATAAAGACGTTTACACATATGAATACTGCAATCAAATTAACTTCTTTCCGCTCGTAGGAATCCTTCTTCTACGATACGAATCCTAAAGGCTAACGACTCTGTAGGTCCATTCTAGGAATAACATATTCCCGCTAGACTAGTATAAGAGCGGCCTTACAATACAGCATACAATAAGAAGTGGGGCGATAACTTACGTGACATTGCTGCTATTGGTTTCGACCTGAAGACCAATACAGATCACTAGAATAAATGGCTTCCATAAACGTGCCATGAATACAATAATAATATATATCAATCACGGCCATAAACATGGTCCGTACTGCCCCGTTCAAAACATGACGTCACAATCCCTAAACTAGGTTACCCGTGCGTCCAAAGCAACTCACACTGCATTGTGCACGTCAGTGCGTGAATCAATCGAACGCACAAATATATATAACTATATTAAGACTGGTGCGTACATTTGGCAGGACCGAAGACTACCCCCTTAGGTAATAAATGTACGTAACAGCTCCCTTATTACCTCCCCTTAAAAAAATTAATTCTATTAATTTTTTTTGAACTTAGTACCCGAGAGAGGTGAGTCAAAACTACCACAAGATATGAAATGCATAAAGTTATATCATATTAAGAAAAGAATATTAAACGAAATCAATATAACTAAATGATAGTATGCATTAAAGCACACATCCACACTCGACCTACTTTGGAACGATGTGGTAAGAATATACGAAGTAAAACAAGTTGAAAAGAAAATGAAAATGAAAAACCAAAAAAGGATGATAATAAAATTCAACTAAGTTTTCAAAAAAAATTTGAAACATATGATTTCAAAATGAAAATGAACAGCAACACTGATGATAATCAATGATAAGAGAATCAATTAAAGAGAAAATTTTAAAATACAACATGCAAAATGAAACAAAGCATAATTAAACACTTTAAGAAGCAACACACTTACTGTTTTCTAACACTAGTAAGTTTGACTAGTTATCTAAAAGTGAGATATCATGTAGTGGGATACGTGAATACACGAATTGCGAGACACTAATACAGTTAGTAGATGTGTGATTTATAATCAATCAAATCGATTAAATTGAATTATTCTAATTAATAGTACTTAATTACACACAAATAAATAACTACTAATTTATTTTAAGTAATTCTAATTTCAATCATTGTGAATATTCGTTTAGAACTATTTAGAATGGACAAGAATATGTTCTCAATGTTCCATGCCCGAAATACATTTACGAACACGATATGTAGTGTAATATGTTCCATAATAATAATGAATGTCTATTTGTCGCTTTTAACAATGTTTCCATACTAATAAAAAAGTTACTGTAGTACCAATGTTCACGTACTAATAAAATGTTACTACATAAGAAGTCATGTTATAATCCAGAAGTAAGTATATCCTGGAAGTTATACTTGTACGAATACTGCAGATCTATACATAGTCTTTACAGATGTACCATCAATGACAATGTACATAGTTATTCATGTTTCGGTGAGGATGTTTCACCATCTGGAAGTGGTTTATTTTCGACACGTTCACTTGGGCATCTTGACAGACAGTCTGCGAACACATTCTGCACTCCAGGAATAGCTCGTATCTCAAAATGGAACGGTTGAAGCGCTATAGCGTAACGCGCTGACTTTGATGACTTAACGTTCCCTGTATTCAGTGCGGTAAGAGCTTTCTGGTCAGACTCCATCACAAAGTGTGATCCGAGGAGATAACGATCCAGTTTAGTGATTGCCCAAACAAGAGCAAGGAGCTCTTTATCCAGAACGGAATATTTCGTCTCGCTCGGCGTGAGCTTTCTGGATACGTACATAACCGGAAATAAGGTGCCTCCGTATTCCTGCATCAAAACTGCCGCAATAGCGTAGGAAGAAGCATCACTGCGAAGAACAAAGGTGAGATCTTTGTTAGGCAACCTTAAAAAAGGCTTATTTGAAAAAAATTGTTTTATATAGTCTAAAGCCGCTTGGTGATCCTGCGACCACTTTATTACATTAGATGTGCCTTTCTTCAGTAGAGACGAAAAAGGTGCAGTTATAGTAGACAAATGAGGGATGAATTTTGAATAGAACTGTATTAGTCCTAAAAGCGACCTAACTTGTTTTTTTTGTCTTAGGTGCTGAGATGTTTAAAATTTTAGAGACGTTACTGTCTTCTGTATACATGAAACCATGACCTATGCGGTGACCCAGAAATGAGATGTCATGAAAACCGACAAAAGCCTTTGAAGGTTTCGCTGTTAAGTTATAATCCCGTAATGTAGAAAGTAAAGCTTTTAATCCATGAATATGTTCATCCCAAGAGTCACTGAAAAGACAGATGTCATCTATACAGGTAATAACATCGGGACGATGAGACAATATGCGGCGCATCATGCGTACAAAGGTAGCTGGCGCATTTATTAATCAGAATGGCATAAAATTCCATTGAAAAAGACCCCGTGGCGTCGAGAAAGCGGTGAATGGCTTTGCTTTAGGAGTGAGTGGCACTTGCCAATAGCCCTTTGAAAGGTCAAATTTCGAAAAGAATGTGGCATGAGATAATTTCTCCAATAAGTCGTCTAAAAGAGGTAACGGTTCCGCATCGAATTTTGTAACTTTGTTTAATTTCCTGTAATCTACGCAAAGACGTATATTGTTGTCCTTCTTCCTAATGATTACCATAGAAGAAGAATATGGTGATGAAGATGGTTCAATTATATTTAATTGAAGCATCTCATCCAATTCCTTATCAACCTTATCACGAAAGTGTAAAGGAATAGGATATGGGCGAACTCGAATAGGCGTATCATCAGTCAGGATAATGTCATGTTGGATGACTGACGTATGACCTGGGATGTCAGTGAGGACATCCTCATACGAGTGTAGAATATTAGAGACTTGCTGACGTTGATCAGCCGAAAGAGTAGATGAGATTGTAACATCATTCCATTTCTCAGTGGAATGGAGTGGTACAACTGGTATTGGTAGTTGTACATCATCGAAAGAAGATTCTTCTTCTTGGATGACTGACAAACTAGAATAGTGTTGAATAGGAGGTGTAGGATCGTCAGTTGCCTGGAACACTGACTGTAGATAATCAGGACGTGAGTAATACTCCTTCAACATGTTAATGTGGAAGGTTTTATGTTTACCATTAACATCAACGATGTAGTCGACATCGGATATTCTTGAGATGATCCTGAAAGGACCTCTCCAGGTAATTAAAAGACGATTGTTATGCGCAGGTAGTAAGACAAAAGCTTCATCACCAGGTATGAGCTGGCGAAGACGTCTATACTTGTTTGCAAATAGACGAGCTTTTTCTTTGGCTTGTTCAGATGATGCAGTAGCTAGTCTACAAGCATCTATGATTCTCTTTCTCAGAGAGATCACATACTCATAAGAGGATTGAGTTTCCTCTTCAATATTCTCGTCAACGAATAAGTCGTGGATTAACGACATAGGACCGCGTGGTTGCATGCCAAAAACAAGCTGGAATGGAGAAAACCCCGTGGCTTGATTTTGTACTTCGCGATACGCAAAGAGACAAGCGGGTAGGACCCGATCCCAGTCTTGGGGATGGTCTTGAGTCATCTTACCCAACAACTGTTTGAGTGTCCTATTGAGACGCTCAATTAACCCATTTGACATCGGATGATAAATAGAACTAAGAGATCTGTCTATACCTAATGTCTTCATAACTTGAGACATGGATTCAGAAATGAACTGAACCCCATGATCCGACAAGATTTTCCGTGGAAAACCAATGCGTGAGAAGATTAACATCAATGCCTCTGCTACACTGGCAGATGAAGTGTTCTTGAGAGGGATGGCCTCAGGCCAACGAGTGCACATATCAATGCACGTAAGGATATGCGTATGCCCTCTAGCAGATGGAAGCATCATCATCATCAGTTGCCATCTCCACAACGAAGGTTGGCTGTAATGGATCTCCAACGTCTTCTGTCTCTTGTCTTGGTGGTACACTCTGATAGACTCTTTCCCGTCCATCTCTTGATGTTATCTTCCCACTTATATCGCTGTCTTCCCCTTGCACGTTTGCCTTCAACTCTCCCTTCTGTTATGGTCTTCTGCAAGGTGTTATGCCTTTTTATGTGGCCAAAGTATTTTAGCTGCCGAACTTTGACCTCTCTCATTAGTTCTCTTTTCATGCCTAGATTTTCTAGGACCTCCTTATTTGTTTTCATCTCTTTCCATGAGATACACCCCATTCTTCTATATATCCACATTTCAAGAGCCTCAATTCTTTCTTCCAAATGCTTATTCATCGTCCATGTTTCTGCACCATACAGAAATGCAGAATATATATAACACTTTATGATTCTCAGTTTTAATTTATGAGATAACTGTTTGGATGTCAGTATATGTTTCATGTTGTTGAATGTAGCTTTGGCCATTCCTATTCTCTTCTTGATTTCTGTTTCACATCTGCCATCTTCTGTTATTATATGACCAAGATATACGTAGCTCTTGACTTGTTCCAGGATTTTCCCATTTACGCTTATCTTTAATGTGGGTTTATCGTCTGTTTTGCTAATTATCATAGTTTTAGTTTTCTCAATATTAATGTCGAGTCCATATTCATGACTTATACTGTTCACTTGCTTCACTAGTTTTTGTAACTCCTGTTCGCTTTCAGCTAACAACACGGTATCATCTGCATATCTAAGGTTGTTTATTGATCTTCCACTGATGTTCAGTCCTGGTATTTCCTGTATCTGTTTGAAAATTTTTTCGGTGTATAAATTAAATAGGCAGGGGGACAGCACACAACCTTGTCTGACACCTCTTTTTATGTCTATGTATGGTGAATAATTCCTTCCCGATCTTACTGTGGCAGTTTGCTCCCAATAAAGGTTACTGAGTATTCTTATATCTTTTCCATCAATACCTATGTCTTTGAGGCATTCAATTATTTTCTCATGATGGATTCTGTCAAAAGCCTTCTTATAGTCAATGAAGCACATATACATACTTTTTTGGACCTCTGTATATTTTTTCTGCTAATCTTCTTAGGCAAAATATTGCCTCTCTTGTTCCACTGTTCCGTCTAAAACCAAACTGTTCTTCTTGGATTTCGCTGTCTACTTTACTTTTTATTCTTTCCTGTATGATTTTGAGCAGTATCTTAATTGCATGACTCATCAGGCTGATTGTTCTGAAGTCTGAACATTCTGTTGCATTTGGTTTTTTGGGCAATGTTATAAAAACTGATGTCTTCATGTCGTGTGGTAAATATCCTGTGTTGTATATATCATTGCATATTTCTGTGATTGTATCTATACCAAAGCTCTCCAGAGCTTCTATCATTTCAATGTTTATGTTATCCATGCCTGCTGATCTTCCTTTTTGTATCATATGAATGGCATTCTCTACTTCTGATCTGAGAATGTTTGGGCCTTCATTAGAATCTGGTGATGGTTTTTTACCTCTGTTGTCCTCGAATAGTTCTTTTACGTATTCTGCCCATCTGTTTGATATGTCTTTCTCATCAAGTAATATTACACCATTTTTGTTCTTGATACAGCTTCCTCCTTGTGCAAACCGCGACCGATTTGATAATTTCTTTATTTCTTCATGCATATCTCTTGTCATGTGCTTCGCTTCCAAATCTTCTATTTCCTTACATTTTGTTTCTATCCACCGTTCTTTTGCTTCTCTACACATAGTACGTATGTCATTGTCTATTGTTTTATATTCTGGAGTGTTTTTTGCTTTCTTTCTTTCTGCCATTTTATTCAAGATGTCATCTGTCATCCAAATTTGATTTTTCTTAGACTCCTTTTTAGGTAAATTTGCATTTGCTGATTGTATGCTTGTTTTTAAGCATTCCCATTTTGCGGTTGCTTTTTCTTCTGGGTTTTCTCTTCTATACTGCTCCATGCTTTCTGTCAATAACTGTTGGTATTTATTTTTGACGTCGATTAAATATTTCTGTTTTATATCTGGTTGTTTCAGCGCTGATATTTCTATCTGGGGTTCCTCCTGTCTTCTGTTTCCTGCTCTTTTCAGCTTTATATTTACTTTGATGACAACTGGATTGTGATCTGAATTTATGTCGGCACCAGGATGTGTCTTTGCACTTGTGACACTGTTCTTAAATCTATGTTTTATCATGATATAGTCGATTTGATTACGTGTTACATCTCCTGGGCTTTTCCATGTGTATAATTTCCTTGGGTGATGTTCAAAAAAGGTGTTACAATATGACCAGCTGGTTTTCTTCACAGAACTGGATAAGTCTGTCTCCTCTATCATTTCTTGTCCCTAATCCATACTGTCCTACTATTTTCTTGTATTTTCCTTTTCCTACTTTTGCATTCATATCACCCATTACTATCAACACATCTGTAGATTTGACTGGTTTAAGTGTGTGTTGTAGCTCTTCATAGTATTCTTCTATTTCTTCCTCGCTGTAATCTTTAGTTGGTGCATAAGTTTGTAAGATTGATATGTCGAATGGCTTTGCTCTCATTTTTAGTAACATCATTCTGTCATTGTGTGTCCAGTATCCACAAACATATTTTTCTAACTCCCTCTTTATCAACATTCCTACCCCTCTTTCGTGTTTTTCTCCTCCTGAGTGTATAAGCGTGAACTGGTCTCTTGTTATGTAGCCTGTATCCAAAAGTCTTGCCTCTGCAACTCCCAGTATATCGAGTTTCATGTCGGTTGCCTCTAATATAAGATTGTCCAGCTTTCCTTCTCCGTTTAGAGTTCTAACATTCCATGTTCCTATTTTTAGGCTTCTCCTACTAGTTTTTAGGTGGTCTTTCTCAGAATGCTCCCTTTCAACAGAATTTAAGGAACACTCGTCATTATGTACTTCCTTACTCATTAGAGGAGTTGCCTCTTCCCTGTTAATTTGTACAGTAGATTCTTCCCCAGGGGACAGAGAGTTCTCTACATATCGGTTCTTATCTTGTTGTTGTGATCCCATTACTTTCTGTAGGAAGTACGTGGTAAGGCCCCAATTGGAAGCATCGGACCAATAATGTCAATGGCCATTTTATCAAATGGTCTAATCGGGATGTCCGCAGCTTGAATAGGAGCCGCATGAAATGGACCCCGTACCTTAACTTCCTGACATATCAAACAGGACCGACAATAGAGAGTGATGTCCCTATGGACGCCTGGCCAGTAGAATGCCGAAAGCACTCTGGATTTGGTACGCGAAAAACCCATATGGCCCGCACATTGCGAGTCATGTGCATGTCGTAATATACGAGATCTCATAGAGGATGGGACTAAGATCTGATAACATAAGGATGAATCCTTTTCCCGTATTACTCTAACCAAAATCCCATTTTTAAGTATAAAGTCATGTCTAGATTTTGCAAGTTTGTTGCTGGTATTCTTTTTGTTCACATACTGAAAAAAATTTTTTAATGAATCATCATTCTTTTGCAATGTTGCAAACAACTCCCGTGAAATAGGAGCATCATCATCACAAGTGGTATGAACTGTAGGTTCAATAGGTGTATCATGCGACATATTAGTAGCTTGCGCTCTAGTCACTACTGCATTTGCAGTTTGAATATGTCGCTCTTCCCATTCAGCTATTTGCTTTGGTGTACACTCTTTAATACCATGTATGCGACCAAGTATTAAATCACAAATTGGATTCGGAAGGAGACATGCCTGGATCTTTCCTGAAAAAAATGGTGTATTAAGATCAATAATAGCAGTGGGAAATGTTTCAACTGTGCCACCAAAAGTCACACACTTGACAACCCTGCCCGTGGCACAACTTGGGTTGATCAGCGAAGTCCGGACGCCCACAGTGCTACAACCTGAGTCAAATAGGAGAGAGCATGAAATGTTGTTGACAAATCCCTTGTTAAACTTAAGAGAGCCCTGTCCCTGGTGTACTAACGCAGCAGTGGCCGTACAGACTGCAGGTAGACTAGGCAAGGTATGTCCGCAACGTAGCGTCGTAATCGCCTTAGGCTGGAAAAGAGTCGAGCATTCTGGACAGTCTTTCACCTGGGTACAATCAAGAGAACAAGACATAGCATTGTGAGTTTCAGCTACTTTACCCTGTTCAATGTTAGCCTGTGTATCAATTAAAGAGACATTAGAATGTCTACCCGTATTACTCGACGATCTATCTCTGCGACGCGATCGATTTTGATTATTTGCATTAAAATTGCCATAATTGTCGTTTCTGCTTGAGTTAAAATTTGGATGAGTCCGATAATTTGTATAATTAAAGTTATGATGTTCTTTAAAATTTTTATTCCAAGAACCTTGTCTGTTTTGCGGACCCTGAGATTTTGATCTCCAGTTTTGTTTATTATAATGTCCTTGATTATTTTTAAAATTATTGTTACCAAAATCTCGCGATCTGTGAGCTTGGTTCCAATAAACATTAAATGGAACAGATTGTTGAAATTGCTTCCCTTTGTAAAAGTTATCATTGTTATAATTGTAATTATTTCCCTTATTGGCATACCTGTCAGCACTAAAGGAACGATTTCGTGAAAAATTGTTTTGTTGTGCTGCAAAAGCAACAGGCAATTCATTCTTAATCTGTGCATTACTTAGATCCATGGTTGGGTGAGCAGTGAAAAATTTTTTGCATGTTCTTCTAAATCTTTCATTGATAAAGGTTTCCGTTCGTGTAAAAATGCGAGAAATGTAGGATTTACAGTCGATAGTACCTTATCGCGCATCAGTAAATCGAAGAGACCTTCATACGACTTTTCAATTTTGGATAATTCGATCCATCTTTCTAGGGTTAGTCGTATTTGTGACAGAAAATCACTGAAATTTCTGCTTGATTGCGGTAGCAATGTACGAAATCTTAATCGGTATTCATCTTCTGTCATTTGAAATTTCTTCAGAAGTGCGGCTCTAAGAGCATTATAATCATTCTTCTCATTAATACTGGTAGTATGATAAACTGCTAAAGCATCCCCAGTAAGTAACCTGGATAAATATGTGCAATACAGTGTTTTGTCCACGTTATAAGACCTACAAGTGGCCTCAAATCTATCTAGGAAAAATATTACGTCATCCGACGGGGGATTAAATTTAGGTAATTTAAGGTTAATTTCCTTAAAATGATCATGTCTGGATGAAGTTTGGCTTTCAAAAGTTCTCTGAGAATTAGCTTCCTGAGTTAACCTAAGTCTCTCATATTCTGACTCTGCTAATTTTAGTTCATGCTGTCGTTTTCTATCATTCTCTTCCATCTCAAGCTGAAGTCGTTTTGTGTTTTGTTCAGCTATTAATCTTCTTTCTTCCATTTCTTTTTGTTTATTTTCCATTTCCTTCTGAAATCGTTTCTCTTCTAATTCAGCGGCTAATCTCATTTTTTTCTCCTCTTCCTCAGCTATAAATTTCCTCTTCTTTTCATCCTCCTCAGCAGTTAATCTCATTTTTTTCTTCTCTTCCTCAGCTATAAATTTCCTCTTCTTTTCATCCTCCTCAGCAGTTAATCTCATTTTTTTCTCCTCTTCCTCAGCTATAAATTTCCTCTTCTTTTCATCCTCCTCAGCAGTTAATCTCATTTTTTTCTCATTCTCCTCAGCAATTAATCTCATTTTTTTCTCATTTTTCTCAGATTCAATCCGTTTTTGATCTGCCTCAAATTGAAGTTTTCTAGTCTTAAAGTTTCTAACTTTCTCTGTTCGGCTTCTATTTCTTGAGCTTTCCTATATTCTGCAAGTGCAAATGCTTTTGCTTCATCAGGAGCCATCTGAAGAGCTTTTGCTTGCTTAATGAAATAATCTAGTGAATACATTATGCTTTATAAGTAGTCACAATACTCTTGATTTATAAAAATGATAATTACTCAATGTAAATTAATTAACCTTGTTATTTTGCCAAGTGTACGTCGTTCATGTCCTAGAACGGTATCTTTTGTTATCATATAGTTATGAAATATAACAATAATCAATATAGTAATTTATGTAATGAAATGTCATGTAATCAACAACGTGAAAGACAATAGAAACATTACCGACAAGACACGATAATCAAAGACGAGTGAACACAATCGTAGAAATCAACCAAAATAGAAATTTGTAACTAAAATAGAATATCGTAAAAATTTACGATGATAACTACGACCAGATATTCAACAGGACAATTGACAACACAGTGTAAAAACATAGGTTTTGTAAAAAATTGAACGACAGGAAAGGTGAGACGGACGCATAATACAAACAAAATTCATCATAAAACTAAATACGAGTAAAAATAACTACGAGAACAACAATTAAACGTGACGAAACAGCTAAACAGATACTATTATAAGGAACAATTAGCGATCGGAACTTCGGCAAGGTTTCTAGCCTTGAACCGGAATTATCGCTCAATTGAAACTTACAAAATGAGCCCTACAGAACGTCTGACGAAGAGCCCGAATTGGCTTCGAGATGGATCTCGTTCGTCAGATCAACCTCCCTACCTCCCACGAAGAATACAACACATATAACATGTAACATGAAAAATATAAATGTGGACATAACTACATGAGGCACAGCTAAACGTAATAAAGTGTACAACGAAAACACGTTATACTTATCTCGCGTGCAGGTAAAAAATCAATGTGCCTCGTCTCCGTGGATGTACGCTTGAGACAACGAAATACTCTGTTTCGAATACTTGAGTTCTGCCAGATGAGGACTAACAGCTGAGGTCCCACGTAGTCATACACTGATGTAGAACTTGAGATTGAGGTTCAATGTACCTTGACCTTGAGGTAGCCGTTATAAAGGATATGAGTTGTTAGAGAATCCACGTACTTTCAACTAGTGTGGAACTTGTGAGGTAATTCCAGTTTTGAATCTTGAGCAATTCAAGCCACACTGGCCGCCATTTACTGATAGATCTTTTCTTCTGAGTTTCCATAGATGGTTTTCTATCGTGCTGATAATAAAACGCGAATCCACACAACTGTCAAATAAGTTCAACACACAACGATGTAAACTTCAGGCATGTTAATCAAAGCCTGCCGTGAAGTGAAGTAAACTGTGAAGGCTGGTAGAACAGTTAACATTGTTTATTGACGACATAAGTTCAACGCTACGATACACTGTTCTTGACTAGGACAATCACATAAATGCATGACAAGAATACTCTGGTGAATGATGATGGTCGGGTACTGTGGTGGGATCCTTTCAACCATGTTCCTTACATTCAATTAATACGAATCCAGTAATGTTCAAACTAGATAAAATGTCCGTTGACCTTGCTTGAGGTCATCCAACTAAGCATGTACTCCCATACCACGAACTCCCGCATTCGTCCAATAAGAGACTGTTTCTATCCAAGACATAGTTCCATATAACGTATACTCAATATATATTCACTGGTACATATATGAAGAGGTATCTGAGTTAGTATCTTTAGGTTTTAACTAACCTCTCAAAAATCATGCCACGACTTTGGCATTACAATAAAGACGTTTACACATATGAATACTGCAATCAAATTAACTTCTTTCCGCTCGTAGGAATCCTTCTTCTACGATACGAATCCTAAAGGCTAACGACTCTGTAGGTCCATTCTAGGAATAACATATTCCCGCTAGACTAGTATAAGAGCGGCCTTACAATACAGCATACAATAAGAAGTGGGGCGATAACTTACGTGACATTGCTGCTATTGGTTTCGACCTGAAGACCAATACAGATCACTAGAATAAATGGCTTCCATAAACGTGCCATGAATACAATAATAATATATATCAATCATGGCCATAAACATGGTCCGTACTGCCCCGTTCAAAACATGACGTCACAATCCCTAAACTAGGTTACCCGTGCGTCCAAAGCAACTCACACTGCATTGTGCACGTCAGTGCGTGAATCAATCGAACGCACAAATATATATATAACTATATTAAGACTGGTGCGTACATTTGGCAGGACCGAAGACTACCCCCTTAGGTAATAAATGTACGTAACAGCGCCGTGTTTGGTGCTTAAAGAATTTATTATTATTATAGTTGTTTATAAGTCCGTGGGCGGTTGGTGAGGTGACTAGCACAAGAAATACCGAGTAATATTGGTCTTGTACTAGTGTTCTTTAGGTGCGAATTTTCTTAATTGAAAATTTGCTAGCGACAACCTGTTGCTATTTCTGTTAGTTGTTAAGACGCGTTTTTCTTCGTTGTTTTTGTTAATAATTTTGTGTTTTTTAGTTTTGTTTTGATTTGTTTGAATTTGTTGGTCTCATCTTTCCTTTTATTCAGTTCGTTACACCCTTATGTTTATACTCTGTGACGTCATTTGTTTTGTTTAATTCATTGCAGTTGTCATCACAGATTCTGTGATTATTTACTTACTTCAGTTCCTTATATTTAATTTAATTCCCTCCCTTATGTGTAATAAATGTTTATACAATACCAAACCTACCCACTATCCTGTTCTCACTGTTCTAGTCTACTATCATTTACTGGACACAGTATTAAGGTCCTTGTCTTGTTGGATTCGGCCTATACTGCTTGATAGAAATACAAAATAAGTGATTGCGTCATTAATAGGCTGAACTGCCCATGGTGGACTTCTGGTGTCATGTATTGTGGTTCGCACTGTTGACCTGCCATTGAAACATCAGTTTTTGATGATGCGTAGATGGCAGGGCGGAAAGTGTAATTCGCTTGCATGGCTAGGCGGGGTTGTCGCACGGAAGGTCCAGTGTTCAAATCCTGGTTAAGCCACTCATGTCTGTTGTTTTTCTGTTGTCTGGTGTTCTACTTCTTTATTTCCTGCGAGTGCCTGATAACATACCTTTATATTTGTTTCATATTAATCTACTGTTTACAGGCCTCGGGTTTCCCTCCCTTATGTGTAATAAATGTTTATACAATACCAAACCTACCCACTATCCTGTTCTCACTGTTCTAGTCTACTATCATTTACTGGACACAGTATTAAGGTCCTTGTCTTGTTGATTCGGCCTATACTGCTTGATAGAAATACAACAGAAGTGATTGCGTCATTAATAGGCTGAACTGCCCATGGTGGACTTCTGGTGTCATGTATTGTGGTTCGCACTGTTGACCTGCCATTGAAACATCATTTTTTGATGATGCATAGATGGCAGGGCAGATAGTGTGATTCGCTTGCATGGCTAGGCGGGGTTGTCGCACGGAAGGTCCAGTGTTCAAATCCTGGGCAAGCCACTCATGTCTGTTGTTTTTCTGTTGTCTGGTGTTCTACTTCTTTATTTCTTGCGAGTGCCTGATAACATACCTTTATATTTATTTCATATTAATTTACTGTTTACAGGCCTCGGGTTTCCCTCAATTATGTGTAATTAATGAAAAAGAACAAGGACCACTAATACACTTTCTGTTCTGCTTGGTTCAATAAGTAACTCCCAAAGTAACAACATTATACATCAACTATTTAACACTGTCTTAATTCTGCCATGATGTGAGAAGATCAGTGATTAGTTATGACTTCAGCAAACTCATGCATTAGAAATAGTTGAGTAACAAGTAAATATGGAAATAACAATTTCAGTTACTGAAATGGAAATTAATTTTAAAATATCTATAAAGACCACTATATTACCCAGTTTACAGAATTCACTTTTGATTTCGCACAGGCAACCCCGCTTCAGGGCCCATTAAGCTTCTCTTGTTTGGCAATAATAGGTAGAATGCTTTAAAATTACCTTCACAATTTTGATGGCCTCTCCTGGTGCAGGGGTGCGTGACCTGTTGGTGGCATCGTCCACCTACACACACACACATACACACACACACACGCACGCGCACACACACGCACGCACACACACACGTGCACACACACACACACTCACGCAGAGTTTTTGTGGCTTTGTTGGTCACAGGAATATCCAGTCTCTTCAATTAAACTGGTCCGAGATTTCACTGTGCAAGGCAGGTTCATTATCCCTTGATTTACGCGCATCTCGATCGTGACACTTCCAGGCTGGTCCATTCTCGGCTGGAATTGTAATCCAGAGCAATGTCACTCCAATGACCGTGAGATAATTTATCGGCCTGATTAGTGACAAAATGCGGGGGTTAGCAAGTGCTTGTAACCGTATGGCTTACTACGCCACCCTTAGGATATAAAGTACTTCAGCAAGTCTGATACACTAAGTACTTGTATAGGCTAGTTAGCACACACACACTAGTCATAAACCAATGACATCATTTGTCATGGTACTCATGAGTCCATGATGTCATTAAATCTTGTGTGGAATTGTATACAAGATATACCGGAAAGTCCATAAACTGGAACTATGATTGGTCAACGTCACTTGGTGGTAATAAATTTAGTAGAGAGATTTTGTCATTAGTTAGTTAAATTAACTGACTATTAACCAAAAGACCAATCATAAGTTAGTTTCCCGAAAATCACTGAAAGAATAACATCCGCCAACGGTTTTGGAGAAAAGGGGTACATTTTGGGACTGATGTACGATGGATTGAAAATGAAGAGTATAATTAGATGTTTCAATTTGTATTACTTTACAAGAAATCTTCTGCTGAAATAAACATCTGATCAAATCAATCCTTGAAGCGAAAACAAAAGTAAGACGGTTGCTGTTTGGTGAAAGTTTATGTTGACTAACGGCCATCAGTTTCTTCCACTATACGATCACTTCATCCTCTCCTGTTCCTGCTCCTTCTCCGTTGGGTCTTTTTCCTGATGCATCATCCTCCTCTTCTGATCTCGATTCCTCCCCTGGTGAAGTTGCTCACAACCTAAGGTCCCGTACAGTCCGTAAGGTCGTTGATAGTCCCATGATGAAGGATAGATGTAGACGAAACCGTTCTAGTTCCACCCCTGAAGGTGATATGCCCCTACTGGAACTGGATGCACGTGTTCGTTTTCGTGCAGCTAGATTGGCTCCTGTTTCTAGTGCGTTCTCCCCCCCCCCCCCCCGATCATCCGGTACCCACCACCACCATGGATCTGCATAATCATGCGGTCGCTCCCTCCTCACTAGATGCTACGACACATACCTCTCCTCCTCCCTCCATACACCTCTCTTCTAATCCCGCTCTTACTTCTTCTGATTAATTTCCTTCCCCTACTTCTCATGTCGATACCGCCCTCCATGCCGTGTCTTCTGACATGGAATCTGATATTCCTTCACACCCTACTCGTTTTCCCACCAAACGACGCCACTCTCCTTCCTCCGGGGATTCTGCTCCCCTTCCCAAATACCTCCTTCAGCCCACTGCTCATGTCCGTCCTCGTTTTTCATGTCTCCCACGACTTCGTCAGTCACCTCCGACATCTATGCCACCTCCTCCTGCAAAGTTCCGTGCTTCCCGTATTCCAGTTCGCGTTCCACTGCCCTCTCCGCCTCCAGCTTTTAGATCCCATCATTATGTGCTATCCCCTCCTGCAGTCAATGACATTTGTCTTCCTCGACGCAAACGGAAAGACATATTACCTCCGCCTCGATTGTTGCATGATGCTAATACGTCATCACCCACGACCATTGCACTCATTGATTCCTTCAACCGTTTACTCCAGACATTGACAACTTGAACTGTTGCCTCCTTCCGGATGTCATGTCAAATTCTTCAAATTTTCGTGCTCCTTGAAGCTGTCATTTCGGACACATAGGGAGCCATGGTTCTTCCTTCCTCCACTCAAGCATATTTGGTCTATACTCCGCATGATGAACTGACCAATCCCAACAACTCTCGTGTGAACGTTCCGTTTGCTACTCATTCAGCCAGTATGGACATGTTTGAAGACTCCTCTTTTCGCGAATCACGTTTCCTCCGGCATGATGCTGCCCTGCTTGAACCGTCCACAGACTTTATTGATTCTCCTAGTACCTGGACCGTGACTCTGATGAAATTCCTCAGGCCACTGATGATAGCGATACAACTACTCAGCTTTTTTATGAGTACAGATTTTATTACTTGTTTTTTTTTTTCATTTCCCATACCCCTCATGTGGGTATCATCCATGTCTTGATTATTCCATTTTTGTTTACGTGTTTCACTACTTTCAATTTCATCTGCCACTAGTATTGATTTTTGCATGCAAGTCGTAGTCACATATTGCATGCCTTAATGATTGTTCCTCTTGTTCGAGTTTTCGGTTATTTAACCCGAATTATTACGGATATGTTTAAATCGGTTACCCATCTCTATTACATAGTTACTTGTCCATCCCCATTGACTTTATTTCATGTTCATGCCCATTTATTGCTTTTTTACGTTAGTTTCATGGCTTACTTAGTGTTTTACCTTTTGTATTACCACCGAGTTTTGTGGTTTATTTTCATTATGACGACATTTTGTTGTCCGCCATCTTGATTGCCATTTTTTTTATGGACCCCCGTCCTTTTGTGTTAATGTTGAGCAAAATATTCTTCATACGTGTGACGATTACTCTTCTCCCTTTTATTTCCGCTATGATTATGTACATGTAGCTGTCGACCCATAAAGGCGATCAATAGTACATTTATGATTGTTAACTTTATAATTCACTTACCTCGTTTGGCCGATATGTCTAGTCACTTAGTTAAATTTTAATGATTTGTTTCGGCTAGCCATGTCTTGCATCCTTTTTTATTCATTGGCCATATGACCATCATGTACCCTCCCTCATATAATCAACTGTATGTCGCCTTATATATTCCTTTGTTCCATTGCATTATGTGTATTGGTTTAGGGATCGTGCCCTCCATAGCACGGGTATTCCATGTATTTTTGGGTGATATTGAGTCAAATGTTTTTTTTTTGATTTTAGTCTTGATTAGTGCTAAAGTATCTCCCTGTGGGATACACTTTGGTGGCCCCGTGGCGTATGTAACCGTATGGCTTACTACGCCACCCTTAGGATAGAAAGTACTTCAGCAAGTCTGATACACTAAGTACTTGTATAGGCTAGTTAGCACACACACACTAGTCATAAACCAATGACATCATTTGTCATGGTACTCATGAGTCCATGATGTCATTAAATCTTGTGTGGAATTGTATACAGGATATACTGGAAAGTCCATAAACTGGAACTATGATTGGTCAACGTCACGTGGTGATAATAAATTTAGTAGAGAGATTTTGTCATTAGTTAGTTTAGAGATTAAATTAACTGACTATTAACCAAAAGACCAATCATAAGTTAGTTTCCGAAAAACCACTGAAAGAATAACATCCGCCCACGGTTTTGGAGAAAAGGGGTACATTTTGGGACTGATATACGATGGATTGAAAGTGAAGAGTATAATTAGATGTTTCAATTTGTATTACTTTACAAGAAATCTTCAGCTGAAATAAACATCTTAAAAAGAACAATTTTGACTGATCAAATCAATCGTTGAAGCGAAAACAAAAGTAAGACGGTTGCTGTTTGGTGAAAGTTTAGGTTGACTAGCGACCATCAGTTTCTTCCACTATACGATCACGATTTACTGCCACATGCTCTTGGCGATAAGAAATCTGAAGAAAAATGTTTTCATCCCCATTCTACGAGAGATTTTGAGAAGAAGAAAAAAATTAGACAAAGAAAAAGAAGGTGAGAAAGTGGTCCACGACACATACGTTTTATATTATCTCATACTGGCATTATCGTTGGTGTTAGAACTGGAACGTATGAATACTGCAACATGTAATGCCAAAGAGTGAAGTTTACTTCGAAGTAATTTTCATAGACTTATTTGACACTGGACAGAGTTCCATGTTAATGAAATATGCTGGCATGTGATTTCATATTAATGAGCGATCAAATACAATGACTGGTAGGCAGAAGTACCGTCAGTAACAGTCATGATGTCCACGATTTAAACTGCATGTCGAACTCGTCGAAAAGACATTTATTCTCGCAGTTAATACTCCCCTTTAATATATAGCCACCACAGGCACACACAGAAATATATTCTTCAATGAATCTGTAAATCATACAGAGGACATCTACACATAATCGGAACTCTCACACATGCGTCCTAACTCCTTGAAGTACAAAGTCGAAAGAGACCGTTACAAGTTTTAAGCAGACATTAAAAAAAAGGTTCCCGTTATACGCCCATTGAGGCATATTGGGAATATGGTGTTAGGCCCATATTTTCTTGACCATCAGCACACTAGGGGTGACGTGGTGAACGTCACGCCGGCCGCCTTAAGCAGACGTACTTACGTAATAGTTTACTGAAAATTGACGTCACTAATAATTACCATGGTGCAGTTTCACCAGTGGTGCGTCTTGGTGTCACCTCATCCGTTCACATCAATGCCTTTTCTTAGGCAAGGCACCGATGTGTATAACCACAGGCGTAACAATGATGTTAGGCCTACCTTAATTAATACAGAAAGTCCGGAATTCTAGGAACCTGAATACTACGTCATAGTGAGGATCTACTGTAAATTAAGAACCCAGACTACTTGGAAGAGGCATCTTAACTTAGTTGCTGAAACTATTTCTATGAGCCAAATGTCTGCACCTCCCAAAATTTATTTTCGTGTTAGTTGTAAGTTTTATGATTATATGTTTTGCATTATTAAGATGTGAAAATTGCTTGTTGATGTCTGTTAAGAAAGATTATTAATGTATTTTTGCATTCTGACCACACTTAGGTTATTAGCAGTTAATCTACGCGGTAATATCGCTATCTGTGGTTAATCATGTATTTGCACGGTTTTTCATTGATCTTGAACACTACATATTTAATACGTCACCGGGAGTTTATGACGTAATCCGTTTTGCACTAATTTATGCAAACGGTTGGTTCTTTGCCTTTTGTCTTTGTAGTCGTCGAAGAAGGACGTACTTTTCCTAGCTCCTGATATTGTGGATGAATATTATAATTTTATGTGGCATTAAGTACTTCAAAGGCCGCCACTAATTATTGCTGAAGAATATGAATTAAGCGAGAAGATATATGATAATCTCAGAAGGAATTTTATACAGATACCTCTAGTACAGCGGCCAGATGTGTATTGACCAGACAAGACGGTGGAGGATTTGTTAACATGTTTGTACCTTTAACCATGCCCATGAATGAACTTTACATCTCAATATTAAACGTCGTTGTAAGTGGACCCATCCACCAAGGTATTTGGATTAATTTATGAACTGATTGTTTCATCTGCACATCCCACGACATCCATCATATTATCAGCATGATGCATTGATAGAATTATTACAAAAACCATCTTCACCACGCTATTATACTGACTACGAAAACCCCATCCATAACAAGAAATTTATGGTGGCAGCAGTACCTGGGAGTCGATATCAAGAACGTTTGCCTCTTAAGAAATGAAAGGACAATGATTGAACGACATTTTTTTCTGCAACTTGAAGTATCCTTGTCACCGTTGGCGTTGATTGCATAATTTGATCTGAAGTGCGCATCTCTGCCTGTTTTCAAGTCCAACGTCAACTTTACTCAAGATGTCAGCCTTTATCGTTGTTACTCAAGTCCACTGCCAGATGTCTTTCGTCACGTCCACTATCATATTCAACTGATGTTCAAGGCAGCACGGGATTCATCTTTATACTAGCATCTGGAGGGTATCGCACGTTTTTTCAGATAAGTGGCTATTTAAATACTTTTTTTTAATCAGGGTGTTACTGTTAGACCCTTTGTAACTCTTTGCTCTTTGTGTCTTTATGTCCATTCATGTTCTGTTGTTTCTGCGGAAGTTGGGAGGTCGACTCTATATTAGCGATACCATGTCATTGAAAGATGATCGCACATCGAATGTTCTGATAAGGATTTAGTATTGTAAATTTCATTTCCGCGGTAGTTTCCGACTCGAGTAATCTCGTCGATGTTTTCCTGACCGCTACTTGATCTTTTCGATAATTCATATTAGTTGTGATGTTTCGTTTATTCGTTCATAAATGCACTGTTGTCTAGTTTCATTTTCCTTATTTTTGTGACAGTTTGTTCGTGCCGTTAGTCTCATCTACATATCGCTTGGTTTGTACAGTATTTGGTTATACGCTGTCTGGGTCCTGTCTGGTCTATTTTTTTAGCAGTGAGATTGTCCATTTGCTGTTTCCTTTTTGGTACACTATTAGAATTCTTTTTCTTACTGCTAATGTTTCACTGTTTGTCCTTGGTCCTTTCTTGTGATGTTACTTCATAGATAATTTTTTTTTCTTGCACTATTTCTTTTTCTTTGCTACACTATATTAATATTATATAAATAAATTCGCATTGTTATTATTGAGATAAACTATTGCCACATTAGAAGCTTACAAAAAATTAGTAAAGCTACAAACTATTATATTTCGACTAAGTGAGTCACATTATTAGTTAACATGGCTACATTAGATTACTTTGTCGAGCAGGGCAATGCATTTGGTTATAAAGGTGAAGTTCTGAAGGAATTTGCCATGTCTGAATTCGCAAAGGCGGAAATAAAATTAGCAGAACAGAAAGCTAAAGAAGAGAATAAGGAATGGAAGAGACGTCTCCAGGAGATAGAGGACAGAAATATTACAATGCGACATGATAGTTAAATGGAGGAGAAGAAGGCACTGACCTTAGCTCATGAAAATGAAATGATGCTTCTTCACTTGGAAGAATTGAAATTAAGGGGTCCAAATGGTCATAATGGTAATTCAGATACTCCTAATTCCTCAGGTAAAAATAACGGTAATGCTAAATTTCGCTAACCAATATTTAACCCAGGACTCGATGGCGATTCATGCTTCTTAAGTCGCTATGAAAGTGTATGTGAAGCACATAAATTAGACAAATCTCAATGGTGTGCTAAACTTATGGAATTTTTGATTTGGAGAGCCATTGACTGCTTTGAGCACAATGGATGAGACTGTTAAAAATAATTATGATGCTGCTGGAGCTCTATTATTAAAGCGCTACCAACTTGATGCAGAGGAATATCGTATGAGATTTAAAACTATGATTCCTGAAACCGAAAAGGACTTCTCAGAATTCATCTCTGCAATACGGCTTACTTTTAACAGATAGGTTCAACTCTCAGAAATTGAGAAAACATATGATGGCCTTATGGATCTGTTGTTAAGGGATAAGGTGTTATCCTCTGTAAGTAAGCCATTTTGGTCCTTTTTACATGAACGCAAACCTATGACTTTATCTTCACTAGAAGAAATTGCAAAACAATACTGCAATACAATAATGGAAACGCTCTTCTCCTGGCGTTATGGAATGAACACTAGGGAACTCATGGATTTAACAATCTTCATTATCTTCAGTACCAACGGGCTGATCACCCGTTTGCCAGACACTTCGATTACGGAAACAACGGCAAATGGGTTGACTTGCCATTGCCCTAAAGACGCCACTAGGCGTGATGGGAAACAATGGCAAAGAAAACCTATCTGCTGTTGCCCTAAGACGCCACTAGGCGTAATGGCCACTGACTGCTTTGACGGTCGGTGGCTAAGGACAGAAGAAGAAGAAGAAGAAGAATTATCTTCAGTAGGTGAAGATTGAGGCACATTAAGAGCTTGAGCTCTAGTGAAAACAGCATTAGCGGTTTGCATATTCTGTTTTTCCCAAACGGAAATTTGTTGTGGAGTGCATTCTTTGACTCCGTGAATACTGTGGTGAAGTGGGATGTTATAAATATTTATAGGGGACTTAGTGTACTGACTGAGATCAGCTGTGAAGGTATCTATATCTATTAAGAGTAGTGTATTATAGATAACCTTACTTGCTACCACATATCTATATATCTCAGTCAGAATTATTCTGGAATAGTGTGATGACTACGTTATGTGTCTAGGGTATGTGTATGATGAAGTGTAAGTCACAACAACAGACAGATAACAATTTAATTTAATCCACTACTCTTGACAACACTGTGACACTCACATACATATAACACTCTATGAGAATATCTTAAGGAGTCACTGATAACTTTTCAAATAACAATATGTATTCATGGTTATCATAAAGGTATATGTGTCCTGATTCAAATACAAAGGAACCAGGAATCACAATCAATTTTAATTACAAGTATATGTACAGACTTTATCAATATGAATATTGTAGTGACATATATTATTAAAATATCCTATGTGTGTCAGTTGTGTAGTGGTAATATGAGGTAATACTGGTTTTGTTTTGTTCAAGCTCTGTTGGTATTTGTCATCATGACTTCAATAGTTTGTCTTTTGGGACTAGTATTGGAGATGTTCTCAGTCCTGATATTAAGACAATTAAATTCCCCTCTGAATGTTATTTTTACAAAGTTATTTCAAGATGAGGGGACATAATGTTGAGCTCAGCTGGCCAAATCAGCTTATCTTGCGTGATGGCGGCAGGAAAGGACTCCTCTGCTCGAATTCTCCCCTGGGCTCTGGAGACACCTCACTGATAGCTAAATGGACGAAGGAGTATGCTGTCCGACTCTGGATTCAGCAAAGCTCTGACCAGGTGCTGCTCAGTCCATCAAGACCACGGTCCCTGAAAACAAGAAGGATGTACCTTCTACTTCATAACTAATTGATACTCTAGTTCTGCACTGAGCACAATACAACACAAACATTGAGTTCAGAGCGTTAGGCCAACTGTCAGCTTCATCTGAAATACTTTATACCAGTATTTACCTCCTTAATGGTCACTACGCCTCTGCACTTCCAGCATTATTTCTGTCTAATCAATCATCCAGGTGTCAGTGTACTATTTGGCCATTCCATGCCGTTTTACTTCCCTCCGACACCCTCTGTTCAGGCTGGAGCATTATAGGCTTTATCTCCTGTTTGCCACTGAACTACACATATATATACAGGCATAAATTAACAATTTACATTCAATTTTCATTAAAAGATACTGAATGGTTCAAGCTTACCACAATTTCATGGAAATAAACACAGATACGTTGATTAGCAATGAATTCTGGCACAATTACTGGCACAAATTCCCATCTGCTTATGTTCCAGGCTTTTATTTAACACAAATATGAGCTGGCTTCAACGCACTGTTGCTTTATCAAGATTATTTGCACTAGTGGTCTCGAACTAACGCTCCTAAGTGAGTATATCAGCGAGTCTAGCCAATGAGGCCACGTTTCGACAAGTGTTTGAAAAAAATGTTACCTTTTCACGTCTCCCCTAACAACGAAAGATAGTATTTATAGCCCGACCAATCGTGGCTAGTCTTTCATTTGTTGCGCTCCAATCAATTTGGAGTTTACATGGTAGGCTAATTCTGTAACGTAAGATTTTTTTCAAACACGTTATAAAAAAATTTTATGAGCAGAAATGATTCCATGCTGTCAGGCATCCCCACTATTTTATTTTGGGTATAATTTATTAATTCCTGGACTATTTTCGTAACGTTTTACATATTCTTTGTCAGCAAGCCCTAAGGAACCCAAATATCCAAATTTAAAAGAGCTACGTGGCTGCGTTCAAAATATGTATTTTCTACCTCCTGTTTCGAAGATGTGCTGTCTGGGTACTGTTATGTTTTCAACCGTAAACCCATCTATTGTTATCTTTCCTAATAAGCGTTTTTTTTATGATTTTAAAACCCAACTCTGGGAAGGGTAGTGAATTTATCACTGTCCGTCCGAAAAAGTTAGTGCTTGTAGCCTAACACGCGTGATAGTAGTAATTGTGTATCGCGCGACGCGTGTTGCATGCGTTCCTGATTTTCAGCCCTCCCTCTCTCTTTATCCTTTAGTCCATCTGTTCGTTCGTTTTGGTAACGCAGTATAATTAATGTTAGGATTAATTTAGGTCATTACGCAGGGTGCCTCTCAATGTTTTTCCAAGAAATACAGCACACGTTTCATTGAAGAAAGCGGGTATAATACAGTAAGCTTTTACTATCAACGTGAAAGCGTTACAATTTGCAGACGAAGCAGAAAACAAGGGGGATTTCGAGTACTGTCAGAGCGGGAAGAGGATGGCCACAACTTAAAGTGGACACCGTAGTTGGTTCAAATAATGTTTTGCATTGGGGGCACTGAGATGCTCTTCCAAAATCAACAGCGGCACATGCCATATTATTAGCATCATCATTATCTTTAGTCTGTTTATAGGCTTCATGTGACTCTTGCTGTGCAGAGTTTGCATGATAATGAGATTTATGTCTCGACTTTGCATTAATCTGGCTTAAATAATTCCAGATATTTCTCATCTGCGCAGTATTTATGCGTTGGGAGCCTTTTGTATGTTGCTCTCAGATGAAAAAAAAATAATTTCATTTTTTTTCCCGGGGGGTGTGGTAATCTGTTGCCCACATATTCTTTGGCGCATGGATTACGCATACAAAAGTAAAATGTATTTATTTGTCTGATAAAAATATATTTATCTTTCAATGCATGTTTTTCGGTCTTAAGGGACAGAACTCAGATTAGGCAATGGGTATTCATTCTGTGAGTTATCGCTCTTTGTAGCGTTCTTAAAAATGGAACTCGGCGGAGGAATCTAGACTTACTTTAATCTATTCTATGTTTGGTTAGGAATAGATTGTTATTGCTTCAGTATGTCTATGGCCCGAATCTATGTGTAGTTCTTGTCTATGTAGGACGAGTATGTCTTACATCTTGATATCTTAGTATGTTTAAGTGGAACTATTTTTCTTGTACTGTACTTTTGGGGTCAGGTGCTTTTCGGCGCATGAAGATAGGTTAGGGAGTCCTTCGGTGTTAGAAAGCCTATGGCGGGAGTCATGTCGGAGACCTGCCCAAAAGTTTGTGATCTCTTTTTGATTATGGGAACGAAGATATTTTCTTCGGGGATTGTTAAATCCATGAGTTCCCTAGTATTCATTCCATAACGCCAGGAGAAGAGCGTTTGTGCTTGCTAGTGTATTCTTATGTTAAGGAAACGTACTTTTGCTGACTTCGTTCATTCCTAGGCTTAAAATGGGCAGACGTTTACATGAATCTACCTATGTCAGTATGTCAGAACGACATATCATTTAGCAGCACTGATTATGTTTCTGTACAGCAATTATGAGGACAGATTATGCTGATGCTTGTGGAAACTTTGATATTCATGAATTGAATCTTTATTGCAGCTTGGTCGTACATCGTTATGGTGAGCGATGTTTACAAGACTAGAAGCCATTTTGAAATGCTACGTATTGTCGATCATCTACCAGAGAACAGGGACGCCCTTATTATCCGATGATGATCAAGAGATCACACTTATGAAAGGAAAATCTATTCTTGGGTGATTTAAAATTTGCTCAGAAGATATTTGCTGAATGCTATTTAAAGAAATCTCCGCTAGGGTGCAAGCTACACTTATGCTAAAGGAGGTTCTGTCCAGGAGTCACCGTAAACATTATTGATTAACTGACATGACTAGTCAGTAAGGCCTGATGAAGATTTGTTAAACATTATATATTAACTGACCCGATCAGTCAGTAAGGCCTGATGAATACTTATATGAGATCTGGAACTCTGAACGTTTGTATACTGATGTTCCATTGTGATTGTCCTCAATATGTATGCCAATTTATAATTGTACACCGTGGGTCAACAATATGCTATTGATGTCGACCTGTGTTCCTGTAACTGTACCCATTCTGTCAAGTGTGTGCGTCAAATTAAACTATTGAAACGTCTACAGTGGTCTGCATAAGTAACTTCTGAATACGTATGAATGAGTGTTTGAACTTTCAGTCAACTCCACAGAACAGTCACACATTCGCGTATTGACATTCATTACAACACTCATTGTCAACACTGTATTCTTGTCAGGGCCTCATTGTGTCCCAGGACAAGGTGACATGTATACCTGACACTGTGCTCGGTTGTTTGAGTTGACTATTCAGTCCCAGTACATCGTTACAACGTACACTGATAAAACACAGTGTACAGCATCCTAGAATAACAGCCTGTATCACTATCACCATCAGAAAAAGACAGTTATCAACATCCTGGTGCTTGTATTAGCAAAAACCTTATTAAAGAATCACTACCAGTTGCCTCAGCTGCAACTTGGAACAATAATAATGGTAGACAAAGATCTCATAGCCTAGATAGAAATTTTATGCCAAGGAGGTATAATGGTAATAATTACAATAGGAATAGGAACTTTAACAGGAATGATAATTACAACAGAGGTAGGCACCAATTCAGAAATCAGTCGCCTCAATTCAGAAATAATAATTCTCAACAAAATTCAAATTGAAGGATACAGAACAATTTTTATCCATATAACAACAATTGGAATAATAATAATTCTAATAATCAAACCTACCATGATAGAAATAATACACAGGGCTATAGGAATCGAGGCAATTCCTTTGATCGCCAGAGACAACGATCACGTTCTCGTGCTCCTATTAGTTCAGAACATAACACTGGGGCAGCACTTACTGGTAATGCACCAAATATTAATCAGGAAATAGGTGTTCAGACTCAATCATCGGCATGTTGTGCATTCGATTTTGATGTTGCTTCTCGTTGCCAGTAATGTCTAACTCATTTTTTCAGGCAGATAATACTTCGGTTTCGAAGTGCGGACATCCCCTTCCTGCTGTGACTGGCCTCTTGGCTCATGATGGCACAGGCACTCTCGTGTTTCACAGGGGGGTTAGTGAATGGTACCCAAGTGTCTCTACTCCGGGATTCAGGTTCAACTACTGTTGGGATCAGACTGTCGCTTGTTCACCGATCTTGCGCGACAGGCAGCTTTGTTAAATGTATTACTTTTGGTGCTACTGTTTGATAAAGATGGTTTTGGGGTACCAGTTGATACGTCTATATATATATATTGGTTACTGGACATCAGTTGATAAATGCACCTTTCGTGGATATGCTTGGATAAAGTGCCACCACATTGAGAAAGCTTTTCTAGTCACAATGTTCGGTACATAGGTCAGGTTACCGACTGTTGGGGCCCTGACAAGGTGTACTGTTAGTGTGTATATACTGGTGCAATGGGTGAGTGTGAACATCAATAATGACAAACGCGAATGGATGAAAGTTCGACAAGTGCACAGGTCACTCACTCCAATCACAGGTGGAAGTCAAGGATGGCTGGACTACTGTGGTCGTTTCATATTCTTTAATAGGACGTACACATGGACAGTACGAGCATCGTTACAGGAACATAAGTCTACATAAACAGTATAGTGTTGATCGATGGACTACCATCATAAATTAGCATTCATGTTGAATAACATTGCAATGGAACATCTGTAAACAAGCACTTAGATTTCCATTGTTTATAAATACCATCATCAGGCCTTACTGACCGAGCATGTCAGTTAATAAATATTATTCAAACTTGACTCCTAAACAGGACCTCTTTCCTAGCGAAGATTCCTTTAGGTAAATTGCAGCGAATCTCTGTGAAGATAATGTTAACCCACTAGTATTGGGTTTTCTTTATAATAGTGATCTCTCAATCATCACCTGATAATAAGGGGGCATTCCCGTTCTCTGATTGATGATCGGCAATATGTAGGATTCCAAAATAAGTAGAATTCCAAAATGGCTTCTGGTTCCCTGTTGAGCATCGCTCACTATACGGGTGTATAGCAAATCTTCAATCGAAGCCTTGTTCATCGACAATAAATGATTCTACAATAATCATTATATTCTGTCCTCATAATTGTTGCATATAAACATATTAGGTGCTGCTAGATCGTCTGCCCATCTGAGCCTAGGAATGAAAAAGTTCAGTGAACAGTTCTTTACCTTGCCATATGAAACATACTAGCAAACACAAAACACTCTCCTGGCGTTACTGAATCAACACTGGGGAACTTATGGATCTAACAGTCCTAGAAGAAACTATCTTCATTCCCATAATCAATCGAAGAGATCACAAACTTTGGACAGGTCTAAGACATGACGTCCTGCCAGGCTTCTCCATCACCGAAGAACTCTCTAACCTATCTTCATGCGCCGAAAGCACCTGACCCCGAAGTACAGTACAAGGAAAAATAGTTCCACTTAAACATACTAAGATATCAAGATATAAGACATACTCGTCCTACATAGACAAGAACTACACATAGATTCGGGCCATAGATATTCTGAAGCAAGAACAATCTATTTCTAACCAAACACAGAACAGATTGCTATAAACCCAGATTCCTACGCTTAGTTCGAATCATCAGGAAAGATACAAGAAGCGATAACTCACAAAATAAATACACATCGCCTAATCTGAGTTCTGTCCCTTTAGACTGAAAATCGTGAATTCAAAGATAAATATATTTTTATCAGACAGATAAATACATTTTAACATTTGTATGCGTATTTACAGTAATCTGTGCGCCACACAAAAGAATATGTGCGCAACACTGTTGAATTTTATCCCACAGCGATTGTTGATACCCATACCCCAATTTTTTTCAGGAGAGGTGAAAGTATGTTTATTGAAAAATCCTGTTGCTGATTTGACGGTTGGTCGTATCCACGGGAGCAAAGATTGCTCACCAGAAGAGATTGAACTATGGGAACGACGACACAGGTTCACTGCAACCACAGGCATTTAAAGAATTCATGTACCTGCTTTGACGGTCGGCGGCTAAGAATCAAAGAAGAAGAAGAATGTACCTGCCAGCAATTACCATGCTTGTAACACTGTTTATTCCAGTTTTGGTCTATGTACCATAATGGAATGTGATGAGGTTCTTCCTCAGGATGATGATGATCACAGTGAAATCATATCTGATTTCTCTGTTCTTGAGGGCCCTGATACTATATGTACTGCAGTTGTCACTCAATTTGACAATGTTGTGCCTACATCTTATGATGTACCCATACATAATTACACACCTGTCACTACTACAACCTTGCCTATAAACATTTTCTTATCGTTGTGGCTTCTGATCACTGGATTGTTTCTAGCATCGTTCATGGCATGCTACCATGTTATTGGGTATTTCTCTGCTCTTAATTACCCACGTTTTCTTCACAATCTATTTTTTGTCCTGTTGTTCATTTTTCCTTTCAGTACCGTGTCTTTTGCTCATGACACTTGTCATGTGCCAGTGATGGATCATTCCACCACTGACATGCCTATAGTTTTCATGTCTGATCATATGATGACTCATCAGTTTCAGTCCTCATTTGTTATGTTACCTAGTCCTTTGCTCCTACATGACTTGGTTCTTTTAGGCTTCTCGTATCCAGAACACTTAATACGTCTTATAAACATTGGCACTTTGTCTGTATGTCCCTATATTCTTTCTATTGTACCTGTAATAGACATTAATTTCTTTTATTATTATCCTCATGCTCAGCCAATACAGCATGAGTTATTTTTTCTTTTCTTCACTAGACGCTATAGTAACTGTCATTTTCATGATCTTTTATTCCATACTAGGTTGCTTTCGCCCAGCACACTATTTCGTGCTGATAACGCGAGTCGTGGGTTCGATCCCACTTATGTTACCCCATCCACTGTCACTACTGACCTAAAATTTATTTTACGAAAGGGTTTGCCAAGTACAGTATTCTGGTCTGAAAAATGTCAGGCCGCTTTTAACCACATTTTAAATATTTTTTCTTCACCTCCTATTTTGAGGTTGCCAGATATAAATCTTATTTATATACTCCGCACAGATGGTAGTAATCTCGGATTGGGTGCATGCCTATTTCAAGAATTCGACAATGAGTTACACCCTACGTTATATATATCTCGCAAGCTGACGGAAACAGAAAGAAAATACTCAGTGGTGGAAAGGAATTATTGGCCGTCGTTTGGGCCATCCAGAAACTTGAAAGATACTTGTGGGAGCACCGTTCATTATTCAGACTGATCAGAAGTCTGTCGCAGCTTTAAAACGTGCTAATCATCGAAACGCAAAGCTTGCTCGGTTTTCCATATTATTACAACCTTTCATATTTGACATTCAGTCAATACCTGGATCGACTAACGTTATGGCGAATGCACTTTCCAGATGTCCACCATCTGTATCTGAACTTACTTATACTGCAGAACGTTTGAAAGCTTCTTTGCTCCTTATGTACAGTAAGACAAGACGTTATTGCTTGACATTTGCTCATGTTTGAAACTTGCAGTGACACATGATTCTCGATTTGATGGTCCAGATACTTTTTTCCATGTCAAATTCGTTTACTGTTATGAGGAGTGTCAGGGAGTGTTGTGAGGGTATTTTGCATGTGTGAATGTTCCCATGCTCCAGCGGGAGTTTATTAGTCATGTGAGTTGTTGTGAGTTGGGAATACTTGCCTTGTAATATTTTAGTTACAAGCAATGTTGTGAGCAGAGGTTAAGACAAGCTGCTAGCTGTAATTAGGCGTGAATGAAGCTCAGTGGAGCGTGGAAGGTTTTCACGTGTTTGGTGATTGCGAATGAAAGGGGGTCAGTCAGAGAGAGAGATGTGTGTTGGGTCAGCAGTGTGTTGAGCTAGCAGAGAGTTGAGTCAGTAGACAGGAGACAGCGAAGAGTGCAGAGAAGAGAAGGGTGGATGTTGCAGTAGTTATTTATGAAGTGGTCTATTTGGTGATTGTAGTGATTCCGAGAAGCAGAGTGATTGCAGGATACTCGGGATTGGTGATGTCTTCAGTATTTGTAATGGCCCTGCGTCCATTGTGACTTATTGTTAATATAATATATTGTTGGAGATTGATATGGCTGTTAGAGTTATTCCTTAGACAGTGAGCTAGACGAGCTGTGTATAAGTGTCGTCTGACTTTCTACATCCACCCACATACACCCTACTCGTCACATTGGGGGCCGTCTATTTGGATGTTACAAGTAAACCCAGGGTTGTACAGCACTGAAGTGATCTGAGGTCATTCGGTCAGCAGCCTATGGTTTGTTTTTCAACGCAGCGAAATGTGACAACTGTAACTGAACGATTCGACACTGTTCAAATCTGGGTCAGCTGTCTGCTGGAACGTGTGCTGACGAATAAACAGTGTGCTAAAAGTGCTGTCTTACAGGTCTGTTTACATCGATTGCTTGCGGCTTCTGTGAAACAGTGTGTTGTGACCAGGGGAATCTGTGGTGACCAGAAGAAGTAGAGCTGTGAAGCTGTCGTGTTGCTGTGTTCTACTTGACACAGTGTGAAGTGGAATACATGAGCCCTGTTTTTTACTGTAGGTAGCCGGTGGGGCTACAGAATTTGAACTAAGTGTGTTGTGCCTGTGAAGTGTGTCGTCTTCATTCTTTCATCGCCTTGGGACTTGCTGAAGATATTATAAACAGATCAACACGCTTGGAATTTAAGTATTATGTAATTGTTCTGTGAATATTTAGATGTTGCTCCTTTATTACTCTGAGAAGGTGAAATAAGGTACTTATGTAACATTTTTTCATGCTCTAGTATGCTAATGTTCTAGTTAAAGGTAATTAGTGTTTTATATAGTGCTAAAAGTGTATTTCCTAAGAAATCAGTAGTTCTTCTCGTATTCTGAGTATTTCTTTTTTCACATGTAGTATCTTCTCTTTAGTTTCGCTACTTTCCTCTTTCAGCAGTATCACTTATTTTCTACTTCACTTTCAGTGGTGCTGTTCTACTGTCGTGAGTTTTCACTCTTTCTTTACATAACCCTATATTTGATGTAGGTTTAGGTTAGATTTCAGTTAGAACTAATCGTATATCTGCTTTATCTATAGCGGTGCCATTCCTATCTGCCTTACATATTACTTATATCTACTTTACCTATAACTGTGCTAATCCTATCTGTCATCCTTCTTCTAGTTCTTCTGTTCCATTTTTATTTTGTATTCTAATAGCTTGAATTATATACTAAGTGTGTATTAACATATTCCTCACAGGAACTGTTGTAGTGTTTGCGCTTCTCACAGATACTGCTGCAGAGGTGACTTGGAGACAACAGATCAGATCAGTTGATTGCCATAGCCTTCATTCCAGTACACCAGAAAAAGCTGCGTAACCTTAGTTTGTTTTGGTTCATCATTCTAAGGCCTTAATTCATTTATTTGTCCGGGCTGCTCTATAGGCTTCCCTTGGTATTCATTGTTTCAGTGTTGTTGTTGTACGTGACGATTATGTTATTTATTTGTGTTTTGATTTCATCTGTAGGATTTTGCGCTATTTATTCTTAGAAGGGTTCCTATCCTGTGGGCAGGATCAGTTGTATTGCCCTTCACGAATAAAGTGTGCATTTTTGCATTAGTTGTTTACGTGCAGTTTGTTGTTGGTTATGTGTTACATATTAATTCTTTGGCTGTGTTCTGTGTTCTGTGTATATTGTGTGTTCTTCAGTCATTTTCTTCTTACACTATCCTGTAAATAATTTAAATTTTTTCAATCTCCTGTTTTCGTGCGTAATAGAGGTCAGGTACTGTATATTTCAATATTACTTCTGTCACACATCTTTCCTTGTTCTTGTTACCGACCTACCAAGTTGTTGTTTGTTAAATTAGGGTGTACTGTTTATCATCATCATCTGTGTCATTGTTTGTTTTATAGGGCTAATAATTTATTTGAGTAAGACAGTTAGTAAGGTATCATCTTTGAGGTTATTTAAGATATTATTTTGGGGTGTGAACTATTTTGACATTAAGTTAGAGTATTTGAGGTGCATATAAGTCATATATATTTATAATCATGTCAACACTTATGGATTTTATCCTTGTCGGTGAGAAGATAGGAAAGTCTGGAGAGGATCTCTTAGAGTTTGCACAGCTCAATTTAAAGAGGTGCAGGAAAGACAAGAACGACATGAGGAGAGAGAGAGAGAGAAAGAAAGCAGAGGCAGAAGAAGAAACTAAGAAAGCTGAGGAAGAGACTAAGAGATTTGAGATACAGAAAGAAATGAAAGAGATAGAAGCACAGAAAGAAATTAACAAGATAGAAGCGGACAAAGAGGTATCCTTGAGAAGACTCGAGTTAGAGAGATCGGGTTCAGACTCATCATCAAAAAAAGATTACGGGAGTATGTACAAGCTGAAACTCCAAATTTTCAACGAATCCATAGATTTTATAGACTGTTTTTGGAGAGATTTCAAATGAAGGCAACTGCCTTAAAAATTAATAAAGAACGGGATCACTGTTGACAGATTATTTAACAGGGTCAGCATTAAAAACAGTTTTCCAATTAACTGTGGAAGATAGATTGAATTTTGACATAGTGAAGGACACTTTGTTACGCAAGTATAGGTTAAATGAACAAGGTTATCGGTTAAAGTTCCACAGTGCGATGCCAAGTAGTGAGCAAGATTTTGCGGAGTTTATCGCAGATATTAAAATGTTATTGAACAGGTGGATTGACCTATTGGGCATTGCTAAAGATTTTGATGGCCTATGTGATTTGATCTTACGTGATAAAGTAATGTCTTCATGTAGCTCCGATTTGTTGGATTTTTTTCAGGAGAGAAAACCGGATAATATTTCAGCAATGTCACAGTTAGGGCAACAGTACGCAACACCACATCCAGGCAGACCGATTCATAAATCGGCGGTGCCAGAAACATTTATGACATGTGCGGCCAAGCGTAATTTTGAAACACGGCCATATCGGAGACAAAATTCTCGTAGTGGGGAGAGACCTTATGATAAGAAGGCAGTAAGTAAGAAATGGACAGAAACAGACTTTCGTACATCCCCCAGGAAACAGCATAATATGACAGAGTCAGGTAGTAGAAGACCTTCTGGTTGTTTTAAATGTTGGTCACCACGCCATGGAGCAAAGTTTTGTGACAAACCTGAGACACCAAGTCTGGCCAAGACTCAAATTAGTAATAAAGGGAGTCCACAGAAGAGCCGGCGTGAGGAGTATAGATGCTTTGTATGTAATGGCATGGGTCACCTTCAATTTGATTGTCCAAATAAGAAACTTGAACACACAAATTCAGTCGTAGTATTAGATACATTTAACAGCGAAAGTTGCAAAGGTTGCAAACCACTGTTTGATAAAAATAAGAAACCAATCTTGATTTGTGGCCATCCACGTCTTTGTTTATCGGCAGTTCATACAGATGGGAACCTAGTCTTGCATTCAGATTACACAGGACGGAAAGTTGTATCCGTCTTAAGGGATACAGGGTGTACGACAGTTGGGGTACGGATATCGTGCATTGGGGAGTCTCGGTTGTTGGGTCAAACTGCTCGGTGTATCACTTTTGGTGGCAGAGTGGAGGTTTATCCTCTGGTGTTGATAGATATTGATTCACCATTCTTGCGGGATAGGGTAAAAGCATGTGTTCTTGATGATAATGCGGTCACTGATCTGATACTTGGCAATGTCCATGAAATTAAAGAATGTACTGACGAGGACATTAAGTTACGGAAGCATGGACATAGCGAGATTGCATCTGTAGCAACCACGCGAGCACAGCAGAAAGCTGATGACATGATATTGCAACATCGGCCTATAGTAACACTATCAGATGGCACTCCATCGGAGAATGATCCAGGTTTTAAGACATCAATGCTGGATGTTGTTTCTCAACAACATGATGATTTATCACTTCAGAAGTTGTTTGCCCATGCAATAACAGGGATGATTGTAAAGCATACTAAATCAGCAAGGGTATGGTTCGAACTTAAAAGGGACATTCTTACTAGATGTTTTGCTCCGCAAAACGGCTAGTGCGTCAAGTAGTAGTGCCTAGTTCTTTAAGGTCTATTGTACTGAGAACAGCTCAAGACTCACCGTTTGCCGGTCATATGGGTGTTGCTATGACACGCCATAGAGTCTTGGCGAATTTTTACTGGCCAGGGTGAAATAGGGATATCAAGTTATATTGTAGATCGTGGAAGACTTGTCAAGTGCTGAGTCCAAAGGGTAGGAACCCGAGGGCACCATTTATGGCTGTAGATCTCTCTAGTCGACCTTTTCAGAAAGTGGCTATAGAAATTGTTGGGCCACTTCCGGTCATGTCTCAGAAAGGTAATCGTTTTATTTTGACGTTGGTAGACTTGTGTACCCGTTGGTCAGAGGCAGTACCACTAAGAACCATCACTACAGAGGCTGTATCAGAAGCCTTGATATCCATATTTAGTAAACTTGGCTTCCCTAGGGAAATTTTGTCAGATAGGGGTAGTCAGTTCACTTCTGACATGATGAAGCACGTTTGCAGTATGTTAAAAATCAAGCAATCGTTCACGACACCATACAGGCCTCAGTCCAACGGCTTATGTGAAAGCTTCAATGGTTCATTGAAGCAGATGTTGGGGAAAGTAACCGCTGAATTTTCCAAGTTGTGGAATGTATATTTACCTGCAGTGCTATTCGCGTATAGAGGGGCACCACAAGAAAGTACAGGGTTTTCCTCTTTTGAATTGATATATGGGGCTAACCCTCGAGGACCACTAGACATTCTGAAAGAATTGTGGACAGGTAATTACAAGGAGCATGATACAAGGTCCAGTTATGAGTATGTTGTTCAACTTCGAGAGCGGATTATAAACTCATGCACAATAGCTTAAGACTCTCTACGAATTGCTTATGTTAAAAACAGGTTTTACGGAAGTAGGAACAGTCGGCTGGTATCATTTAAACCAGTTGATGAGGTTTTGTTATTGCTCCTTTGTAAGGAAAATCATCTATTAATTCAGTGGCAGGGGCCTTTCCGGGTCATTAAACAGGTGACAGATGTGGACTTTGTCATACATGTCAGAGGAAAGGACAAGACGTTCCATGTCAATATGTTGAAATCATTTGTTGACCGCCGAATTGAATTGGAACCAGCCATTATAGAAGTTTCTGATAGCAGTACTACGTGCTCAGCAGTTATTGACGAGGTTGGATATGAAGAAAATGATGTTAATTTGCAAGTACTTCTCCTACCTCTTACCCCGTCAGAGTCTCACCATGATGTAGAAATAAATTCATCGCAGGAGGATCGTCAGATAAAGCAAGTCAGTGGACTAATAAGGCAGTTTTCCGATGTGTTGACGGATATCCCAGGCCGGACTGACTTGATACAGCATGAAATTGCAGTGACAAATCACCATCCGATTCGGTTGAGACCCTACTCATTGCCGCTCCATTATCGAGCAGCAGTAAATAAAGAAATTGACCAGATGCTACATTTAGGGATAATTTCACCGTCTTAATCCCCTTATGCATTTCCGATGATGATTGTACGAAAGAAGGACAATACGTTGAGAATTTGTATTGACTTTAGGAAGCTAAATAACATTACAGTATTGGATGCGGAACTCATGCCAAATCAAGAAGAATTATTATCTAGATTATGTAATGCTCGGTATTTCACTAAATTGGATCTCTCTAGAGGATACTGGCAAATTCTTTTGACAGAGTCGGCCAAACCCTTAACTGCGTTCACCACACCTAAGGGGTTGTTTGAGTTTAATTTTATGTGCTTTGGTTTGGTGAACGCACCAGCCACATGTCTCAGAATGATAAGAAGGCTTATAGGTGATCAAGATGATGTCATCACGTATATAGATGATATTTGTATATTTCACGACTTGTGGGAAGACCACGTGAGAGGACTAGAATCACTTTTCCATTGTTTGCGTGCACACAAACTCACTGTTAGACCGACTAAGATAAAAGTTGGGTTTCCTGAGATAAAATTCCTAGGTCATAAAGTAGGTCGAAACATGCTCATGCCAGAAGAGGCCACTGTTAGTAGGATATTGAAATTACAGGTCCCGAAAACGAAAAAGCAAGTGAAGAGTCTAATTGGATTAGTTAATTACTATAACAAATTTATTCCTCAGTTTTCCTCACTAACTGAAACACTAACATCTCTAGTTAAGAAAGGGAGGCCGAATAGAGTAGTGTGGACAAATGAGTGTCAAAGCGCTTTAGACAAAATTAAAAAGATTTTTTCAAACAGTCCAACCTTGATGCTCCCTGATTTAAACAAACCTTTCATTCTCAGTACAGATGCTTCAGAAGTGGGGGCATAGGTGGATGTCTCATGCAGGTGCACATGGACACATTGCACCCTGTCCTCTATGCCAGCCGGAAGTTGGTGCCAGCAGAGACAAGATATGCCACGGTTGAAAGAGAATGTTTGGCTATCGTCTGGGCAGTATCCAAGCTGTCACGTTATTTGCTGGGATCACATTTTCTGTTACAGACTGATCACAAGCCACTCATTTTTCTGCAGTCTACCAAGTCACCAAACAGCAGGTTGACAAGATGGGCTTTAATCCTACAATAGTTTGACTTCACTGTCATGCCGGTGACGGGACAATCTAATGTAATGGCAGACGTCTTGTCGCGGTTATGATAAAGCATGTTTACTTGTAGTTCTATTGGTATAATTTTGATGACTTTACATGAATTTTGAACATTATACATGTATTTCTCTGTTGTGAAGGTGACTTTGTTTAGTGTTAGAAATATTGGATGTCATTGTTGTGAGAATAATTAGTATGCTATTATTGTAAGGTTCAATATGGTGAATGAAGCATTACTTACTTTGATGATGTATTTTGAGTATGATGATGTATAGGACTCCCATCTTTGTCTCCTCGATGAAAAACGCCGGGGTTTCACGTGGGGAAAGGGGTGGATGTCACAGAGTGTTTTGAGGGTATGTTTCAAGTGTGAATGTTCCCATGCTCCAGCGGGAGTTTATTAGTCATGTGAGTTGTTGTGAGTTGGGAATACTTGCCTTGTAATATTTTAGTTACAAGCAATGTTGTGAGCAGAGGTTAAGACAAGCTGCTAGCTGTAGTTAGGCGTGAATGATGCTCAGTGGAGCGTGGAAGGTTTTCACGTGTTTGGTGATTGCGAATGACAGGGGGTCAGTGAGAGAGAGATGTGTGTTGGGTCAGCAGTGTGTTGAGCTAGCAGAGAGTTGAGTCAGTAGACAGGAGACAGCGAAGAGTGTAGAGAAGAGAAGGGTGGATGTTGCAGTAGTTATTTATGAAGTGGTCTATTTGGTGATTGTAGTGATTCCGAGAAGCAGAGTGTTTGCAGGATACTCGGGATTGGTGATGTCTCCAGTATTTGTAATGGCCCTGCGTCCATTGTGATTTATTGTTAATATAATATATTGTTGGAGATTGATATGGCTGTTGGAGTTATTCCTTAGACAGTGAGCTAGACGAGTGGTGTATAAGTGTCTTCTGACTTACTACATCCCCCCACATACACATCCTACTTGTCACAAGGAGAGCTACCTGCATTTGCTGATCGATCTTTGACGTAACTGCCATGTTTCAAGAACATACCTCATCTCTGTACTCAAACTGCTTACCAGATGTATTGACCAGACAAGACGGTGGAGGATTCGTTAACATGTATGTACCTTTAACCGTGCCCACGAATGAACTTTACATCTCAATATTAAATGTCGTTGTATGTGGACCCATCCACCAAGGTATTTAGATTAATTTATGAACTGATTGTTTCATCTGCACACCCTACGACATCCATCATGTTATCAGCACGATGCATTGATAGAATTGTTACAAAAACCATCTTCACCACGCTATTATACTGACTACGAAAACCACATCCGTAACAATGTCCAAGTTCATACAAGGCTGGTAACCTCAGTATATAGAATGATGGTGTCATGAACCACTAATGAAAGAGCTGGTGACTGCTTCATGTGGGTTTTTCATAGAGAACCAAAAGCATAGGTAGTCCCAAGTGTCACAAGGAGCAGGGAGTCGATGATGACAGAAATAATGTACTTACTTATTATATTAACCTTTTAAACCTGTGCATTGGTATATGTAAACATGTGTTATATAAATATAATGGGTGTTTTCTATTCACTGTGATTAACATTAATGTGCAGAGAGGGTAAATTTCTGAGGCAGATGGAATGGTGGAATGAAAGGGAGGCACGCCTGATTTTCAAGTGAGGAGACCCAATACTCAGGAGGGTATTCGTTTCTCTCTTATTTCATGATACTAGCCGGTGGTGCCAATTGGTGGTACTATTCTGTGGAACAAGTGTGTGGTATAAGTGTCCTTCAGCTAAAACTAGACACCAACATCAACAGGCTAAACAGGCGCTAGACCAACTTCGTAATTACCCCACGATACTACGAGGGACGTGTTGCGACCACCAGACTTGACCAGTGATAAGAAGAACTAGTCTGCAACCTGAAATGAACATGCATCGGCTGGAGCAGAAGCCCACCAACATCTTACTGGCAGCTAAGTACCCATTCAGAGCATCCAAGTGAACTCTTTTCTAATAAAAAAAAATGTGAAAAAAAATCCTATTCAAAGCATCACCAGTGATGAAATTTTAAATAAAATTCATAATTAACCCCGCCATAAATTATTTTACATTGTTAACTATAACTGATTACTAAATGTGTTATCTGAACATAAAAAAATTTATAGTTGATTCAGTCATTTTGAGTGTACTGCACCCGTATGCCTCAGTCATTTTGAATACAAATAACATAGCTATTGAAGTAATATTTTACTGATTTAAATCACTTGGGGATCATCAAAACGAGCAAAATTCTTACTTCTCATTGAAGAGGTCAGGGAAGATACAAAGTTTACATGGCCTTGATGTTATAAGCGTAGTACTTGATTACTTAAATTCATATGATGCTCCCTAGAATTGAAGCATAATTTTTCAATTAATATCTCTGCCTAGAGTAATCTTGAGTGAAAGGTAGATATCTTTGAAGACCCTCGGCAGATATTCTGAATTTTGGTCACTGTTGAAAGCAAGAGGAGGAATCCCGTGTCAGTTCCTCGGACCGGCCCTGCTTGATACATTTGTTTGAAATCACTGAATTTGTAGAAATGACCGGAAGCATTGTCGATAAAGATAATGAACACTAGATAGCTTAAAGGTAGTCCCATAGTAGATAATGCCGAATGGGATTGATGTGTTAGAGAGTTCACCATACTAGGTTCATGTTTTTTTTTAGGTTGGTGATCAGTTTCCTTGCTCCCTGCCTTTTGTCTTCCCTAACACATATGACAGACATTAGACATTACAAGATACGGATTTCAAAAATGTGTATTGACACATGATGAAAACAGTTTGAATATGATTCAGTAAATGTGTTAGTCTGAACAAGTTTAATGTTTTCTTTCTTACAATATTTTTCTTCAGTCATTTTTGTATTCGGATCTATGGAAGGGACTGTATTAAAATGGGTCACTAATAGTGAGTTGGATGAGAGAAAAACTCGTTCTACTTTCGACAGAAAATGCTTTTGTACGTTGTGTAAAATTTCTTAGAAATGGTAACATATATAAGAAAGTTCACTGATGCACTAGTCCCGTAAAGCAAGAAATACACAAACTGTAAATCTAAAAACACAGCTGGATAGTAGTAGGATGTATTATCCATGGCTGTTGTTGGAGCATAAGTCAAGAAACAGAATCCACAGACGAGAAGAGTCATTTTGTGTACCTTCATATCTGCTACAATAGTTTTACTGATTAGTTTCTGTCGTGTGCGAGCACTATATGCTAACTTTAGTGTGATAGCGAGACCACATGTTAACACAATAATCATATTCGCCGTGCCAAATAAATGGTTGGTAACATAAATAAAGTAGTAGGCGTGAGAAGTATACCAGGCAGTGCGACGATATCCAAATTTAGTGGTGTTTGACGTCTTATCGAATTTCCAGTACGTCTCATAGATCTTGAAAATAGGACAGGAAACGCAAACTATGTAAACGACAATAAAGCAAACCACAATTTTGGTCCTCACGGGAGTAAAGATCCTAGCTACGTGGAAAGGAAAAAAAACGGCCATGAAGCGTTCTATTCCGATGGCGCTGGTGATGGTGATGCTAATGGCAATAAACATCTGGTCAAGTCCGTAAACCACGTAGGCGACGAGCACTAAATCGAGCATGACAGCCAACCTTTTATCTCCCAGTGCAATCAAATATGGACTGTGTCTGAAATAAAGACATGAATATATATGCATTCTTGGAAAAAAAACAATGATGGCAATAATGGTCATATAGTCTTATCATAAAATGCGTCTTCAAAGCATACAATATATCTGAGCAGTAAATGTGAAGCATCCATTGACAAAACGAAGGTCATTTAAAATTGAGATTGTTGTTTCCCCACTTTGTAAGACATAAGAAAATTGTTACTGTTACATGTTGATATAAAGCCGTAATCAATTATCCAAGAAATTTCGAGTATCAAATATATTAAAATGCGTTTTGCAAACTAACCAATTAGTAGATAGATCAATACAGAATAATTCACAGTATAATTCAAGCTTTAGATGACCAATATCGCCACATAAATAAGAAAGATACTTGAAATACTAGTTTTTACTAATTGAACAGAGAGATAAATTATGCCTCATTTTGAGATTTTTTCACCCTGGTATCCCCACTGCTTTCCGATACGGGGGATGTGATGGTATATAAGACCTTGCCCTTGCAACCAAATCAGGCCATTCATTTTTAAACCACGGCGGGCAGATTTGACAGTACCAGTGTTAATGTTGTGTACCTTTGCCTCTGTATCTGGAGCAGACTATTGATACCCATTGACAGCCCGTGTGTGTGTATTGTCTGAGGGTAAGAATGAATATATATATATATATATATATATATATATATATATATATATATATATATATATATATATATATATATATATATATATATATATATATATATATATATGTGTGTGTGTGTGTATGTGTGTGTGTGTGTATTTTTCCTGTGATTAATCCACTTGTGCGTTAGGAAGTGTGTAGCATGTGTTAAGAAAATTACAGATCGAGTGTGCTGCAGGCTGAAATGCAAGCATGTGTAATCTTTTAGCGGCAAAAGCCAGCTTTGTGAAATGTATAGAATAATTGAAAATGATGACCAAAGTACGACTGAAAGTTTGATAAACTATTTAAAGGAGTGTTTATTAAAGGAACGACACACTTATCCGGAACATAAGAAAGGATGACAGGAATTGTTGTAATGAATCGATCAAGGTATTACTTAGTATTTTATACTAGACCAAATCATTGTATGGAGGCAGATCATAGACAAAGGGATCTAACTTAGGACTTATAAGGAAATTGTAGTCACAGTGAACTGGCTGTGAGTGGTAGTGAGGTAAATTGTCCTGTGCATATGTTAGCACAATGTCTGACACTGTTTGTTATGTCCATTGTATGTGAGGACAGAATAGTGCTGGACCATACAAGGGTTGTGATTATTTGTATTCCAGGTTTTATCCTGCAAACTACCAGAGGCACATCTCCAATCCAACCTGCAAGTCTGGAAGGAAGAGCTGGAGAAGAGAGGGATGGTGATAAGAAGCTCTAAAACAAAATCCATGGTGATATCACGAGAAGAAAGAAGACATCAAATTAAGCTGGGAGAACAGGTCCTGGAGCAGGTCGACCACTTTAAATACCTCGGAGCTATTATAGACCGAAAGAGAGGCATCAAAGAAGAGTTGGCCATTCAAAAAGCAGCAGCTGGGAGACTTTTTCAGGCTAAATCGAGGATTCCTCAGCAAGAGAGAGGTTGGTAAGAAAACGAAGATGGCTGTATACCTCTCCACCTATGTCCCAGTCTTGACATATGGATGCGAGTCATGGGCAATGACTACAACCCATAAAAGCCAGATCCAAACCTCAGAAATGAGGTATCTGAGGAAGGTGGTTGAAGTAACAAGAAGAGACATGGTACGCAACCAGACGATACGTCAAGGCCTTAAATCCTACCCCCCTGCAGACCCAAGTAGAACAGTCCCAATTAAGATGGTTTGGCCATGTCTGCAGAATGGGAGAAGATCGGATACCACGACAAGCATGGGGAACAAAGAGCCAAGGATCCAGACCCCGAGGACGACCCAGAGTCCGCTGGGAGGACAACATTAGACAATCTTTGAAGGACCGAGGACTAGAATGGAACCAGGCCAGGAGGAAGACAGCCGATAGGATAGTCTGGCGCTCTCTCTTCCAAACCTCTACACCTCACGGTAGAAGGGGAACGACTAAGTAAGTAAGTACTACCAGAAGAATATGAATCATCTTTCTCTGTTGAACTCTGAGGTGTGAGTGCTCTTGAAGTCATTGGACCCAGTTACCCAGCTTCCACTGCCTGGCAATTCACAGACGTGTTAGTCCATGGCGGGAGTGTGATAGATTTCTACATACAAGTTAAGTGGCAACACAAAGCCACTTGTCAGCCTATTCATCATATACCACTAGAAAATAAAATATAAAGTAATAAAAACATAGTGAAGGATGATTACTTATGGACAGAATGTATCTTTTACTACCTTCACAGTTCAACATTAGTGACAAACCATATTGAATTATAATATTAATCTGTGTAGAAAAATAGAAACTTAAGTACAGGATTCTGTTTGATAATTAAATATTCTATGTTTATTTATTTTATGTTGTAAATACATTTGAGTTTCTTCTAATTAACCTAACCGAAAAGAGAAACGGTATAGGTTAAATAAATTGTAAATATGTACCATCAGACTTGCTGAAATTATTTAAATTGAATTCCAAGTTTTGTTGATACATATTATATATATGTGATGGGGCCGTAAAGACACCCCAGCTTCCCCCTTCATGTTCATGGCATATTTATCGCCCATATATTTTTGATGTGCGCCGAGCATGCTGGGATGTGAAAAGTTTAACGAGATAGAAGATATATTATTTTAGGCCACAATAAAGCCTAAACTATAGTTGTGGTGTTATATTTGATAGTCGTGTGTTATAATTGATAGTTGTGGGCCATATTCGTGTTTTCATGCTATTTCTAGAGCAATAAAGGCGAGTGTTATTTGCGTGGCGCAATTACTACGCCCCGCGCAGTAAGTTGAGTGATTAGCCTAGAGCCTATATAAAGAGATAGCGGGCGGCGAACGGGCCTATTGTGCAAAAGCCGCCCAGAGAGAACAAACGAAGTTAGACACCAGAGCCAAGCTGTAAATGCCTTGAGCACATTAGCAATCGAGCACAGGCTGGGTGTTTGTTTAGTGTTTGGTTTTGTTCGCTTTGTTATTTGTTTAATGTTTGCTTCGTGTGTTTAAACGTCACTGATAGGGTTGTAGAAATAAATACAGCCCCTGCCTTAAGAATCAGAGTTTTATTGTTGAATCGGGTCGGTTGCGAGTGTGCAAGAGAGTGATCAAATATCACATCATCATCCTCACCATCTCGCCCACCCTATCACATATAGATAGACTATAATTAGTATAATAATAATAAACCATAATAATAATAACACATAATATAAGGGGAGAATCTTGAGAGGGAGCAAATAGACTTTCAGGACATCCACTCTCATCACACCTGGAGGTTTTTACAGCTGGATTCTACCTTTGATGTCAATACACCCTTATTCTTTTCAGAAAAGGGGTTATTTCTTGTAAGACCAGTCTCTTATCTGGCACTATCCTGGTATCATCTGATACATCTTTTTGTCCAGGATATCTTTAGATTTCAATAACTTCAACACCCTTTCGTGACAAGTGTAATATAATACATGTTAGCTTAAAAAAAAAAAAAATATATATATATATATATATATATATATATATATATATATATATATATATATATATAGAGAGAGAGAGAGAGAGAGAGAGAGAGAGAGAGAGAGAGAGAGAGAGAGAGAGAGAGAGAGAGAGAGAGAGAGAGAGAGAGAAGTGATAGCAGTGTGTCTTGAATTCATTTTTCGGTGATTTCTCCTCAGTAAACTGATTCAGTGATAACGTAGCGCCGTCTTCAGCCTAAGTCAACAGATGTTTAATTTGTTGGGTGTCACGTAGTGTTAATGTTTACAATGGGGTAAATGGTAAACACTTAAGCTAACAGATACTTAATCGGCAAAGAACCTCATAGTCTTGTTCGGTGCTTACAGTGGATTAAATGGTAGGCTAAAGCTGACATAACTGTTGGGGAACTTCAGTGGTGTAACTTATTCACATAAACATGACTAGTGACGTGTATTCGCTATTAAGACTGAATTACAAGAGGTAAGTCATTCATTACTTTGTGGAATTATGAAAGGCCTATTGTGTAGTTAGTTAGACAGTTAGAACTAACACGACAATCTAGAAAGTTACCCACCAGCCAGTACAGGAATTCTGTCCTAAGTACCGTCACTATGTATTATAAAAGCATAAACACTGCCTTTGCGTGTATTCCATTTTGGGAGGTTATTATTTTTCCCTTTTGTGTATCGATCCCAACGGGGCGCATACAGTTTTATTATGTAATGTATCTAGTGCTTGTATTTTCTGTAAATTCACTTAATGATGAAAGATGAATCGCATATCCACTCAACGGGAACTACTAGAGTTGGAAGAGGACTATGAGTAGATTTTTTATCAGAGCACATGCTGAGATGTACATGAATGCACAAGATATATTAGCCTATGCGACTGCATGCTGGTAATGGATAGAGTGGAATTAACATGAGGACCCGCGTGTAGTGGTGTTGATGGTATTGTATGATGATGATATTACTAAATGTAATTGTATGAGGCCAGCTGTGAAGGCTCCTGAAATAAAATGTAGTTGAGAATTGTCAGAAGGCCTTTCTTGCTACCACTACGACCTCACACTTAATTTTTTTTTTTAATGAATGTGGCTACGTAAAGTGTCTAGGGTTATGATATGTAGTGTGGTGTAATAGGTTATAGATATACCCACAGATATTTAACGAGACTAATAATATTAATAAATATTACAACACACTGAACTAACTCAATAGTGTAAAATTTTTTGATAGAATTATATTACATTTATTTTGTTCTGTATCAATTTTTTAGGTTGACCAGAACTTAAAAGGATTTAGAAATTATGAAAGAAATGCATGGAATATTATATCATAAATGCAGTAGTGTACATATATATGTACTATACTAGTTAGTTTTATTAAAATGTTCTAGTAGTCATCTACTTGGGAGGATAGTTACTGTTTGTGCTGTTGGGATGGCCTCATCACACCTGTCTATATTGACTACACAGTGTCCAGAAAATGGTGGGAATTTTTATGGGGTATTAGTAACTACACAGCGTTGGTGAATGTCCAGCAGACCAGAGGCTCACTCATCTGGTAGTTGTAGCTCTGGTGCTGAAATCAGGTGGTCCCACCTCTCCGTGCTGGCGGGCAATAATGGTGGTCTCTGTCACAAGTACTGCACAGATACACTCGAGTAAAGTCACCAACTGAATAGTCACTGCTTTGTTGACAACAGAAACTCGCAGCTCTGCAATCAAAGTATGGGCCATGTGTCAAAATCTATTCTCTACCCACGTCTGGACACAACACTGACACAACAACCACATCATACAGACAGGTCAGATCTCTCTGACCAAACAGCACATTTACCATGGTGGTTTTACATCAGATAGATCCTCCCAGACTATAGATTCTGAAAAATATTTATTAGTTGTCTGCCCTAAAAGAGGATAGGTAATATGTTTCATTATTCTCAACACTTGATCTGTCTTGCATAACCCTTGCTGGAGTTTATGTACATTGTTGGTCCCTAGACCCTGACTAGGGCGGGGGGTCTAGAGCAAATCCCTACTTGTTTGTAAGGCTAGATTTCGATATGGCAGTATCAAATCACTCGAACATGAAACAATATTCAAAATATATAAGGAAATAATTTCAATCTTACCAGATTATGAATAAATAATCACAGAAATGCTAGCAAAACTCAGCTGAGCTGCTGGCTATAGTATGGCGTCCCTAAATTTATTACACTTTCTTTCATATGGAAATCACCACACTTTAAAATCTGTGTCTATCACTGAACAACTATTGAGAAATGGCCCCACTTTCGCGTCTGAGCGCTAATGATATGATTGTCTGTGGCCAATCACTGCCTAGGTTTATTTTAAATTTCAAATTTCCTACCATAAAGTCATTTCAGTCATGCTTCAGTCAAGTATGGATGTTTATCTGTTAGTCTGTCCGTCTCTACTTGTGTTTCTACAAAATGTACTTGATTTTTGAACCAACCTTTCTCTCCCCTCCAAAATTTTGTCGTTAAAAGTTATATTTAGACACAGCTACCACCCAAAAACCCTCTCCTCCATACTAAGTAAATTTGAACACCTGCGTTTCGAGGTCGTGTTTTTTTTTGCAATTAGCGACACTTTTAGATTCAATACAGTCTGTCGATGATGTGAACAACACTGTCTTTTGTCATTATCTTCAATATTATCTATCCGTCTGTAAAATTAAGAACATATTAGTTCACTGCTCAGAATAGGCCATCCGGCCAGCTAATTTTTATATTCCTAACATTAATATTAAGAAAAAAGTACTTTTTAATTTTTGTAATATTCCTAACATCTGCGTTTAGCCGCTGAATTCAAATCAAGGGCTTGGTATCGCGCAAAAGCGTCCAATAAATGACTGTGGCGTAACATATCTATGGTCCCTTCTGTCGAGTTGCTTACTTTTTATGTCAACTTGGGAAACGTGACTTTTCTCCGTTTCCCCCCCAATTGCGTCTCCTTAGCCTTTCTAGTCTCACGCAATCTTTCCAGTCATATTTTTCCTTTTTGATCCTCCGTTCCCCTCCTGTCTAGCAAGTCAATTATTATGGAGGATGATGACCCGCGGTCTAGGCGATCATGTACTATTCGCAGCCTACGCATTATGTTTTTATCCTTAAATGTTATCTTTGGAGATATTTTACCGTTGTATCTCTGTCAATTTCACTACACATCTCCCCACTTGAAAACATGCCTATGGCAAGTTTCAAAACCAGCGATACACATAGGTAAAATTACTCCTCACGTCTGCCGCTACTCTAATTAGGCAGTTTGAGAATCGGCTTGCTAGTGAGTTTTTCCTTTAACTCTTGGAACGCTAGTTCACATTGTGCAGTCCAAATAATTTTATCTGGAAGTCCCTTGCGAGTCAGATCAGTCAGAGGAGCACAAATAGCGTTAAAATTCTTGATGTATTTCTGATAAAATCCGCATAACGACACGAATGATCGCACGTCCTTTTTTGTTTGTGGCCTAGGTGCTCTCTGCAGTTTTTCCAAATTCTTAGGATCAGGGGTCATATTACCCTGATATACAGTGTGCCCCAAGAATTCCAACTCTTTACATCCAATACAACATTTTGTTGGCCTAGCAGTCAAATTCGCCTCCCGAAGTCTATCAAACAACATCTCCAGAGCTTCAATGTGTTCTTCAAATGTCTCTGTGGCGACGAGAATATCATCCATGAAATTCGTGATACATGGGTTATTCAGGGGATCCAACAATTTTCGCATCATCCTTGAAAACACACTCGGAGCATTTTTCAGTCCGAATGGTAGCATATTGAATTCATAATGTCCATCCGAAGTGCTAAAAGCCAAATAAGGTCTCACTTCAGGCTTCACTGGGATCTGGTAATAGCCTTTACTCAGATCCACCTTTGAAAAGTATTTTGCCTTGTTCAGTCTGGCAAATAACTGTTTTGTGTCTGGTAATGGATCCACTTGTCCTTCTGTGACAGCATTCAGTTTCCTGTAATCTATGCACAGTCTGTGTTCCCCAGACGGTTTTCTCAACAAAACGACACTAGAACTAAAAGATGATTCACTGTGCGAAATAATCCCCTCCTTCAACAAATACTCTATTTCTTCCTTCAATGCCTTCTCCTTCGCGAACGGAATAGAATAGGCTCTCATACAGATTGGGTTTGAGTCTACCAGTTTCATGTCATACTGTAGCAAATTTGTATGGCCTGGTTTATCTGTTAATACATCTGTATGTTCCTCCAGAACCTTTAAACTCTCTCCCTCTGGTTTTTAGTCAGGTGCTTACTGACTTTTACCTGTGCTGCTGTTTCACAAGGATGTAATGGGTATTCATGTGAGGTGAGTGGTTCTTTTTGCATCTGGGTTGCAATAGCCAAGGTCAATAAGGGGGTGCTTTCCTGGAGTGGTCTGTCCAGATACTTCTTTAACAGGTTTACATGATAAACTTTTTCCTTCCCCTTTTTGTCAATTTTATAGTTTGTTCTAGACACCTTCTCTAGAACCGTATATGGACCTTGCCAACCAATTTGTAATTTATTCTGGCTTCCGGGTAGTAGAAGCAGCACCTTCTCTCCGACTGCCAGTTCCCTGTCCTTTGCCTTCCTATTAAAATATGCTGCATGTTTCTTCCTGGCTTGTTTCAAATTATCATTGGCCAGTTTCCATCCAGCTTTCAAACGAGTGGTCAGTTCGTTCACATATTGATACGATGAGGTAACAGTCTCTTCCGCCTTCTCATCTGTCCAGGTCCTTAATAAAGCTACATCTGGATCTTTAATTTATCATACTTATTTTTCATGGAACCCGTCTGGTCCCGTCCCTTAGAAGCTTTATAATGAGGACTTTTCTTCCTAGAATCATCACTCACAAATCGACCACTACCAATTTTTCTCTGGGGTTTGTCTCCCCACTTAAGATTGTTTATGAGAGATCTTCGCTCTCTTTTCTGTTCTTCCAGCTTATATAATCCTGACCGAGGGATTGTCAGATTATTCTGGGTTAAATTTCTTCTTTGTACTTGTCGCATAGTGGCCATGTTAATCCATTCAAGTGAAGACTGGGTGTGAAAAGGGGGCTCCCATTCCACTTTGTCTACCTGAGTATAATTAGTTTTCCTTTCAGGCCTAAAGTTGCCCCGTGGCATTTCTAGGTCCTGCACATATTTTCCCTTTGTGGGTGTTCCCTCATGAAATACGCCACATGCTTCTACAAAGTTTTCAACATCGACATTTACGTCGGGCCAATAGTATTTTCGAGCAATCTTTTGGCAGATGGTACCGACTTTCTCATGGTCACCATCTTTTCCAACATGTAAGCTCCTTATTAAGTTTGCCCTATATATCTTGGGAAGAACTAACTGTCCGTGACCAGTGGACCTAGTTCCTGTCTTCCTGTATAATAGTTTGTTCTTCATGAAATATTCCCCCTTGCTCGGAGGTGTGTGGCATTTGGGCAATTTTTTAAAACATGGTTTGAGTGTCCTATCCTCAGCCTGCGCCTTCCTCATCTCCTCTGGATGAGCATTTATAGGTTCACCTTCTTCCTCCTTCTTCTGTGACCTGGTCTGCACTGTCGCCATGATCACTGGTTTCTCGGGATTCCCCAAGAAGACGTATCTACACCCCAATATCAGAGGGTAGATTGGTTCATCTATCACTGCTGCTCTGATTTCTCCTTCCACATAGCGAGTTTTCACCGTTATCCTGGCGATGGGAAGTGTCATGAGTGGTATGTCCTTAGTCGCCCCTTGTATTTCCACTGTTTCTGTGGTATACTGACTTGGGTCCACTAGGCTAGACTTCACAACTGAATCATAATCCAAACCTGTATCATAAAGGCACCTAATGGTGACCCCATTACAAATAACATCCTCACAAACTGGGGGGTGATAAGGTTCCTGTTGTCCATTAGGATTAACCTTTAATCTTTGCGTCCCCGACTTCATTGCAGCAATGTTTGAAGGTTTCCTTCTACAAAATTCGGTGTTATGGTTATCCTTCTTGCACCATTTACACCATCTTTTTCCTTGGTTCAACGGTTTTCTTTCATTGAACTTTTGGTCATTGAACTGTGAGTTTCTGTCGTGATAGTCATTTCTTGGCCGCTCAAAGTTTGTCCTACCTTTATTTCCCTGCTCTCTATTATCAAATTTATTAAATTGCTGTGGAGCTTTAAAATTGTCTATGTGCTTCTTTTTAGCACCACTTACCTCTGCCTGGGCTGCCTGATACCTCTCAGCAACATTTAAAATTTCCCCCAACTTCTCTGCACCTTGTTCCATGAGAAATTTTCTCATGTCTGGAGCCATGGACTCTCTCAATTGCTCAATCATGATCATTTCTTTAAGATCTTGGGTCTTACCCAGAGCCGTCCATTTCTCCAAATAGGTTTCTAGTCTAGCAGAGAATTGGTGGTATGTCTCCCCAGACAACAGTTTGGCATTTCTAAATTTCTTACGATAAAATTCACCATTCTTCTCGTACCTTAATAACAAAGCCTGCTTTAACATGTCATAATTGTCTTGGTCTTCCCTGTTCATTTTAGCAAATACTTCATAAGAAGTACCTCTCAATCCCTGTGATAGCTTTAAGCTCCACCTCTCTCTCTCTCTAACCCATATGTAGTAGCTAATAACTCAAAACGTCCTAGGTACCCCTCTATGTCATCGTCTTTTTCAACAAAATGGTCTAAATGAAACCCCATAGCTGAGTTTGAGGCTCCCAGACTGGGCGTAGCATCTGAGGCAAAAGGGCTGGCACCATTTTCAGGAGCCTGGCCTTGTAATTCCAGCTCCCTTAGTCGTAATTCGTGCTCCCTTTGCAACCTTCTATCTTCTGCCTCCCTTTCGGCAGTCAATCTTTTTTCTTCTGCCTCCCTTTGCAACCTTCTATCTTCTGCCTCCCTTTCGGCAGTCAATCTTTTTTCTTCTGCCTCCCTTTGCTGTCGTTTTTCTTCTGCCTCAATCTGCAGCCTCTTAATTTCTCTATCAGCCTCAATTTGTAACCTCTTCTCTTCAGCTACCTTTCTATCTTCCCTTTCAATATATTTATCACATTCAGCCGTTACGTATTGAATTAAAATCTGACCATCCATTCCCATCTCCTTCGCGGTGAGCACAGCAGCTGATCTAAATTTTGCCAGCTCCGCCATACTTTTTAGACAATATAATAATATACAAGATAAATCTCTAACCAGTAAATACACTAAGTACTTCTTATGACTATAGTCTAACTAATTCTAACCAACCAGTTAACTAATTAATTATTACTGGCTGTGAAGATTCACCAACTTTTATCTGCAGGGACACTTTTAATTTTAAAGGAAATTTTACAATTTATTTCCCTACTTTTATTTCTCCCACCAGGAGATCCTAATATTACTGTTGGGCTAATTATCCCTGGACAAGACCCCAATTTATGTAGTGGTGTTGATGGTATTGTATGATGATGATATTACTAAATGTAATTGTATGAGGCCAGCTGTGAAGGCTCATGAAATAAAATGTAGTTGAGAATTGTCAGAAGGCCTTTCTTGCTACCACTACGACCTCACACTTAATTTTTTTTTTTAATGAATGTGGCTACGTAAAGTGTCTAGGGTTATGATATGTAGTGTGGTGTAATAGGTTATAGATATACCCACAGATATTTAACGAGACTAATAATATTAATAAATATTACAACACACTGAACTAACTCAATAGTGTAAAATTTTTTGATAGAATTATATTACATTTATTTTGTTCTGTATCAATTTTTTAGGTTGACCAGAACTTAAAAGGATTTAGAAATTATGAAAGAAATGCATGGAATATTATATCATAAATAGTTAGTTTTATTAAAATGTTCTAGTAGTCATCTACTTGGGAGGATAGTTACTGTTTGTGCTGTTGGGATGGCCTCATCACACCTGTCTATATTGACTACACAGTGTCCAGAAAATGGTGGGAATTTTTATGGGGTATTAGTAACTACACAGCGTTGGTGAATGTCCAGCAGACCAGAGGCTCACTCATCTGGTAGTTGTAGCTCTGGTGCTGAAATCAGGTGGTCCCACCTCTCCGTGCTGGCGGGCAATAATGGTGGTCTCTGTCACAAGTACTGCACAGATACACTCGAGTAAAGTCACCAACTGAATAGTCACTGCTTTGTTGACAACAGAAACTCGCAGCTCTGCAATCAAAGTATGGGCCATGTGTCAAAATCTATTCTCTACCCACGTCTGGACACAACACTGACACAACAACCACATCATACAGACAGGTCAGATCTCTCTGACCAAACAGCACATTTACCATGGTGGTTTTACATCAGATAGATCCTCCCAGACTATAGATTCTGAAAAATATTTATTAGTTGTCTGCCCTAAAAGAGGATAGGTAATATGTTTCATTATTCTCAACACTTGATCTGTCTTGCATAACCCTTGTTGGAGTTTATGTACATTGTTGGTCCCTAGACCCTGACTAGGGCGGGGGGTCTAGAGCAAATCCCTACTTGTTTGTAAGGCTAGATTTCGATATGGCAGTATCAAATCACTCGAACATGAAACAATATTCAAAATATATAAGGAAATAATTTCAATCTTACCAGATTATGAATAAATAATCACAGAAATGCTAGCAAAACTCAGCTGAGCTGCTGGCTATAGTATGGCGTCCCTAAATTTATTACACTTTCTTTCATATGGAAATCACCACACTTTAAAATCTGTGTCTATCACTGAACAACTATTGAGAAATGGCCCCACTTTCGCGTCTGAGCGCTAATGATATGATTGTCTGTGGCCAATCACTGCCTAGGTTTATTTTAAATTTCAAATTTCCTACCATAAAGTCATTTCAGTCATGCTTCAGTCAAGTATGGATGTTTATCTGTTAGTCTGTCCGTCTCTACTTGTGTTTCTACAAAATGTACTTGATTTTTGAACCAACCTTTCTCTCCCCTCCAAAATTTTGTCGTTAAAAGTTATATTTAGACACAGCTACCACCCAAAAACCCTCTCCTCCATACTAAGTAAATTTGAACACCTGCGTTTCGAGGTCGTGTTTTTTTTTTGCAATTAGCGACACTTTTAGATTCAATACAGTCTGTCGATGATGTGAACAACACTGTCTTTTGTCATTATCTTCAATATTATCTATCCGTCTGTAAAATTAAGAACATATTAGTTCACTGCTCAGAATAGGCCATCCGGCCAGCTAATTTTTATATTCCTAACATTAATATTAAGAAAAAAAGTACTTTTTAATTTTTGTAATATTCCTAACATCTGCGTTTAGCCGCTGAATTCAAATCAAGGGCTTGGTATCGCGCAAAAGCGTCCAATAAATGACTGTGGCGTAACATATCTATGGTCCCTTCTGTCGAGTTGCTTACTTTTTATGTCAACTTGGGAAACGTGACTTTTCTCCGTTTCCCCCCCCCCCCCCCCCCCCCCCCCCCCCCCCCCCCCCCCAATTGCGTCTCCTTAGCCTTTCTAGTCTCACGCAATCTTTCCAGTCATATTTTTCCTTTTTGATCCTCCGTTCCCCTCCTGTCTAGCAAGTCAATTATTATGGAGGATGATGACCCGCGGTCTAGGCGATCATGTACTATTCGCAGCCTACGCATTATGTTTTTATCCTTAAATGTTATCTTTGGAGATATTTTACCGTTGTATCTCTGTCAATTTCACTACACCGCGTGTGGATAAAGATAGCACCGAGATTTACCTAGCTTAATTATAATACACACACTAGAATGAGGCATAACATTTTATTATAACATTGTTATGATTGTATTTTTTGCTGGAGGTAATGTTTGTTTATTTCGGTCTTAGTTCCAGGGTGCCCCCATTGTTACAGCGGGATCCATGTCGAGGTATGTAACATTCACCTCGATCTCACGGTTCCAGGAAGCAACTAAAGCCACGACTGTCACAGAATACCTGAAATTGCAACCCTCTTCACATAGCCCTCTAACGGGAATTCATCTCATGCAGTGGATAACCAGTGACAGCAGATCTGACGTCGTATTGAGCAGTTGTGTTCTCCTTCTCGCCTATTGATCAAAAATCCGAGCATAGTGGCATCCAGCATATCAATCAGCACAGCGTCAACAGCCTAATTGAACGCACCAGACTGTGTGCTTAAACTGAGTGCTCAGTCACCATAAGGTCTCAACCCAGATCCAACCGGATTTACACATTGAGTTCTGTATACGAGGCATGTCCATTGTATTTCACCGCGCCAGATAAGAGCGCAAGAGACGGACGGTTGTCCTCCGTTGACCTTTGAGTGTTAGGTCTACTGGTCAGTACAGACTTTGAGTGAAGTAGTGGGCAGAATATAGACAGAGTTAATCTACAGCCTATCTTGTTCTTTTTTTTTTGTTGCATGGATAGCATCTTCAGTGGATTTATAGAGTAATAATAGCCCCTTCAGTCATAACTGACTATGGGAATGCGCCCCTGAGGTGACAGCCCTCAGCTGCTTATTTTCCTGGTGCTCCTTTCGACGTTTTCTCCTCACCTCTGCTTCTTGTGTGAGCCTCTCTTCGCCCAATCTGAGGTGGCGCCGTAAATAGCATCGCCACTTAGTGCTATCGGCAGCTTCATCCTCCCATGTTGCTGGATCCATGTCCAGTGCCCTCATATCTCTCTTGCACACATCTTTGAACCTCAGCTGTGGTCGCCCAACTGTTCTCTTGCCATCTGCTAATTGTCCGTAGAAGATATCTTTTGGGATGCGACCATCTTCCATGCGGCAAACATGGCCAAGCCAGCGAAGTCTGCGCTGTCTAAGAAGCGTATACATACTTTGAAGGCCAGCACGTGACAACACCTCGACATTTGTCGAGTACCCCCGTCTTTATGAGCAGAGATATAAAGACACTTACTTAAGTTATTTGTATTGGTTCCACAGAAGCGGAAGGATTATTAACTCTTGTTTATTTGTTTCCAGTTGAGTGCCCAATAGTTGTTGTGTTTTTTTCTGTTCTTAGATGTTTGGATTGATGTAAAAGTTAACTATGTTAATTGATCAGTTATTATTTGCTGAGATTTTATTGTTTTCCTTCTTTGCAGGCTAAATAGAACTTTAATAAATTGTAACCTTTTATTAACGCGCTTTCAAGATCTTCATCCATAGATACTCGTATTTAGCTCTTACTGTATTCTCTATCTGTTTGTGAGAAAGAAGAGAGAGCGGGTGTATCTTAAGACTATATAAGTGAGTTGTGGGCTTGGAAAGAGAGATAGCTTTAATTGATCTTCTCCCGGGTTGTCTTTTCACTCTATTTTACACATTTTTCTGTGTTTTTCTCTATAATTCTGACAGTTCACACATTGTCAAACTCGACAAATACTTCTAAAACCAACATACTCACGACAGTCATCACTTCGTATGGTAGACAGTGAAGGCAGTATGTTCATATAGCACCAGTTGTGGTTTAGCTGCTGCAACGAGGTGTTGCTTCTGTGGTTATGCTATTGATAATTGATTGGCAGGATGTGATTCTTCAATTTTAGTTGCTTGCACCCATGAGAAGCAGGGATTGAGTTTATGTCCTGGTTTCGTATTTTTACTCCGAGTTTCCCTCACACACAAACACATACACACACACACACACTGCGGATTTATGTTTGTGGACGTGTATAACCACTTACAACCAAATGAACCAAGTCATCTCTCAAGGAACTAGGTAGTATCACGTAGAACGTTGGAAGCAGAAACAGAGCGTCTGTCGCTCTCTGTGTTTTCGAACGGTCATGGTCATTTGCACCATTGCCAGAGTTTCAGCTTTCACGTGGCATCTTATTTTAATGTTTAAATGTAACAGCCCCTGCATGCGAAATTGTGAACATGTGTACGGGAAAGGGATAAACCTGTCAATCATAATTTGTCAGTCATTACTTAATGCGTGCTTATTATCTCCCTCCTTTTGTTTTCTGCCTGAATAACTCTGCCGATCATAGGCAGCCGACGGTTTTTTAAATGAAGCAGAAGACTGCTATCTTCACCTTTTCGAATGAAAAGACAGGTGGCTTTAGTAACATCCATCTCATTGCAATTAGTCATTCTCATAATTTAGAACATAGTGTTATATTGTATTTAGTCTTTGTAGACAAAGTTTGTAAAACCTCACTCCCCTACGATAGTATCTGCTATTGTAATACCCTTACAACTGGACTTGCTTAAAATTCTAGATCCAACAAGTCGTTATGAGACCAAGCACAGCCCTTTTACTTTTCCACTCGTTTCTCATGGGTGCCTGAGCGATTTGCAAGTTCCGTTTCTTTATGTTACTCAGCTTAGAACCCAGTTTACATGGAGGTGATAACAATTCCGAATGGCGTGGTGGTTGGAGTAGCAAAGAGGTATGGCGTCCACCTCGTATTTAAGACGTAGGGGGTTCGAATCCCAGTTGAGAGAGTATAATTTATGGAAATTTTTTTTCAGAACCGGTGGTCCTAATTACGTCATGCTCCCCCTGGTCTCATAGGTAGTGAGAACGGATGCCTAGCCTTCTCGGATAAGGGCGAAAAATTAGGAAGTCCCGTGTGCAAGTTGCGCACATTAAAAATCGCATGGCAGTTGGAAATCGAAAGATTTTGCTGAATCGGCACAATTTAAAAATTAGGAAAACCTACCCACCACAAAAATATTTATAGAATGTGTGATTCCTATACATTATATACACACATTGGGATTTTCGCCGGTGCTACGGAGTTCGTGCACTGCGCTGAGATCCTCCTTGTGTGATCTAAGGGAGTAGATCGGAGCACTGTCGCAGAGAGATTTATGATTAATAAATTTTCTATATTCTTTCTTTTTCTACCCGTGTCCACTACTTTATTATCGCTCTTTTATACTTTTCCTGTTTTTCGCATTCGTTCGTTTGCGACAAAATATTACTTACCCATTCTGACTTTTGCCGTTTCTTTTCTCATACTAGTAACGCATTTTATTGCGTAATATGTCAGTCCCTGGATGTGAACGAAATAGTGTGAGAATTCGTCTAGCCAGACATAGAGAGCAGACATTTGTCTACATTTTCATCTGACACGAGTTTTTCTTCGGCTAGTTTCTCGGCGTGAGGTGTGGAAGGCGCCAATCTGCATCGCTCAGAAATGAGACATGTCGTAGTAGGTATGAAGACGCGTTTTGGCAGTTATGGCCAGCGTTTAAGTTAATGTGAAGAGAGAGAGAGAGAGGGGGGGGGAGAGGGAGAGACCGGCGATATTTCGGGTTTTCGTAATAGCGTGGGATCCTTTGTCCGTTTTCATATATCTACCCCAGTAGCTTAGACTATTCATTCAGTTCTCCTAAATTTTGCAGTAGACAGGTTGCTCGTGCTAAGGAAATAAGCTTGCATAGCGAAGTTCTTAGTTTGACTCGACAATTTTGCCGAGCTTCTAGACTAACTATATGACTGAATAAATTCTAGTTCGTGGTATAGCTTGTAGTTCTGCTTGGAGATAAATATTATATATATTGAGTATTGAGTGATTTAGTGATAATCGCCTATTTCATTTTATCTAGTAGATTTCTGTGCAGAAGGATTAATTTATAAGTCTGTTATATTCTCTAGTTGACGTATTTCAGTGGATAGCAAAATAAATTATAATTCCTAGCTTAAACTCATGCAGCTATAAATAAATTTAATTAAATTGCTAGTAATTAGTCGAGAATATTTTAAACTAACTTATAACTGCACTGATTCATCATTGAGTATTGACGAAATACGTATGTATTTCTAATCCATGATGATTGATTTTATGAATTTAACTTAATTCACGGGAGTTTAAACGATAAGTCAAGCTCTCCGCTTGCAGTTTATAATGTAAGTTATAACCGAAGTAAATAGTATGTGTTAGTATTTTATATGTTTGTTTTTTCTTTATTCAGTGAAACTGGGGTAGCCCAACTTTACCAACGGTTTTAGTACTGAGAAACATCTGTGAAGAACAAAAACATTTTTTTCTTAAAGACTTAGGTGTATAAAGTAAACCCTGTCTGGCATTGCGCTGGCATCCAGAACGACAGAGTACCCATTACATGAACTTTAAGATTAAATGAAGTAACGGGCCCATCGAGCCTGATTTAGTTCTTCCTGAGAAAACCTCAAGTACATTTCAGCCCTTGTGGCAAGTAAAATATTACTATCAGTAACATTCCGACGGAGTTCTGACTAGTTGTGGTGTGACCAAATAAAGTCCTATACTGAGAGAAGGCACCGACCTGACATTCCTCGTTACTAGAAACCTAAGCTATTGACACTGTGCTCGCTGTTAACGTTCGTGCCTGGACAATTTTAATGTGACATAAACAGATATCAACAAGAATAATAATAACCAAGGAAACGTTTCCCTGAAGTAGTGAACTCAACCTGACTTTGCGGAACTGGGGTTCCCTTGGCCAAGACTACCACTGGAGATTATGTATGTGCATGTCCTTAAAAAAAAATTTTCCAGACGTTGCTACCAAAGCAGTAAGTACGAATGCAAGCTAGTGATCACGGCTGACTGAATAGAGTGAATGCAGGACTGAGTGATTCCTTTATTGTTGTATTTTTGGCACCCATTTTGCTGTCTTAAATTTTTTTATGCAAGTTTGTTGCTAACGCTGTTTTCCTCTTAGACTAGATTCAGGTATTAACTCTGTTCTTACTCTCTAGAGGGTAAATCTTTGACTATAGCATATGTATCCGTGACTCTTTGGGGCTATCACTTTTCTTCTAACAGGACTGTGGACTATACATCGAGGGAAAAGATCATACCAATGGGTCTATCATTCTTGTAGCAATTCATTGACTTTATGACTATTTGTATATGCTTGATGTAATGTTATGTGTTGTGATGGAATTTTCTGATGATAATTAAAATTCACTTAAACTTATTCCAGTGTGTCGGTCAGTTCGTTCCCAATTATCTATATTTCCATTGTCATAGTTTCACGTCTGTGTGTCTATTGTAGTCACTTAGGTGTGTGTATGTGAGGGATATATATTACTATATATTATACTAGACGGTCTGACAAATCTTAATCTGTTGTAGATGATAGGCTGACTGAGAGAAATCTTCTAGAGGGTCAGAGACCGACTCTAATATATTTCCTCCATCTCACTCGTGAAATCTATTTCTATTTTTTCATCTCCCACTGAGCTACCACTTGTTTCTATTGCTATTCAGAAGGGACCAAACCAAGTCTTAATTCACCTATCACAAATCTACGACAAGCACTGATATCGTTGTCTGTGTGCAATGAAGATAGTCCTTAAAAACCAAACCAAATCAAATCAAACCAAACGAAACCAAACCCAATCAAACCGAATGGCGTATGTACTCTAGTATTCACTGAGATGAGAAGGGATCACCTTCAAGGTATTACACGAGTTTCCTGGTCTCTTCTGCTCTCTCATTCTTAGAATGAAGCAAGATATGTTCAGCAGGAGGGTCAATATACCTTTTACGATTAAAAATCATCGAGCTGAGAGAGCTCCAAGTCAGTGATATTAAATCCCGCAAGATGATGGGTTTTCATAAACCAAAAATGTCTTTAGCATTAATTAACTGACAATTACTTTGATGTCGGAAGTGAAACAGAGGGTTGGTGTGGTTATAATGATAAAAAATGAATGTGGAGATAATAAAAGAGGAAAATACAAGCCAGGAGAGAGGAACGAGAGAATATGTTTTGTCACAATATTCTCCACATACATTACCTGACAATGGCTATTGCTGAATACATCAAGTCAAAAAATGAGAGTGCAATGAGCAAGATGTTGGTGCTGTCTTTCCCAATTCCGTGTCGTCTCAGGACAATAATATTAATTGTGTTTCCGACGATACCAAAGATTGCAAACACATTAATGAGGCACACGTTAGTCATTAATTTGAAGATTTCATGCACAATATGTGAGAGATCTTGGTTCGTCGTTGTGTTCACACTGGTGACAGTAACAAGCGTTTGATTGTTCTCAGCTGCCATCACTGATTGCCGAATTGCTTTTCTACTTATATTTTTATTATTTTTTAAAAATAAAATACACAAATCTAGAGACCGTACACTTGTTGTTGAAGATATTTCAATATGTATATGTATGTACGTATGTATGTATGTATGTACGTATGTATGTATACAAATTTATATTTATATAAAGTGCAGTCCGGATACGAAGAAGTCGCTGGGACCATATATATATATATATATATATATATATATATATATATATATATATATATATATATATATATATATATATATATATATATATATATATATATATATATATATATATATATATATATATATATATATATATATATATATATATATATATATATATATATATATATATATATATATATATATATATATATATATATGATCTTGTTCACTTCTGGTGAAAGTTTTATTTTACGGGCTTTTCTGGAAATGGAAACCACACTTAGATACGATCTTATCATAGTGATGGGAGACCCCAATGCGAAAGTTGAAACTCACATCACATATAATGAAAGAGAATGGGGAAATGCTGCAGCAAACAGTAAACGAGAATGGGGATAAACTATAGTCCGTTCGGAAATTCGTGCCCACAGAAAGCGTCAATTTTCTCCAAAACTGTCTGTTGTATGGACATGAATTTTTGCATGCGGTCTTAGATTTTCCATGCAGTTATTAATATATTTTTTGCCCTTACGAAACTCATGCCATGTTCGAATTTTCTTCTTTACGTTATATAAAAAACTCTTACTGCTGTCTGGGTTAATATTTAGTAGTTTTACAGGAAAGTTACAAGATCCGTTCAAAAATATTTTTTTTTTTAAATTAGTTACTCGCGACTGTACAATAGGTGCGCACTCGTGCGGACATGTAGTCACTACACTAATTCAAACCAAAAAAAAATATTTTTGAACGGATCTTGTAACTTTCCTGTAAAACTACTAAAAATTAACCCAGACAACAGTAAGAGTTTTTTATATAACGTAAAAAAGAAAATTCGAACATGACATGAGTTTTGTAAAGGCAAAAAAATATATTAATAACTGCATGGAAAATCTAAGACTGCATGCAAAAATTCATGTCCATACAACAAACAGTTTTTGAGAAAATTGACATTTTCTGTGGGCACGAATTTCTGAACGGACTATAATAAGCTTCTGCAGCATTAACAACTTGGTCATTGGAGGAACGCTTGTTTCACACAAAGAAATTCACAAATTAACATGGGAATCACCAAACTGTAGGGACAGAAACCGGATAGACCACATTATGATCTATGGTAGATGGAGGCATTTATTACAAGATGTGAAAGTAAGAAGAGGTGCAGGTGTGGGAAGCGATCACCAATTTGTAGTAGCGAGATTGAAGGTGAAACTCAGAACTGCTGGATCAATTGTAATTGAACAGAAAAGGTACGACATCATTAAACTGAAGGACTCCCTTACCAGAAAAGCTTTTGTGGCTGATATAAATAGACGATATTAAATTGTCAGTAGTCAGGAAAAGATAGCAACTAAAGATGTTAACTAGAAATTCAACAATACGTAAGGAAAGCAGTAAATCGTGTTTGGGATTCCAGGAAAGGAAGAAACAAGATTGGATGTCACCACAAACATTAAACACCACAGCGATGAGAAAGGAAATAAATAAGGAAAGGAATAAGTCCTCCAGGTTAAAGGAAATATATAGCGAGAAGTACAGTCAAATGGACAAGAAAGTAAAACGTCAAATATGAGCCAACAAAAGGACATTCCTAGACGATCTTGCAAGAAAGGCAGAAGAGGCAGCACTGAGAAATGAACAAAGCACATATAAAATAACTAAAACCAGTAGCGGAAAACGGCAAACAATATTACGTTAGTAAGAGACATGCAAGAAAATCTCATTACCACAGTACAGGGCCAAGAGATAAGTTGGGCACAGTACTTGAGAGAAACATCAGAGACGCAGTTGTATGTTCCTGAGACTGAAAAAGATCTAGATGTAAATACAGATATTCCAAGAAGGGAAGAAATCATCACAGCTATCAAAGGGTTAAAGAATGAAAAATCTTCTGGTCACTATAATTTAAATGCCGAGTTATTTAAGACAGACCGTGAATTAGCACGAGAATTAATAGAACCACTATTTGCACAAGTTTGGAAAACATAGACGAAACCAATGGAGTGGAATAAATGAATAATTGTCAAAATTCCAGTTGACAGACTGCATCAACTGGAGAGGAATTACTCTCCTCTCAGTTCTCAGTAAAATACTAGGCAGGATAATTATCCAGAGAATTTCAAAGGCAGTAGACCATAAACTGATAAAAGAACAAGCAGGATTAAGAAAGAACAGATGATGCGCAGATCATATATTCACCCTCAGGAACAATATAGAGCAGTGCTCAGACAGCTATTCATTAACTTTGTTGATTTTGACAGGACTTATGAAATTCCCAGCCGGATTTTTTCCATCATAAATAGCCTCAATGCTAACCTTTACGTGTATTGTTGGGCAGAGCAACCTAACTTTTGAGGGAAGACATGAGTACGACAGGGATGCCCCTTATATCAACCAGTTTATTTTTGACAGTCAAAGACGGGATGCTGCTCCAAACAACAGAGGGCATTTCAAGAGGAATAAGATGAACAACGTTTTCTACGCTGGAAGGTCTGGAATATGCAGATGACAACACATTCACGTCAATACATCCAAGAGAAAACAGAGTAAGTATAGCCAGCAAGTGAGTCTGAACATCAAGGTGGGCAGTCTTGAGCCCATAACTATAAGGAACCAGAAGCTGGAACAGACAGACACATTTACATGCCTAGAAGAAAAGCGAAAGCGAGGCCGACCAAAAACAACCTGGCGGAGAACTGTGGAGGCCGAGATACAAATATGAGCCAGAGATGGGGCACTGCACGACGGATGGCAGCCGACTGAACAAAGTGGAAGCAGTTTGTTGCTGCCCTACAAGACGTCATCAGGCGTGATGGCTACTGACTGACGGTCGACGGGTAAGGATCAAGGAAAGGAAGACTGTCCTAAGGTATATATTGTGAAAAAGACGATGTCTCAACTTATTGAACTATGACTTAACCCTTACATTTTATTAATTTCTAAGCGTGGTGATGTTTCAGTTTCATTGGACAGAGCCTTAAAATGGCACATAATCAGTAGATGTATTTGTGAGGTCAGATCAGAAATATAAATAAATGCGATTATACACTAAAACACTGTAGAAATGCGGGTAAAGGATCCCATTGAGGTTTGTTGGGAATATGGTGTTAGGCCCATATTTTCTTGACAAGCGGCACATTAGGGGTGATGTGGTCAGCATCCCACCGGCCGCTTTAACCTTCCCAGAGTTGCTCTGCCACCCTTCTTGACGATAGGTCCACCTAGAGCCGTCTGTGGTCTAAAAATGTCCACCTCAACTGGGGATCGAGCTAGGAAGCCAGTGCACCGACCACTGAGCCACCGCGGTTGTAAAAACACTGTAGAACGAAATAGAATTACTATTTTTAACGGTAGGGGAAAGGGCAAAATTTAAGTCTAATGTCTATCTTGAGAAAATTACACGGTTTTCAATTTATTTCCCCCGTCAGTGTATTTAATTGTTAATATGCGTTGTTTATACCTTTTTGTCTATTTTATTGTCTTACTATTTGTACCAACAATTGTCGTTAATTAAGCACTATTGTAGTGTTGATGATTTTTTTCTTTTGTGTCTGTCAATATTCATTAAAGACTGCTTCATAATATAATAATTGCCCCTTCAGTCAAACTGACTATGGAAATGCGCCCCTGGTGTGACAGACCTCAGCTGCTTATTTTCCTGGTGTTCCTTTCAACGTTTTCTCCTCTCTTCTGCTTGTTGTATGAGCTTCTTTTCGCCAAATCTAAGGTAGCGCCGTAGCATCGCCACTTGGTGCGATCGACAGCTTCATCCTCCAACGTTGCTGGATGTAATTTATTACCATTTTCCTTTGTGCTCCCTACACAGCATTTAGCCAGCAATAAAGCTAGACCCTCCACTACAGCTGGTCTCACCACTAAAGCTGGTCCCACTACTAAAGCTGGTCCCGCGACTATAGCTGGTCCTACATCTATAGCTGGTCCCACCACTACATCTGATTCTACCACTATAACTAGTCCCATCATTATAGCTGGTCCCGTGACTATAGCTGGTCCCACCACTAAAGCTGGTCCCATCATTATAGCTGGTCCCACCACTATAGCTGGTCCCACCACTATAGCTGGTCCCACCAATATAGCTGGTCCCACGACTATAGCTGGTCTCATCATTATAGCTGGTCCCGCGACTATAGCTGGTCCCACCAATATAGCTGGTCCCACCACTATAGCTGGTCCCATCATTATAGCTGGTCCCGCGACTATAGCTAGTCCCACCACTATAGCTGGTCCCATCATTATAGCTGGTCCCACCACTACATCTGGTCCCACCACAATAGCTGGTCCCACCACTACATCTGGTCCCACCACTAAAGCTGGTCCCACCAATAAAGCTGGTACCAATACTGTAGCTGGTCCTACATCTATAGCTGGTCCCACCACTATAGCTGGTCCCACTACTATAGCTGGTCCCACCACTATAGCTGGTCCCATCATTATAGCTGGTCCCACCACTATAGCTGGTCCCACCACTATAGCTGGTCCCATCATTATAGCTGGTCCCGCGACTATAGCTGGTCCCACCACTATAGCTGGTCCCACCACTATAGCTGGTCCCACCACTATAGCTGGTCCCACCACTATAGCTGGTCCCATCATTATAGCTGGACCCACCACTATAGCTGGTCCCACCACTATAGCAGGTTCTACCACTATAGCTGGTCCCACCACTATAGCTTGTACCAATACTGTAGCTGGTCCTACATCTATAGCTGGTCCCACCATTACATCTGGTTCCACCACTATAGCTGGTCCCACCACTACATCTGGTCCCACCACTACATCTGGTCCCACCACTACATCTGGTCCCACCACTACATCTGGTCCCACCACTATAGCTGGTCCCACCACTATAGCTGGTCCCATCATTATAGCTGGTCCCACCACTACATCTGGTCCCACCACTACATCTGGTCCCACCACTACATCTGGTCCCACCACTATAGCTGGTCCCACCACTACATCTGGTCCCACCACTACATCTGGTCCCACCACTACATCTCATCCCACCACTACATCTGGTCCCACCACTATAGCTGGTCCCACCACTATAGCAGGTTCTACCACTATAGCTGGTCCCACCATTATAGCTGGTACCAATACTGTAGCTGGTCCTACATCTATAGCTGGTCCCACCACTACATCTGGTCCCACCACTATAGCTGGTCCCACCACTACATCTGGTCCCACCACTACATCTGGTCCCACCACTATAGCTGGTCTCACCACTATAGCTGGTCCCACAATATACCTGGTCTCACCACTATAGCTGGTCCCACCAATATAGCTGGTCTCACCACTATAGCTTGTCCCACCAATACAGCTGGTACCAATACTGTAGCTGGTCCTACATCTATAGCTGGTCTCACCACTATAGCTGGTCCCACCAATATAGCTGGTCTCACCACTATAGCTGGTCCCACCAATATAGCTGGTACCAATACTGTAGCTGGTCCTACATCTATAGCTGGTCCCACCACTACATCTGGTCCTCTTGCACGAAGAAAGTATCAAGCCTTTACATGCTGCTGCAGCGAGGGTTCCTGTGGCAATTTGTTTTACATCATGAGATTGTCATCCCTAATCATATAAATGTAGGTACAAACATATCATTTGATTTGCTCTGTGCCGTCAACCGGCCTCTGTTGTGCGTCAAATTGTTACCCAACCAGACCGTCTATTTTTCCTAACTATTAATATAATACCGTCTGTCTACCTATTCTCTTGCCGAAAATATAAATGTGTAAATACATTTGCTAATATTCATGTACTTGCAAGTTGACTTCATGAACACTAACAATAATATAACAGTGAACATATAAAATACTTAAAATTTCTTAACTATTTTATAAACATGTCACCGAAGGATACTCGACAGATTAGTTCATAGATGTTAAATCATTCATTCAGAATGCCAAATTTATGGAAAATAAAATTTAAAAACTTCAACAAACAGGGGGAAAAAAGTCAACACCGCAAGAGAATACGGTTGGCCTGGATTAGAATGATTGAAGTCAAGATTAAATAGATTGAATTATTATCATTAAAACATCTATATTCTATCTTTTTTTTAACAAATAAAACAAAACAGAAAAAAATGAATGTTTCGAAAACTTACAATTCATAGTTTAAATTCGATAAACCCGACACTGATCAAATTATGAAGAAATGTTGTGACAGTGTAACTACGTTACCTTTCATTTGAGTATCATTAATTCGAGAAGATGAAGACTGATTTGATCGCAAACGTATGACAAATAATTACGAACAGGAAATTTTTTATTATGAAATTATTAAGCGTAAAATGAACTGGTAATTGTAGCTATGAAAACTAAGTACATAATTTTGTTTGCGCGATTTCAATTGACATCAAGTTCTATCCCTGAACGAGTTTGTACTAAAAGTTGACTTTTATTGAAGGATGATTGCTAATACTCAAGAAAATGCTGTATAAACTTTAAGTGCTACTTCTTCCCCACCACTTAACCCCACACTATTACCTGTTACCGATACAGCGCATCTGTATTACTCACGCGCTTTCTGAGATTCTTAAAATTTACTGTTTTTCACCACACAAATAAACAAATAACAACAGAAAAATAAATTCATATTTAAGTCATAACAATCGATAAGACAGTAAACTGTGCCTTTGATATTGATCATGTTGCCACTTCTCATCTATTAACTCTCTCTCTCTCTCTCTCTTTCTCTCTCTCTCTAATTTCGTTATGTTCTTAAATAATTACATAACATCATATGTAGCTTTTAAAGATAATTTTGTCCTGTTTAGTATTAATTATGATGATCATCATCATCAGCTGCCATCTCCACAACGAAGGTTGGCTGTAATGGATCGCCAACGTCTTCTGTCTCTTGTCTTGGTGGTGCACTCTGATAGACTCTTTCCTGTCCATCTCTTGATGTTATCTTCCCACTTATAGCGCTGTCTTCCCCTTGCACGTTTGCCTTCACCTCTGCCTTCTATTATGGTCTTCTGCAAGGTGTTATGTCTTTTTTATGTGGCCAAAGTATTTTAGCTGCCGAACTTGTTTCTGCACACTACAGAAATGCAGAATATATATAACACTTTATGATTCTCAGTTTTAATTTGTGAGATAACTGTTTAGATGTCAGTATATGTTTCATGTTGTTGAATGTAGCTTTGGCCATTCCTATTCTCTTCTTGATTTCTGTTTCACATCTGCCATCTTCTGTTATTATATGACCAAGATATACGTAGCTCTTGACTTGTTCCAGGATTTTCCCATTTACGCTTATCTTTAATGTGGGTTTATCGTCTGTTTTGCTAATTATCATAGTTTTTGTTTTCTCAATATTAATGTCGAGTCCATATTCCTGACTTATACTGTTCACTTGCTTCACTAGTTCTTGTAACTCCTGTTCGCTTTCAGCTAACAACACGGTATCATCTGCATATCTAAGGTTGTTTATTGACCTTCCACTGATGTTTAGTCCTGGTATTTCCTGTATCTGTTTGAAAATTATTTTTTTTCGGTGTATAGATTAAATAGGCAAGGGGTCAGCACACAACCTTGTCTGACACCTCTTTTTATGTCTATGTATGGTGAATAATTCCTTCCAGATCTTACTGTGGCAGTTTGCTCCCAATAAAGGTTACTGAGTATTCTTATATCTTTTCCATCAATACCTATGTCTTCGAGGCATTCAATTATTGTCTCATGATGGACTCTGTCAAAAGCCTTCTTATAGTCAATGAAGCACATGTACATACTTTTTTGGACCTCTGTATATTTTTCTGCTAATATTCTTAGGCAAAATATTGCCTCTCTTGTTCCACTGTTCCGTCTAAATCCAAACTGTTCTTTTTGGATTTCGCTGTAATTATGATAAGGTACTGCAAATCTGTGTAACTGTTATTGTACTGTTACAATGATGGGATTTTATTTTATTGTATTTTATTGTTATTTTATTATTTAAGTAATATTTAAGATACATGTGAGAATAAATGGATTCAGTATGGAAGATGAGAGAAAGGAAGGGCAGAATGTTAGATGGGCCTGCATGCCCAATTCTAGACCTTTTGAAAATAAAGTTCGTTCGTTCTCTCTCTCTCTCTCTCTCTCTCTCTCTCTCTCTCTCTCTCTCTCGCTCTCTCTCTCTCTCCTGCTTTCTCTCTCTCTCTCATATTATTTTGTCTTTCTCACAGTTCTATTGGCCAGCCGTAACAGAATTATTATTATTATTTAAGTACTATGCCAGGTGGCGTAGGCGATAATGTCTCTCCACAACATTCGGTCTTCTGTACTAATAATCAATTCTGTCGTTGACTTCTTTCTATGTCATGATGTCATACTGTCCAGTGCTGTCTCTGTTAGTTTTCTTCTATCTCTATTTTCGACATTATTTGATGTTGTCGCGATATACTCCAGCTTGCTTCTTCTCATAACGTGCGCAAAGAAAGTGAATTGCGTCTTTCTAACATGAGGAATAAGCTTTAGCCTCTTTCATGACATTGTCTTTTGTTGTTGTTAGTTGTCCATGGTAGTTTTAATACTCTTCTGTCAAATCACATCTCTGTACACATTCTCCAGACTTAAAGGTCTTTTTTATTTGGACATGCGCCCTAATATAACCGGCTAGGTTGAACGGGACGCGCCTCGCCAAAACGATGCAAAATGGTGTTTAAAAAAAAAAATATATATATATATATATATATATATATATCTGTACTCTCTAATGCTTGTCCTACTTGTTTACTAATTGTTCAAGACTGACTTCCCTCTATCAGGATTGGTTCTATGTAACACTAAATAACTGTCTTATTTACTTGACTTGACAGAGTTGTTGGATAAAATACTTGTCATTATCGTATATTTTGCTGTTTTTACCAGGACTTTTCTACTCTTCATTTTTCAGATGCATCCTCCATTCGATGTTATTAACGTGCCGATGTATTTGAATCTACTAACTTGTCTTAAAGACTGGTCCATTTATTATCATAGTTCATTCTGGACCCCAAATTGTTTATATTATGTCCACCAACTGATATTTCTGACATGTCCTCTATAGATGTCACAACTAGAGAAGTCTTGCTTTTCCATTGGACAACTGCATGCAGGACGTTTAAGAGTTGGAAGTCCAAATAATCTTTTTCTTTATGCCCCTAATGGAAAGACACGCAACACTGTGTATACTGTGGTGTTCATTAAAAATACAATTTATTAATTATTTGACTTCAGAGACTGCTACACAACAAGCATTAGTACCATAAGACAGCACACTTACAGTTGTCTTCATACTATGTCAGCAAGACCCCATTTGCTAGATCGTTGTTGGACAATCAGATACCATCATAATCCACATGGAACAAGAAGCAATGACCTCGAAGAAAAAGAGGTAACGAAGTAGACGGTCATCTTGACATAAGATTTGACACTGCTATCGGGACAGGAGTCTACACTGTCCAGCTTTAACTGCCATAGAAGATAACGTTATTACTTAATCTCCAATGGAGCCGCGATAGCGCAGTGAGATAGGATTTTTAGACCGCAAACGGCTCAGGGGAGATGGGTACCAGAGCAACTCTGGGAAGGTTAAGGCGGTCGGCGTGCTGCTGACCACATCACCCCTAGTGTGCCGATGGTCAAGAAAATATGGGCCTAACACCATATTCCCAATACGCCTCTATAATCGTGTAACGGGATCCTTTACCTCCTTTACCCCAGTCTCCAATGGGAGGAGTCACTGTTGTACTGTCTGGTGACTTTCGGCAAACTCTACCAGTTAATCCATAAGGAACAAAAGCAGATAAGATCCAAGCTTGCCTTAAGTCACTTTGAATAAACAAATGTGCACAACTAATTAATCATGTCTTATCTCTATTTTAACAGACGAAAAAAGCGATTAAAAGGTCAGTTACTTTTTTTTCTGGGACAACGCCGGGTACATCTGCTACTAATATATATATATATATATATATATATATATATATATATATATATATATATATATATATATATATATATATATATATATATATATATATATATATATATATATATATATATATATATATATATATATATATATATATATATGGTTCTTGGGAATATTTTGGTTACATGACTCATAAGACTAATGGTACTGTGTTCTTAGCTGGCCGTCGCTCCAGGTTATTAAGCACAGATTTCAACAGGGATTTTAGTGGATGTCACAGATGGAAATAGTGCAGCAGTCATAATCCACTTTTGCCCCTCCCCATCTAGTTTATATTTTGTCACAGATGGAAATAGTGCAGCAGTCATCATCCACTTTTGCCTCTCCCCATCTGGTTTATATTTGTTTTTGCTACATGAACGAAGGATTCACCAGTGCAATTAACACGTGAGCCATCTGGCAATTAAGCCCTATGTGAAACAGAGAGCGAAGCGCGGAGCATGGCGTAATAGATTCTTTGATCAGGGGAACACGATATTCAGTCTGAGACGGACCTTGGATTGTAAAACTTTCAAGGGAATTAATTGCGGAGCTGATATTCGGCATGCCGGAGATGATGAAAGTCAAGCCAGAGAGGTTGTCGGCGGCAGACGTGGTACAATTACCTTTGATTCAAGAATCGAACGGTAATTGGATCGGGTCTGGCAGTAGGTGTTACTTTTGCATTAAAGAACGATAGAACGGAATTTATCAATATATACCATGTCTCTCCGATAGCCATGATCAGTTGTTCAGAAATCTATCTGAAATTCACTAGCTCATTATCTTAAGATTCCTCGTACAGAGTGAAAATTATTAGATTTTCGTGGAGTGTTTCAGTTTTCTGTTTGCGGTAATTTATATACTAGCTTTTAAGTGATTTAGTGTGTTTAGAGTTTTCATTATATTTCACTGAGATTTTCTGTGCTAATTAAATAACTTATAGCTAAATCTTTTTCAGCCGTAAAGTGAATTTAATTACTCGCTATTTTTCCAGTAAGAGATGTTTTAAATTGACGGTACATACATTAAATAACGGTCTACTGACGGTATATGTTATTTACTTCTATCCAGTTTATATAATTTTTTTTTAAATGACTAGCGTTCATATCACGCGTTAAAAACGATAGGATAAGCTAGATACGTGTGTTTTAAATCTAATTTATAACGGAGTGGTGAAGAGGTCCTATTTTAACTCGTGTTAGATATGATATTGATAATGTGGTTAAATGTTTATATTTCTTTTCCTAAAAATCTAGGCTGATCAACCTGAGTACTAGCGGTTTTTTTCTAATGGCCCTATGAACTTATGATCATACAATCGTATAATATTATAAGCATCCAAGAATATTTAATATTGATGAGCTTCTTGCTGTGACATGTGCGGTCCAATTTTCCTCATTTTTTTTTTCATGAGAGAAACCAGAATAGCAACATTAAATTATAATATTAACTGGACCAGAACTATTACCAGATTTACTTATATCAATCTCATCAGCCAGCTGTGGCGACATATATTGTCAGCAACATTTGTGTAACTTAAACCTAGCGTTTCCGCCACCAGATGCTTGACAACCCAAGAACCATATATATGTTCTATTTATCCTACACCGGCGATCGCCACGCATGAACATTACTCCAACCAACTGAAGGCATAGATAACTTATTGTACCCAGGACAAATTAAATCACCGACTCTAGCAACTCCCGTGAAATTTGCAGTCAGCAACTACGGCAGTCTGGGGCTGGATTCGGCAAAACTTAAATTTGACACTAAATAGTCTTATTACTTATTAGTGTAATTCCTTGGAATGCCTGAGACAACTACTGGGGTAAGCAAATGTCTTAAAGTGGCACTGTGTATGTGAATTGAATGAACAGAGAAAGAAACTTATGTCTTTTGTTAACATCATATACTTATATGGTTTCTTCTTTTTTTAATCACTAATCTGAGTAGCCACGGGATAGATTACAGTAGGAACCTATTCTCTTCCCATACTGACTATTTCATAAGATATTGTTAACTTTTGATCTTTTGGGTTAATTAACCTCTGTTGGGATCGTCTTTTCCTTTCCTTTACCAGAGGGGGAGAACCTATTTGATTAATTTCTTCTTTTGCAATTTTGTCTGTAAACCATGATCTAGTAATGTATATGCTTTTTGTTGTGATCTTCTATTGATAATAAATTTTATTAAACCTTCAGTTATCGTGTCGGTCAACCCCTATTCATTTTAAGTTATTCATACTGTGTTTTCACGTTCGTGCGTATTTGTCACAGAATTGTGTGCATGTGAGTGCAGTGTAACTTGTATTTTCGTACAGGGAGATAAAGTGCGTCTGATTTAAATATCGTCGTCCAGATAGGCTGGATTAAATAAATTATTCTATCCAGAGACTGTCCTTTCTCTTACACAATCACCTCGTGAGAAAACTATTACTTACCCCTTACTTTCACATTGTCATCACTATCACCTCTGCTCAGACAGGACTATAAACATCTATTACCTATCTGATCAAATCTACGACATTAATGTGGGCACGTCCGTAGGATTTGAATCTAGTTCAGGAGACTCTACGACCTAATCGTCGCTCATCGCGGGACTGAACTCTAGTCTGAGTCTAGATAAATGTCTAAGTCTTATATGTAATCTGAATTTTCATCTAGATAGAGTGTGTTTGTGAGTTTGTCTTGTGAGTTAGAGTATAACAATAATTACCCCCTAGACAACGATCTTAGTATCTGGATATTTGACCACATACATATAGGACTGTTTTTCTTTCCACAGCATCATAGAGTTGCGTGCGATTTGTTCTGATAATAATCTTTGTCAGATATATGAGATACATGGTATTTTTGTTCAAAACCGCTAGTACGCGTGATTGTTTAACAATCACTAGGTTTCTTTTTAAGCAGCAGGGTTTGAGCTTAAGCTAAGGACCGCTTTCTGACTTCAATGTCAAGTTAATAACGTCCCTTACTCTTAACTGACTTCTACAGTGGGTGAGTTTTGGTGGATTTATAAAATAAATGAAATTTCTTTTTCTCCTGCATTTTTTTATATTAAAATTATTTTTTTTTTAATCCACTATTAGTAAAATTATATATTTTTTTAGTTGTTAGCTGATCTGCTATTTATTTGGCTTAGTCGTCTGCATTAGGAACTTAAGTGCCAGTTAATATCAGCGATAGATTGGGAAACTGAAACAGGACAGGAGGTATCTTAGTGAAATAATATTAATTTTTTTTTTTTTTGGTTTGTTTTTCTCGTAAGTTGGTTAAGGATAGAGTTTTTTTTTCTCCTTTTTTTCTTCTTTCTCTCTCGGGTTAGCGGCATTTAATTATTTGCCATAGCTGAGCAAGCTAAACTTAGAGCCATGCTGAGAGAAGAAGCAAAGGAAACAGGATTGCAAGGAGAAGAAGTGACCGGGTTTGTCAATGTAGAACTTGACCGATATGACGCGGAGAAGAAAATTGAGGCAGAGATGGAAGCTCGCAGGGCAAAACAGAAGGAAAGAGAGAAGGAGAGACAGCATGAGGAAAAAAGAAGGAGAGACAACATGAGGAAAGAGAGAAGGAGAGACAGCATGAATTGGCGCTTAAGGCCCTAGAGGCTTAAAGTCGTGGTGCTATGTCTTCCTCCAGCAATGGAGAGTCTCCAGCTCAGTCACAGGTAACTGATCAATCCAGTACCCAATCTCCTCAACTCGTAGCTATGTCTTTCTCACTAGAATCCTTCCCTGGCCCTAATGAGAAAATTGACTTGTTTCTGGAGAAATTTGAGAAGATGGCGACACTATATGGGCTAGAGAGTTCCCGATGGTGTCTAAAACTTTCAAAGGCTCTGAAAGGTAGTGCATATGACGTCTACGTGAAACTGGGAAGCAGCCATCAAGACAATTACGACATGATAAAGAAGGCTTTACTGGAGCGGTTCGAGATGAACGCTCACAACTTTTTGCACCTGTTCAGAAACAGCAGAAAAGAAGGCACGGAGACATTTCATCAATTCTCTTCACACCTGACGGAATATTTGACAAAGAGCATGGAACTTTCCGAGCTCCCTCTCACTTTTGTAGGACTCCATGAATTTGTTCTTACAGAACAAATAAAATCCACGTTGTCAAACGAAACCCGTAGATTTCTGGCCGAACAGGACGCAGTAAAGTTGGAGGGCATTCTTAGTAAGTCTGAACGTTACGTGAATGCTTTGGCCGAGCTTCCCAGCACTAAACGCAAGCCGACAGATGAGCATTTTCGGAAAAATAATCTATCGCCGTCTTTCCATTCTTCCCATCACCATAATCAACGAGAAACTTTACCTCAGAACCCTCCCCAGGAAAAATCGAAATTCTTTAAAAACAGATACCCCACCAACAAAAATGTTGATCATCCCGACCGGCCTACATGGCACAGCCGCCAGAAAGGTCAAGACAAGGGAAAGATCCCTGCACAAGGGACATCTGATCAGAGCAAGCACACCGGGACGAATAGAATCGGTTGCTTGTTAACAGACTCGCAACGGAGAATTAGTGTCAGTAATTCTCAACCTGAGGGTGAGAGGCCCTCAACGCGAGGAACTGTTATTTTGAACTGGACTTCAACATCTTGTCTTTTTGACACAGGATTATCTTTTGACTGTATTGACGCAAGGCATTTGGTCAAACCTGGTCATGAGACAGAAGACACCGTCAAATTATGTGGAGTTTTCAAGAGTGATGCACCCATGACGCTTCCCATCGCATTGGTGGAGATACACTCTGATTTTGTCAGAGGTGTTATCAAAGCGGCTATTATGGATGATCCTATCTACCCAGTAATACTTGGATGTAGATACGTGTTTGTTGGGAGACCGAAAGAGCCGATTGTGGTAGCAGTAACCACAAGAGGGCAAACCAAGAAGGAACGGGAGCCTGCGCCAAATTTGTTACCTCAGGAACTAAAAGAGGCGCAACAAAAGGACCCTACCTTGGAAACCTGCTTTAGAAAACTGTCCATGGCCAATGACCCCAGACACAAAGGAGACATCTTTTCCAACGATGGCGTACTATATCGTAGAACGGGCAACCCTGATGAAGGGCATAATCAACTCCTAGTACCGACACAGTACAGAGACCAAATCCTAGAAATGGGGAACTCTCTTCTCTTCAGCGGACATATGGGACAAAACGCCACTAATCAGCGAATACAGACTCACTATTGGTGGCCATGAATAAACTCCGATATTATCAGATACGTGAAATCCTGCGCCCAGTGCCAACGTGTGGCACCCAAGCATTGGACACACCCAGTTCCCATGGGTGAAATGCCAATAGTGGGAACACCATTTGAACGGGTTGCTGTCGACATTGTTGGACCCCTAGAAAGGACCAAAAGAAGGAACAGGTTTAGCCTGACCTTAGTCGACACATGCACTATGTGGGCCGAAATTATACCGCTAACATGCACGGATTCCAAGCATGTCGCAGAAGCCCTAGTTCAAATTTTCACGCGGTTGGGATTTCCTCAACAAGTTTTGACGGATAACGGATCCCAATTCCGTAGCCTGTTAATGGATGAGATCGTTAAGATCTTGAGGAACCAGCACATCTACACAAGCTCCTATAATCCGGCCGCAAGTGGGTTAGTAGAGCGTGTTAACGGAAGCCTCACCATGATGTTACGTAAGCTGGGACAAGAGAAACCTGAAGATTGGGACCTTTTCATTCCTGCAGCCTTATTTGCCTACAGGGATGTTCCCCAGGCCTCTACAGGTTTACCACCAGCTACTCTTTTATTCGGCAGACCTATAAATGGGCCGCTAGAAGCCTTACTTCGGTCCCTGACAGACCAGAAGGCTGATGAGACAGTCGTCTCAGCCAGTAAATATGTATCGGAACTTAAGGAAAGGTTACAGCTAGGATGGAATCTCGCAACAACCAACCTTAATAAAGCATGCGCAAAGCATGCTAAACGATACAAGAAAGCCCCGGAAGAAAGAGAATTGCAACCAGGTGAGAAAGTTTTGTTGCTACTCCCAACCGGGATGAACAAACTACACATCGGATAGCAAGGTCCGTTTACCGTCTTTAAAAAGATCCCGAGAACTAACTACCAGATCTCTATTAAAGTAAAAGAGAAGGTCTACCATGTAAATCTGTTAAAGAAATACTTGGAATGACCGGTGCCGTCCTCCGAACATCTCCTGGCGTTATTGAACGGTGTGAGGTATGTGAGTGCATGTATTGCTACTATCATTTTTTAATATGTTGGGTACTATTAGTTATGGCGACCTCACATTGCTGTTAAAAAGGAATTTGTCCGAAGTAGACATTGGCTTTGGTATTAACCATGGACCACACTTTTAGTGTTAAATTGCCTACCCGATGGCAGAAACCTGGGTGCTATGCTAGTTCTTACTTACAGTAAAATTTGATGTTACCATATTTCCCTCGGGTGATGTTATTCTCACACCACGGGAATAATGAAAACTTAGTTTGGGGGGGGGGGGAGAAGATGGGAAAGGGGGTAATGTTATGATTAAAATTCAAAACGATTGTGTCGGTATAATAGTTAACTCGACAGGGCTACTTGTTTGTTTATGTTATAGGAGTCATTTATTAATACAGGAAGTGACGTCATACCGATATGGGTGTTTGGCAGACGTGAAACTAGAAATGCAAAAGTGAGGAGATAGTCTGCGGGGTCTTCTACCATTGTGTGTTATGGCGAGTGGACGCATGTGTTTGAGCTCCTGAGTATATATTGTACATCCCTATGTTATTCCATCACTGATACATCAAGATCTTCTGTGAGATGTATATAGGTATCTGCATTTACATGGAGTATAGCTTCTCAGTGTCGAGTGTGAATATATACTGAAGCACATTAAATACGCACCACTATTATATATACTGATGCCGAGAAGCTGGAAAAAAAAGTGTGGGAATGGATTTTCCCCGTGTTTGTCATGAGGTAGAGAGCGAATGGCTGCTGGAATGGAAAGTGCATGATTCAACCCACGGGTTTGTGTACAGACTATATGAAAACAATGAAAGTTACACGTACATCACGATTCCCAACAGCTATGACCCTGAAAATGTGTACGCGTTGTGGCAGTATACTCGGTATAAAAAGGCCGTTGAGACAAAACACCCAGTACATGTGCTTGAAATACCACGACTATCTGAAAACGACCGCCAACGAGCCATTGGTATGTTGGAGACCGGAATGAGCTCGCGGGCCATTGCCAGAAGGATGAATTGCCACCACAGCACTAATGTACGTCTCAGTGAACGTTACGGAACCACTGGCAGTGCCCGGGAAAGACTTCGGAGTGGCCAACCACGAGTTACTACCCCTGCGCAAGATCGTCATATTGTGCTGAGTCACCTAAGGAATCGTCTCTCCCAGCAAGTCAAACAGCAAGAGCAATAGTGGGTAGACGTGGGCAAGTCTCTCGAATGACAGTCATACGACGACTCAGAGATACAGGCCTTACTGCAAGACGACCTTATGTTACGTGACTCACAGACATCGTCAGCAGCGCCTGCAATGGGCAGAGCAACATGTCAGATGGACTAGACTGCAGTGGAATGCTGTCCTATTCACAGACGAGAGCAGATTCAACATATCCTTTGCTGATGGACGTATGCGGATTTGGCGACGGTGTGGAGAGCGCTTTGCAGATCGCTGTGTTTGTCAGCACAACCGATTTGGGGGTGGTTGTATTCACATTTGGGGAGTATTCAGTTTTCACCATCGCTTGCCTCTTCACGTCTTCCGTGGAAATGTTAATGCAGTGACACATCGAGATGAGGTTCTGGATGCATTGGTTGCTCCTGCGTTCACAAATTATCCAGACTTGCAGCTTCTCCAGCAGGATAACGCACGTGCGCACACCGCATGCATTACGCAGCAATATCTACAGCAGCAGAACATTGTGACGATTGATTGGCCTGCCCTATCACCAGACATGTCCCTTATAGAACATCTGTGGAACGAGCTTGGACTTAAAGTCTACAAGCAAGGTTCTCCAGCTAATCTGCAACAGCTCGAAGCTGCTCTTACACGTGAATGGGACTTGATTCCCCGGAATTTCCTTCAGAGACTTGCGCGTTCCATGCGGAGCCGCTGCCAAGCTTGTTTGCAAGCACACGGTGGACATACCAGATACTGAGGATAGTGTTGTCGTGAAACGAGTGTAACCCACTACTTTGTTAATCACTATGTCGAGATACAGATTTGCTTCAACCAATCAACGAGCAACGTTCACCCGTCTCTGAGACAGAATAAATTAACGGCCATCATGTTCACGCAAGATGGCGGATGAAAACTGAATAAAATTAGGCTGTACGGGCAAAAGACGAAACCGGAGGAAACCAATCAGCTTGCTCCGCCAGGAACCAACCGAAAGCCTTGCTTAAGAATTCACCTACCTATATAATCGGGCGGATTTTATGCATAATCACACATCACCGAGACGACGCCAGAGATACCGACCGACTGAAGAGGAAGAAGCTGTCACCTTGATTTAGAGCTTACCTGAGGGCATCGACTTGCATCCTACTTCGCTAAGTCGCGTCAAAAACTGGCTGTTTGAATCTTAGAGGGTAAATATGTTTACGATAACCTTTAGGAAAATAGGCTTTCAGCAGGTCTATAATGTTGGTATTTGTTGTGTGTCATTTATACTACCTATCAGGTTACTGATTGTATCTTGGGGAAATTAAGTATAATGATTGTATTTCCTATTATGATTGAATAGACGAAGGCTAATAGGACTCATACTTCAACCTATTGTCTCCTATACTTCAATCTATTGTCTCATCTAACTCCAACTGTAATATAACCAAAACAGTCCTTGTTAGGACTCAACCTATTGTCTCCTATAACTTGTCTATTATCTCAGATAAGACCAACTGCCATATAACCAAAACAGTCCTTGTTAGGACTCAACCTATTGTCTCCTATAACTTGTCTATTATCTCAGATAAGACCAACTGCCATATAACCAAAACAGTCCTTGTTAGGACTCAATCTATTGTCGCATCTAACTCCAATCTATTGTCTCCTATAACTCCAACCTGATATATCACAAATCAGTCCTCGTCTCATATACTCCTATCATAAGAACATAACGTTATTGTTAGGATATATGTTACCAGCTTGTGTAGCACTCGTCAGAGAGGGCCTGGTATATTATAGGGGGAAGGAAATGGTTGTATCACCTAAATGTACATATTATTGGATGTCTTGAATTTATATTATGGTATGTATTCATGTATTGAATGTATTCATGTATTGAATTTATATTATTGATGCATTGAATTTATATTATTGACTGTATCCATGTATTAGTTTATCAGAAAGAATGCTTTGCAAGTAGACACCTGTCTTGTCTCGCTATTGCTAAATCATACTGAGCCCTGTTGTCATTCATCCTACATGCAAACACTGAGGCACACGCTCATTTCATCCACATTAGAAATAGGTGGGCTTGAGGACAGAAATTAGCCCCTATTTTTGCTTTGTTACAGGTTTCAGTCCTGTCATAAAAATTGAGATCGTATGTTCGAGTCAATCCCGCTGCCTGGAACTCCGCAGGAGCATAGAGGTTGACCAGACTCTACATCTTTGGTCCCCCTCAGTCTTGGGTGGGCTAAAGGAACGATACTCTGCCGTTGTTGTGTGAACCAAACAAAGAAGAACAGACTTAAGAGAGATGAGTACACATTAGTACCATTTCTGTCAGCATTGTGAGCATAGAAACTGTCAGTGATGAGAAAGTGAAATTAGCATAGCAAGACACAAAATTAACAGCATAGCTGATAAGTGTTATATCCTTAATTAACAGCACAGCTGATATATTTTTTTTGTTCCTATAATTGGAAAACTTGTTGTAAAATATTTATATATATAAAATAAATATTTGTAAATAACATGTAAACTTACAATTCCATTACATCCCATTTTTTTCAACATTCACCCTTCAGCACAAGAGTAGATAGTGTATATACTAAATAAATACTTAGGAAATTGTATTTGAAGCCTTGTCAATTTTATCATTGTTAAGCAAAATCTGTTTCCTTGTTTTTTTAATATCACAGTTAGTTACACAGCGGAGGTGGCGCTTTATGTCGGTCTCCTCTCTACTCTTGTTTCGAGATCAGATAATTCACAGCCGTAACTAATTTGTGATACCAGTAGTCCTCTCAGACACTGGGACTTCACCATTTTCTGCAGAAATTCTATTTCTGTAATTGTCAGTACTATACTGATCCAAGAGCCAAATAAAACCTCTCGCCACACTGGGGGCTCTTTCCTGGGATATTTCTGTATATCTTGAGCCATACTTAGTCTATTCATCCATCTACACTCTATCTTGTGCCACCCATTGATAACATAAGAAACAAATTTTTGGAAAAAATTCTATAATAGTATTTTTTATTGTTTTCTTAGGAGGAGTACCATTTAGTACTCAGTAAATAGTTGATGCTCACAAGGTTGCACGGAAATTATTTGTTCATTTAAATTAATTAAGTTTAATTACAATAATTGGTTTATAGTAAATTTACATACCCTATCTAAGTAACGCCATGGCTGATCTAGTGAAGTTCAGGACTGCGATCATGCAGATGGGTAAGGAATTAAACATGACAGGTGATGCTCTTACTCAGTATGTCACGACAGAAGTGCACAAACACATGGATAGGGAAGAAAGAAAGTTGCAATTAGAGACAGAAGCCAAAAGACTGGAAGCTGAAAGAGAAGCCAAAAGACTGGAAGCAGAAAGAGAAGCCAAAAGACTGGAAGCTGAGAGAGAAGACAAAAGACTGGAAGCTCAGAGAGAAGACAAAAGACTGGAAATTGAATCCAAGAAATGGGAGGCTGAAAATGAGGCAAAGAAAATTGAAGCTGAGGAAAGGAAATTACAAGCAGAGAGAGACCATCAGTTGAAATTAAAAGAGCTTGAAATTCAGGCAAATACTGGCAATAATGGTGGTAGCTCACCTCACTCAGAGAGTAGCTCCAGCCAGAGCACCTCAAGTGAGGCCATGAATTTTCATCTGGACCCATTTGTTGAGAAAGAAGACGCCATTGAGTCGTACCTGGATAGATACGAAAGACTAGCCACTACCTATGGCTTAGTGAAAGAAAAGTGGAGTCTTAAACTATCTCAGGGATTGAGAGGTGTTGCCTACGATGTATATTTGAAGCTCTCAAGAGATGACCAGGAAGATTATGAAATCCTGAAGCAGGCACTGCTTGTGAGATATGAAAAAAACTCAGAATCATATAGAAAGAAATTCCGAACAGCTAAACTTCTTCCAGGAGAAAACTATCACCAATTCTCTGCTAGATTGGAAACCTATGTGGAAAAATGGAGTAGTTTAGGAAAGTGTCAGGATCTGAAAGAAATTATAATGATGGAGCAAGTGAAAGAGTCCATGCCTCAAGAAATGAGGAAGTTTATCATGGAACAAGGAGCAGAGAGATTGGAAGATATTGTAACTGTTGCTGAGAGATATCAAGCAGCTCAGGCAGAATTATTAGGAAATAAGAAGAAGCAGGGTGAAAACTTCAAATCATCACAAAACTATACCAAATATGAACAAAAGGACCATACCACAAGGAACAAACAAAGATTTGACCAAAAGGACAAAAACCCTCTAAGATCGGATAAGACACCTTACCGGAAGGAAGGAAAGTGGTGTAAAACTTGTCTAATGAGTAACCACAATACTGCGGACTGCAGAAGGAACAACCCTCCTTATTACGCTGCGTGTCTCACAACAGGGAACAAGGGAAGGAAGGAACTGGCAGTTAGTCAGAATGACCTCCATCATCCCCTGTCTGTGAGGAAGTGACATGTAATGGCACTAAAATTCAGTGCTTATATGATTCAGGTTTGGAATTCGACTCAGTCGTGAGTGCAACCCTAGTGCACCCTGATCAACTTACCACAGAAACAGTGGACATACAAGGGGCAATGCAGGGAACCGGCACCATGACACTTCCCATAGCAAGGATCAACGTGAGAACTCGCTATGTTGAAGGAGTGATAAGAGCAGCAGTAAGTGATGATCCTATATACCCGCTGGTAATAGGATGTAAATATGTCTTTTTGGGTGACCCAATAAAACCTGTTGTCATGGCAGCACACCATACCAGGTCGAGCACCAAAAAGGAGGAGGGAGATCCAATAAACATTCATCGTACAAAGATGAAAAAGGCTCAAACAGCAGACAGCACATTGAAGCCTTGTTTTGGCAAATTGCCAAAGGCCCATAACCCTCCAGAGAAAGGAGACTACTATATGGAAAATGGCCTACTCTACAGACAAGCTGGAAAAGGACCTAAAGGGCATGGACAGCTGGTAGTGCCAAAATTCTATAGGGAGGAAATTATGGAGCAAGAGCATGCTACATCAGGCAGTGGTCACAGAGGAAAAGGGGCCACTGGTCAAAATATAGCATTGCGATATTACTGGCCAGGAATAATTGAAGACATAAGTCGGTATATGAAATCCTGTTCAGAATGTAACCAGGTAACCTCATTCAGAAGCGTAGACCAGTTACAGGACCTAGGGAAGCATTGTTGCGGACGTAGGCCCACAAAGAAAATACACCAGAGAAAACAACAGGTAGATGCAGTAATAACGAGAAAACGAAATCACAAGTCTACTGTTACACCAGTAACCATGGCAACTCTCCGTATTGTACAGAGAGGGGACGAGAGACATCCCACCCCGACTAGATATTTGTCGGAACACCATGGCCTGGATCCTTTGGAAAATTTGGTTAGTCAGCAACCAGTATTAAAAAAGCTGCAGAGACAAACCCGAACCAAAGGAGGTAGGAACCAGGGCTGTACCAAACAGTTGATGGAGACAGGCCCCACTTCGGTATACTGCCCCTTACAATAGAAATAAGCGTGGGTCCGGCAACGTTGTTGTATTGCCGTCCCCATACACAGTCCACTGGAAGCATTGCTGCGGACATGGACTGAACAATAGCAAGCACAAGCACTCAAGGATGAGATTGACTATCTCTTAAAAGAGAAAATTATTTCAAAGTCTGAATCTCCCTATAGCTCAAGTGTGGTGCTATTAGAAAACCGAGTGGTGAACACAGGTTATGTATTGACTACCGGAAGCTTAATGCGATCACAGAATCTCAGGTGGACCCATTACCTGACACCAACCAGCTGTTCTCTACACTGAGTAAGGCTAGGTATTTATCGAAGGTAGATCTAAGCAAGGGATACTACCAAATACCAGTGAAACCAGAAGTTAGGAAAATGCTGGCATTTAGTACATCAGACGGACACTACGAGTTTAATGTACTACCCTTTGGGCTGAAAAATGCTCCAAGTATCTTTTCAAGAATGATGAGGAAATTGTTGGAACCTCTACAAAATCCCCATATCACTAACATTATGGATGACATTCTTGTTGCTACAAACACCTTTGAAGAGCATATAGTAGCGCTCTCCAGGTTGTTTGACAGACTGAGAGAAACTGGATTGACTGCACGTCCAACCAAGGGCTATATCGGTTGTAAGGAGTTGGAATTCTTAGGTCACACTATTTCTACAGGTCATATGTCTCCTGACCCAAAGAATATAGAGAAGTTAAAGAAGGCACCCAGACCTCAAACGAAGAAAGATGTGAGATCATTCGTGTCATTATGTGGGTTCTATCAGAAGTACATACCCCACTTTAACTCTCTGTGTGCACCATTAACTAACTTAACGAAGAAGGGACAGCCTGATAAAATCCAATGGAATGCTGATTGTGAAAAAGCTTACACAGAGCTAAAAGCAAAACTGACCAGCAAACCTATCCTTACGCTACCCGATATCACACAAGAATTTGTATTAAGGACGGACGCTAGCAGTATAGGGATTGGTGCAACTCTCTTGCAGAAATCAAAAGCCCAGCTGGACGAACATTTACCAGTCGCCTACGCCAGAAAGAAGCTGAATGCAGCTGAGTTGAATTACTCGACCATAGAGAAAGAATGTTTGGCTCTAATTTGGTCCATCAACAAATTTTCACCTTATCTGTATGGGACACACTTCATTGTCCAAAGCGATCATCAACCTTTAACATTCTTGGCTGCATCTAAAAAACTAAATTCGAGATTGTTAAGGTGGAGTCTGCTTCTGGCGCCTTATTCCTTTACCGTGAATTACATTCCGGGAAGAGACAATGTAGGAGCTGATTTTTTAAGTCGACACCCTAGTACTCTGGAAGGACAGATGCAAAAGGATTAACCACAGCAGGGGTTTACACGTCAGCTATGACAAGTCACAGCTAGAAAAGGAGGGGGCTATGTCGTGAAACGAGTGTAACCCACTACTTTGTTAATCACTATGTCGAGATACAGATTTGCTTCAACCAATCAACGAGCAACGTTCACCCGTCTCTGAGACAGAATAAATTAACGGCCATCATGTTCACGCAAGATGGCGGATGAAAACTGAATAAAATTAGGCTGTACGGGCAAAAGACGAAACCGGAGGAAACCAATCAGCTTGCTCCGCCAGGAACCAACCGAAAGCCTTGCTTAAGAATTCACCTACCATATAATCGGGCGGATTTTATGCATAATCACACATCACCGAGACGACGCCAGAGATACCGACCGACTGAAGAGGAAGAAGCTGTCACCTTGATTTAGAGCTTACCTGAGGGCATCGACCTGCATCCTACTTCGCTAAGTCGCGTCAAAAACTGGCTGTTTGAATCTTAGAGGGTAAATATGTTTACGATAACCTTTAGGAAAATAGGCTTTCAGCAGGTCTATAATGTTGGTATTTGTTGTGTGTCATTTATACTACCTATCAGGTTACTGATTGTATCTTGGGGAAATTAAGTATAATGATTGTATTTCCTATTATGATTGAATAGACGAAGGCTAATAGGACTCATACTTCAACCTATTGTCTCCTATACTTCAATCTATTGTCTCATCTAACTCCAACTGTAATATAACCAAAACAGTCCTTGTTAGGACTCAACCTATTGTCTCCTATAACTTGTCTATTATCTCAGATAAGACCAACTGCCATATAACCAAAACAGTCCTTGTTAGGACTCAACCTATTGTCTCCTATAACTTGTCTATTATCTCAGATAAGACCAACTGCCATATAACCAAAACAGTCCTTGTTAGGACTCAATCTATTGTCGCATCTAACTCCAATCTATTGTCTCCTATAACTCCAACCTGATATATCACAAATCAGTCCTCGTCTCATATACTCCTATCATAAGAACATAACGTTATTGTTAGGATATATGTTACCAGCTTGTGTAGCACTCGTCAGAGAGGGCCTGGTATATTATAGGGGGAAGGAAATGGTTGTATCACCTAAATGTACATATTATTGGATGTCTTGAATTTATATTATGGTATGTATTCATGTATTGAATGTATTCATGTATTGAATTTATATTATTGATGCATTGAATTTATATTATTGACTGTATCCATGTATTAGTTTATCAGAAAGAATGCTTTGCAAGTAGACACCTGTCTTGTCTCGCTATTGCTAAATCATACTGAGCCCTGTTGTCATTCATCCTACATGCAAACACTGAGGCACACGCTCATTTCATCCACATTAGAAATAGGTGGGCTTGAGGACAGAAATTAGCCCCTATTTTTGCTTTGTTACAGGTTTCAGTCCTGTCATAAAAATTGAGATCGTATGTTCGAGTCAATCCCGCTGCCTGGAACTCCGCAGGAGCATAGAGGTTGACCAGACTCTACATCTTTGGTCCCCCTCAGTCTTGGGTGGGCTAAAGGAACGATACTCTGCCGTTGTTGTGTGAACCAAACAAAAAAGAACAGACTTAAGAGAGATGAGTACACATTAGTACCATTTCTGTCAGCATTGTGAGCATAGAAACTGTCAGTGATGAGAAAGTGAAATTAGCATAGCAAGACACAAAATTAACAGCATAGCTGATAAGTGTTATATCCTTAATTAACAGCACAGCTGATATAATTTTTTTGTTCCTATAATTGGAAAACTTGTTGTAAAATATTTATATATATAAAATAAATATTTGTAAATAACATGTAAACTTACAATTCCATTACATCCCATTTTTTTCAACATTCACCCTTCAGCACAAGAGTAGATAGTGTATATACTAAATAAATACTTAGGAAATTGTATTTGAAGCCTTGTCAATTTTATCATTGTTAAGCAAAATCTGTTTCCTTGTTTTTTTAATATCGCAGTTAGTTACACAGTGGAGGTGGCGCTTTATGTCGGTCTCCTCTCTACTATTGTTTCGAGATCAGATCATTCACAGCCGTAACTAATTTGTGATACCAGTAGTCCTCTCAGACACTGGGACTTCACCATTTTCTGCAGAAATTCTATTTCTGTAATTGTCAGTACTATACTGATCCAAGAGCCAAATAAAACCTCTCGCCACAAGTGTGAATGAATTTTTTTTATTGGTTGCATTTTTGGTTTTCTCCTTTGTCTGCACAGAATGCAATGAATTTCATAACAATCAAATGTACAAATTAATGACCAGCATGGATTCATAGGAAAATGAATAAAGATTCCAAATATGTAAACTTGTAAACACTTATATTTACATTTCACACTCTGTTCCTGGATTATACAGGTGGTGCGTTTTTAATGTGCTTCAGTATATATTAAAAATGTTGAAAATGAAGACGACATCGTCTTTCGACAATGACGGACTGTCTAAGTGAAATAAGAAGTATAGACAGATGTGTTTCTAACAATTGTACACTACAGGAGTATGGTCATTTATGGAGCTCTATCGTTTTGTCATGAATAAAGTTTCTGTGTCAAACGTAACCTGGAGTGGCGGAGTTATTTGAGAAGTTGGAACGTTCATTGCTGTTAGCTAGTAACCCTAGATGCCAGATTGGCCGTGTCTACTAAAGACATAATACTCTGAACAGTTTGAAGGGCAACAGGAGAAAGTTCACAAAAGGCCTGTGGTGTCTTTGCATGATGGAGGGGCTGCCCCCTTACGGCCTCCATGCATGCCGCTCTCCTCATTTTTCAGCTGGGCTTGGGACCGGCCTAGGCGGAGTTCCCGATCAATTTAAGTGGGTTTATTTAGACCGCAAACGGCTCTCGGGTCGACTCAGCCTCACGAATTTCGAAGGTTACGTCACCTGGCGTGATGCTGACCATATCACCCCTAATGTGCTGATGGTCATGAAAATAGAAGCCCAACACCATATTCCCAATATGCCTCAATGGGCCTGTAACAGAATTCTTTACCTTTTTTTAATGTGTCCTTCTTAACCTTCACTTTCTTTCCTTTCCCTGTCGAATGCCTTGTGGTCGCAACATTTGCTATTTTCTTTGACTATTGTCCTTGCAAGACGAATCACCTTTTTTCGATTTTTTTCCCATGCCCATCCATGGGAGAATGTATAAATGTATCAGTCACTACCTTGAGAATAGAACTGCCAGAATACAACTACAAAGACAGACCAGTAGGAAGATGATGGGTGGTTGATATTTGCATTTTTTAAATATAGTGTTCATATAGTGTGATTCGTCTCTCTACCCTTGACAGTAAGCAGGTAAGGTGTGTGTGAACAGACACGTGTAAACACTCTGATGAAATCAAAGTGTGAAATGTACTGTTAGACAAGACGTACAGATGGTTGATGATTCTACTTGTTCACACACTGTACTCCAACTTCAGTAGAACGAACTTCAAAAGTTTTATTTAAAATATAGTATAATCCGCTTCTCTCTTCTGCGAATTTACCTCATAGATTTTTACATTCAACTTGCAATGAAAATACCATTCGTACATTTTCTCAAAATTCAGCGACATCCAAAAAAAAATCATATTCTTGTACATATCTGTCACTGAACTGCTCTCGTCTAATTTTCCACTGCTATATCACCTGAGTGATCTTCTAAGAAAAGTTAGTTATCTTTAAAACGTTCGCTTAGTGACCTTCTGGTGTATCTTGCAGAAGACTGGCCTACAAACTGCCAGGGATGTTGATTTTCTACCAGTTTACCTGATCACTACGTCTGTCTCTGTTTTATCCAACAGTCTATCTTCTTTATCGGGAACAAATATACTTTTCATTTCGCTGCCACTTTTAACACTTTTCAACGCACACAGCAAAACATGCTGACCTCCATTGAGCGCGTTCAAAATCCGACTGCACTAACCCAGTTCTACCTTTTGGTGCACTCCTAAAATGTTTTCACCCTACCACAACTTTTTCTTTTCGTGCGTATTTTTTTCCACTCAAAACCAAACTCCCGTTCACATTGGTGCAGTGTGTTTTCCAATGGGGATCATATTGCCCACGTTGTTCCTTGTGTACATAAATGAAATATCAAAGAATATTCCAAGAAGAACTCACAATACTTCCTTTGCAGACAACTTGACCTTGTGGATCTCAGAATAATACGAGTATATCACTACAGATAACATTTGGATGCAGCAAGCCCTATCATCATTGGTGGAGTGGACAAAAGCTTGGCTAGTGATAATAAATGAAGGGAAAACAACAAGAACAGTGTCTCCATCTCAATTAAACCACAGAGCTCCAAATTAGTGCTAAATAGGAACACTCTACATCCAAATGAAAACCCACCTACCTAGACATTACCTTTGATTGCCGCTTGACTTGGAAAACCCACCTACCTAGACGTTACCTTTGATCGCCGCTTGACTTGGAAGCCCCAGATTGGAAGATACAGGACAAAAGCGTGACAGAAAATGGCAATCTTTAAAAAAAACTTTAAGGTACGGGTGGGGAGCGGACGAGAGAGTACTAAAGAAGAAATACACTGGGCTTGTAAGACCAGTCCGTGAATATGGCATTGCTGCATGGCCAACATCAGCTAAGGCAAAATTTGATAACATAAACATAATCCAGAGCCAAGCAATCGGGACCATGGCGGAAAGGATGGGGGGGGGGGGGGGTGTAAAATCAACACCCATTGAAGAGTTGGAAAATAGTACTTACCTCCAGTCAATGGATGATAACAAGAGATAGAGCCCAGCAACACGCTGAGAAATTCATAAGGCTTATAGACCACCCAATGTGCCAGAGAATAAATTGGGCTTGACAGGTGAAGAGTGAAGCGAAGCAACTTTGTAGAGACAATCAAAACAAAGATGAGAGCAGACCCTGCCAGTGCGATATCAACAAAGCCCATCTACACTGCACACTAGCTACCCGTCTGGAAACAACAGCGCTTCCCTACAATGATGGAAAACAATCCAGGTTTTGAGAGAAATAAAAGCTACATTTTAAACAGAAAGAACAGTCCTAACCACAAATGCATATAGAAACATTACTCTCATCATCATCAGTTGCCATCTCCACAACGAAGGTTGGCTGTAATGGATCTCCAACGTCTTCTGTCTCTTGTCTTGGTGGTGCACTCTGATAGACTCTTTCCTGTCCATCTCTTGATGTTATCTTCCCACTTATAGCGCTGTCTTCCCCTTGCACGTTTGCCTTCAACTCTCCCTTCTGTTATGGTCTTCTGAAAGGTGTTATTCTATACATTACTCTATAAACACCTAGACCCATGCATACACAGAGGAGTCGGCAACAAATGCAACAGAAGATGGAGGTGGATGAGTCCTTCTGAGCGTAAGAAATGGCACACAAAAACGCTGTTAGTCGGAACAGGAAAATTCTCAAGTAACTTCAGAGCAGAGGCAGATGCCTTAAATACTGCAGCGGTAGTCCTAATGACAGAATAAAGCTCAGAGAGACAAGTAGCTCTCTTCACAGATGTGCCGTCAGGAATTTCAACGCTAAACAATCAGAATAATGCAAACCTGGATGACCTAAGAGTAACACTTCATCAACTGTCAGCAAATCAATAGAGTGGACCCATCTCACTGCAATGTCCCCAGAAATGAGGAGCATGACAGATTGGCAATGAAAGGGGAAAAGCTACCTCAACTTGACTTGCCACCCACGCATACCGTATGAAGAGGCCAAGAGTTTTATCAAGAACAGATACAGGAGCAAGTGGGAGCTTCAGGCCACTAAACAAATTATGCACATTACCAGCTCAGCAGAAGTGAACGAGTAGTAATCCTCACACTTCGCACAGGTCACAATAGATTTAGATACCATCTATTCAACAAGTTCAAGACAGGAACTACTGATGAGTGTAACTGTGGCACCAATAAAATGACTGCTAAACATCTGCTTCAGAAGTGCCCAACATATGAGAAACAGAGAATTGCTATGACCAGTACTATTCATGGAAAAACTGTATGGAGATATGAACAGCCTCAAGCTGACCACTGTCTTTTTTTATATATATTCAAGTTGACGTCTGAGGGTGAACGAAGAAGAAGAAAAAAGAAGTCAATCATATTGTATGACTCTGAAACAAAGAGAACATTAAAAACAACAACAAAAAGGTTACAGTCTGTCACAAATGGGTGCTAGCGTAGAATTGAAGGATTGAAGGGTACAAGACTACCAACGTGGAACTAATCACAAAAACTATAACGCTGCTTTCATTTTAGGCCATATAGGTCTTATACGCTTGAAACATTCGATCTTATGCTTATCTCTAAGCTCCGTGAAGTCAAGAATACATCTTTCACATGCTTATTCAGGGTGGTGAGATGGCCAAGAAGTATTGTCTCTGCTAGAATAATGAAGCCCCAAAACAGAATGCAGTTAATTGGTAATCCATAACATAGAGCAAGGTCTTAATTGCTACAAAGTACTTCTTAGAGAGAAAAAAGAAGATTCCAAAGCAAAGCAAGCTCGTTATGTTTTTTTAAGTCTCCTCGAATGTCTTCCGCCCCTTGACCAACCCACATTGCCATTTATATCTGGAGCGAGAAAAAAAAGTTTTGAAAACTTACAAAGCAGTCTGATAACTAGTCGTCTAGTGATGAAGACAGCTCTGCCATAACAAATGTAGCCACCAGCGACGGAAATTGCAGCGATTAGAGTCCTATAATTTTTACAAACACAATATTCCGTTTGTGTTCAGCATGTGTTCAATATGTTTGATAATTAATTATATGTAGAAAATTAATGTTGTTAATTATTTAGTTTATGTTTTTTATCACTTTTACTTAAATTTTATACAGCTTTCTGGACCTTGGGGAACGAATTAATTCAATTTCTCTTTCCTATGGGAAATAAAATTTCGTTTAGCGCTTTTTCGGTTAGTGCTCGATTGTTCAAGAATGAACTAACAGCGCTAAGCGGGGGATCCCTGTATACGATATTTCATACCTATGGGCAATATTCCCTGTAATTTTGTATATTCGCTAAAATTATCAATGTGTGCATTTTTTTGGCCAGTGACAAAGTCGTGTACACGCACTCACTAAAGTCAGGTGCACGCCCAAATGAATATGCTTGATGAGGGTCACATAAAGTGAAAATGCACAGACAGAAAACAAAGATAAAGAGAATACATGCAGGAAACTACAACAATGTTGCACTTGAAGAAACACCACTACATGATGTAAAATCATGCAATATTGCAATATAGACAATGTTGGAGTTACACATAGGGACATTACAATAGGAATACAATAGGCTAGAGAATCGTTCATTGCATTTGGAAATATATGGTAGTGATGACAAGAACCAGTGAAACATGAGCTCACAGTAACACACTAAAGATGGATAGGATACACATTGAAGAAACCTATTGTTAGCATTACAAGGCAGTCCTTGTTCTGGAAACACCAGGGTCAGAGATGTACAGGGAGATCAAGTAGCACACAGAGAAGAGAACTGGAGATAAACATGACGGGGATGAAGAAGGCACGGACAGACCTTGACCTGATGGCACGTGACGGGAAGACTTGGCCTAAGTTTGTTGAAGGTCATTGCTTAAAGAGAGAAGAGCCGAAATGTGGTGATGATGATGGTGGTGGGGCTGATAATGATCGTGGTGATGGTGATGATGATGATGAGGCTGATAATGATCGTGGTGATGGTGATGATGAGGCTGATAATGATCGTGGTGATGATGATGATGATGGTGAAGCAGATGATGATTGTAGTGATAATGATGATGGTGGGGCTGATAATGATTGTGATGATAATGATGAGGATGATAATGTTCGTGATGATGATGATGATGGCGAGGCTGAAAATGATGATGTAGCTAATTATGATCGTGGTGATGATGGTAAAGCTGATGATGATTGTGGTGATGATGATGATGGTGGGGCTGATAATGATTGTGATGATGATGATGATGATGATGATGATGATGATGATGATGATGATGATGATGATGATGATGATGATGATGATGATGATGATGATGATGATGATGATGATGATGATGAGGATGATGATAATGTTCGTGGTGATGATGATGATGATGGTGAGGCTGACAATGATGTTGAAGCTAATTATGATCGTGGTGATGACGATGATGATAAGATTGATAATTATCGGGGTGATGATGATGATGATGATGATGATGATGAGGTTGATAATGATCGTGCTAATGATGATGAAGCTGATAATTATCGTGGTGATGATGATCATGATGACGATAATGATGATGATGAGGCTGGTAATGATCGTGGTGATGATGTTGATGATGATGATGATGATGATCGTGGTGATGATGTAGATGATGATGATGATCGTGCTGATGATTATGATGAGGTTGATAATGATCGTTGTAATGAAAATGATGACGACACTGATGATGATGACGATGACGACAATGAGAATGAGGTTGATAAAGATTATGGTGATTGTGACGATAATTATGAGGATGATAATGATCGTGGTAATGATGATGATGATAATGATTATGATGATGATGACAATGATGATGAAGTTGATAATGATCGTTGTGATGATGATGACAATGATGATGAAGTTGATAATGATCGTAGTGCGGATGATGATGACGACGGCGACGACGATGACGACGACAATGATAATGATGATGAAGACAATGATGATGATGATGATCAATTTTTATTTTCTTTATTTTTTTTTTTCTGTGCGCATGTCAATTTCCTTTGTGCGTTCTTGTCATAATCCTGTGTGCGCGCACATGCGCAGCTGGAACAATACCTGTGGTGAAATTTGCGTTATTCGTCATATTAGTCTAGGGTTCCCATTCGTCCCGTTTTTCCCGGGACAGTCCCGTTTTTTTAATAAAATGTCCAGGTGTCCCGAATTTATTCCAAATGTCCCGCTTTTTAACTTAAGGGTCCTTCCTGAAAAAAAAAATCTTTGGGTAACGGATTTTATTCCGTGTTTTAGTAGTGTTACTTTATCAATTTCCGGTTACAGTGGACCCTCGGTTTGAATCTCGAACAAAAATTCGAAAGTCGACCAAAACAGTGTTCAGTGAGCATCTACCAAATGATTTAATGCATATTAGCATTATTATACAGTATTTTTATCGTTTTTTATCCGCATAGTGCCGAAACGTAAGTGCAGTATAAATGATAACATTACAAGTGAATTTCCCTTCATTAAAGGTGTAGATGAAAATGTGGAATGTACTTTATGCAGCTCTAAATTTTGCATTTCACATGGTGGTCGGTCAGACGTAGTCAACCACGTGAAAACGAAAAAACATAAATGTGCTGTTGAAAGTAAGGCTTCCAACAGCAGTATAAGTCATTTCTTAAATGCGAAAACCCAGAGTGAAAAGGAAATGGAAAAACAGTTATCATTGGCAGCACAGGAAGCAACCTTCTCTTATCACACGGCGGTGCATAACCACAGCTTTAAGTCCATGGACTGCACAACAGCCATCGTGAAAAAACTTTTCAACGATAAAGTGGAAGTTGTGTTAGTTAATGTGTGTATTTTTATACCAGTATCTTATTTTAAGTGCAACATATAATATATAATAGATTTATTTGTGCTTTACCTTAATTTTTAACATGTCCCTTTTTTTACAAAATGTCCCGGGTTTTTTAGGTAAAAATTTGGAAATGTCCCGGTTTTTAAACAAAACATTATGGGAACCCTATATTAGTCATAAAGAGGACAGGTCATGAGGCCGATCGATAACATTTCGTTTTTTTGTGAACGAGAGAGTTCAACCTTAAAGAGAAAGACAATAACTGATGACCTCATCTTTACGACCCCTCACCTCATTTTGTGAATCGATTATTTTATTTTTTGTGTGGAAGAATGTACTTCATATTCTGTGCAGCTAAAGAATCAATTACGCTTTGATTATGTTCTTTGTAGAAGCTCTTGAACTTTTTAGATTCTCCAACTTGACTTCGTCAAGGAAACAATAACTACAGGACACATTTCTTCTACTTATTTTCTCTGTATCTAAGACAGCAGGTCAACAAGTTCACGTTTAATATGACAAATTTTATGACATAGATCTCGTCCCTTGTATCATTCTATTTTTTTTTTAACAATTCGTGACATCAAAGATTTAAATATGTGAAGTGAAAGATCGATTACTGGTCGCGGTATGACTGATGGTGGTAGCGATGAAGGTGGTAGCGATGATGGTGGTAGCGATGATGGTGGTAGCGGGGTGGTGGTGATGCTGGTGATGATAATGATGGTGGTGATGATGACGATGATGATGTTGGCGGCGATATGATGTTGGTTGTGGTGGTAATTATGATGTTTGCTGTGGCAATAATAAGGATTAAAGTGATGATGATGTTGGTTGTGATGGTGGTGATGTTGATGATGGTGAAAATGATGAGAATTATTAATATTACTGATGATGTGTTTTACACGAAACGGTCACTATTCAACAGAAAAACGTCATTAACACGACAAGCAACGCAAGAATAATAAACAACAGACACACAGATAGAATCAAAAGAAAATGTAAAAGTACACCCCTGTTCACAAAGTTCCGGGACTCATTTTTTATCCGGAAAACCGTTATAAGGAGCTAGGTGATATTAACACAGTGCACGTGTCAACCACGTGCCACTATATGTACCAAACCTGAAGTTTGTAATTTCGCGCATGCGCTGTGTGGTAGCGTATAAGCGGCTGTGACGTAATAGTGCTCGTCGCGTTTCAAAAATGGACAGCAAAATTCAACAACGTGTGTGTATTGATTTCTGTTTTCGTCTAGGAAAAACTGGTTCCGAAACTCTCGAAATGTTGCAAACAGCTTTCGGAGAGTCCTGTTTAAGTAGATCTAAAACATTTGAGTGGTATTCCCGTTTCAAAAGTGGACTCCGATCCTTTGAAGATGGCCCCCGTCAAGGGAGACCCTCCATCTCCCACACCGACGAGTTCGTTGCACGTGTGCAAGAAATGATACGCGCTGACCGACGACTATCAGAGAGGTTGCTGATGATCTTGGAATATCTATTGGTAAGTGTCATAAAATCGTAACTGAAGATTTGCACATGAGACGGGTGTCAACGAAACTCGTGCCACGCCACCTGACTGAGAACCAGAAGGACGATCGGTTGTCCATTTGCACTGACCTCCTTGAGATAGCGAAAAACGACGCAAATTTCATGTCCTCGATAATAACTGGTGATGAAAGCTGGGTGTACGGATATGACCCGGAAACCAAGCAAATGTCCTCCCAGTGGCAAACGCAATCATCTCCTCGGCCGAAGAAGGCACGACAGGTCAAGTCTAATGTCAAGACCGTGTTAGTAGCGTTTTTCGACATTGATGGCCTGGTGCATCATGAATACGTCCCTATAGGACAGAGTGTCAATGCTGAATTCTACAAAACAGTCCTGCAACGCCTCCGCGACGCTGTGTGCAGACATCGCCCTGAGAAGTGGCGCACAGGCAATTGGCGTGTTCATCATGACAATGCACCTGCACACAGGTCTGTCACCACAAACGCATTTTTGACGAAACACAACATTCCATTGCTCCCGCATCCTCCATACTCACCCGATCTTGCTCCGTGTGACTTTTTCTTGTTCCCGCAACTTAAGAAAACAATGAAAGGTCGTAGATTCGATGGCATTGAGCAGATTCAAGCCAACGCGACGAGACAGATGAGGGCTATTTCGCAAAGTGACTACCAGAGGTGCTTCCTTCAGTGGCAGGAACGTTGGAATAAGTGTGTACACTCACAAGGGAACTACTTTGAAGGAGATAGAACCAAATAGTATGTAAGTCTACTTATTCGAATAAAAAAAAATGAGTCCTGGAACTTTGTGAACAGGGGAGTAATATTAAAGGAAAAACCACGAGAACACAGATGATACGTGTTGGTTCTCTACAGAAACAATAGAAGTACTGCACCCTAAGACATATCGTACTAGGCGACAAACTTGAGGTTGTGTATGAAGTTGTGTATGAGGTTGTACGTGAGGTTGTGTGTGAGGTTGTGTGTGAGGTTGTGTATGGGGTTGTGTATGAGGTTGTGTATGATGTTGTGTATGAGGTTGTGTATGGGGTTGTACGTGAGGTTGTGTATGAGGTTGTACGTGAGGTTGTGTGTGAGGTTTTGTATGAGGTTGTGTATGGGGTTGTGCATGAGATTGTACATGAGGTTGTGTATGATGTTGTGTATGAGGTTGTGTATGAGGTTGTGTATGAGGTTGTGTATGAGGTTTGTACGTGAGGTTGTGTGTGAGGTTTTGTGTGAGGTTGTGTATGGGGTTGTACATGAGGTTGTGTATGATGTTGTGTATGAGGTTGTACGTGAGGTTTTGTGTGAGGTTTTGTATGAGATTGTGTATGGGGTTGTGTATGAGGTTGTACATGAGGTTGTGTATGATGTTGTGTATGAGGTTGTGTATGAGGTTGTACGTGAGGTTGTACATGATGTTGTGTATGATGTTGTTTATGAGGTTGTGTATAAGGTTGTGTATGAGGTTGTGTATGACGTTGTGTATGAGGTTGTGTATGAGGTTGAGTATGACGTTGTGTTTGAGGTTGTGTATGAGGTTGTGTGTGAGGCTATGTATGAGGTTGTGTGTGAGGTTGTGTATGACGTTGTGTATGAGGTTGTGTGTGAGGTTGCGTATGACGTTGTGTGTGAGGTTGTGTATGACGTTGTGTATGACGTTGTGTATGAGGTTGTGTATGAGGTTTTGCATGAGGTTGTGTATGGGGTTGTGCATGAGGTTGTGCATGAGGTTTACATGAGGTTGTGTATGAGGTTGTGTATGATGTTGTGTATGAGGTTGTGTATGATGTTGTGTGTGAGGTTGTGTATGACGTTGTGTATGACGTTGTGTATGAGGTTGTGTGTGAGGTTGTGTATGGGGTTGTGCATGGGGTTGTGCATGAGGTTGTACATGAGATTGTACATGAGGTTGTGTATGAGGTTGTGTAGGATGTTGTGCATGAGGTTGTGTATGATGTTGTGTGTGAGGTTGTGTGTGAGGTTGTGTATGACGTTGTGTATGACGTTGTGTATGACGTTGTGTGTGAGGTTGTGTATGACGTTGTGTATGACGTTGTGTATGACGTTGTGTATGAGGTTGTGTATGAGGTTGTGCATCGGGTTGTGTATGAGGTTGTGCATGAGGTTGTGTATGAGGTTGTGTAGGATGTTGTGCATGAGGTTGTGTAGGATGTTGTGTGTGAGGTTGTGTATGACGTTGTGTATGACGTTGTGTATGACGTTGTGTGTGAGGTTGTGTATGACGTTGTGTATGACGTTGTGTATGAGGTTGTGTATGAGGTTGTGTATGAGGTTGTGTATGAGGTTGTGCATGAGGTTGTGTATGAGGTTGTACATGAGGTTGTGTATGAGGTTGTGCATGGGGTTGTGTATGAGGTTGTGTATGAGGTTGTACATGAGGTTGTGTATGAGGTTGTACATGAGGTTGGTAACCTCATTATGTAAATCATATTGTCACAGAAACCAACGCTGCCAACGTGACGGCTTGATGAATGCTTCCTGCATTCGTGGCACCATACTTTGTAGGGAGCGCATAGGAAAATAAGAAAGATGAAGTAATATTTACGGCCACTGAGACAGACATGGCGTCTAAAATGTAGAAATCACGGACGTTTCAAGACATGCTGAAATTTCTACACATAAAAATTAACTCATGTTAACATAAAGTAGGAGCAAACTTAGGGACACCTTTATTGCTTGGGAAATATAAGGTGATCAACGGCAGTCCAAGACAAAAATTTGAATCTTAAACTCAAATGTTAGCTCAGTCTTACTGCGTATCTCTGAAACCTGGAGAACAAGAAAAACAAGAACAAATAAGTTACAGACTTCCATTAACTGGTACTTCATTCATTCATAACCTTCCACTCCCAAAGGAGCATAGGCCTTCAACAAATACCTGCCAAGTCCTCTTGTCACGTGCTATCATCTCAAGTTCTTTCTACGTTCTCCTCATCATTTTCACCTCTGTTTCCAGCTCTCTTCTCCATGTGCTTCTTGGTCTACCTCTGCCTCTCTTGCCCGAGGGTTTCAGAACAAGGACTGCCTTGTAATGCTATCAACAGGTTTCCTCAGTGTTTTTCCTATCCATCGCCATCGTCTTCTTCTCATCTCTTGTTCCACTGGCACTTGTCTAGTTCTTGTCCTCAAATCCACATTGGTAACCGTGTCATATCATTTTAATCCCTCTATTCTACGCAAGCACTGATTGGTACTTGCGTACAATATAATGATTTAAATGGTATATTAAGATCACTAGTGTGGAACTGATGACACAAACCTCACACGTACCAGTGGAACAAGAGATGAGAAGACAGACTTATTCTGGCGATCTTGGATAAAAGAGGTAAAAAACACTGAACACGTCATCATTAGCACCCTTCAATATGGATAGGCCTTCAACAAACTTATGACGAAACTTAGTGTCACGTGCCATCAGTTAAATGTCTGTGGATTTTTGCAAGCTGGTCCAGTCATTTCAAGAATTAGAAAACAACAGTCAATCCCACACATTTTTGCCCACTCTTCCTGTCCCGTAATATCAGGGTCAAGGACTTCCCATGTCTGTCTGATCCCTTTCATGTCTGTCTCTTCTCCGTGCATTGTGTTTTCTGCCTCTGCCGCTCTTACCTCATGGAATCCAGAACAAGGACTAACTAGTAATGCTATCAACTGGCGTCCTCAGTGTGTGTTATATCCAAGTCCACCTCCGTCGTCTCGTTTCTTGTTCCACTGGCGTCCTCAGTGTGCGTTATATCCAAGTCCACCTCCGTCGTCTCGTTTCTTGTTCCACTGGCGTCCTCAGTGTGCGTTATATCCAAGTCCAGCTCCATCGTCTCGTTTCTTGTTCCACTGGCGTCCTCAGTGTGCGTTATATCCAAGTCCAGCTCCATCGTCTCGTTTCTTGTTCCACTGGCGTCCTCAGTGTGCGTTATATCCAAGTCCACCTCCGTCGTCTCGTTTCTTGTTCCACTGGCGTCCTCAGTGTGCGTTATATCCAAGTCCACCTCCGTCGTCTCGTTTCTTGTTCCACTGGCGTCCTCATTGTGTGTTATATCCAAGTCCAGCTCCATCGTCTCGTTTCTTGTTCCACTGGCGTCCTCATTGTGTGTTATATCCAAGTCCAGCTCCATCATCTCGTTTCTTGTTCCACTGGCGTCCTCATTGTGTGTTATATCCAAGTCCAGCTCCATCATCTCGTTTCTTGTTCCACTGGCGTCCTCAGTGTGTGTTATATCCAAGTCCAGCTCCATCGTCTCGTTTCTTGTTCCACTGGCGTCCTCATTGTGTGTTATATCCAAGTCCAGCTCCATCGTCTCGTTTCTTGTTCCACTGGCGTCCTCAGTGTGGGTTATATCCAAGTCCAGCTCCATCATCTCGTTTCTTGTTCCACTGGCGTCCTCAGTGTGCGTTATATCCAAGTCCACCTCCGTCGTCTCGTTTCTTGTTCCACTGGCGTCCTCATTGTGTGTTATATCCAAGTCCAGCTCATTGTGTGTTATATCCAAGTCCAGCTCCATCATCTCGTTTCTTGTTCCACTGGCGTCCTCATTGTGTGTTATATCCAAGTCCAGCTCCATCATCTCGTTTCTTGTTCCACTGGCGTCCTCATTGTGTGTTATATCCAAGTCCAGCTCCATCGTCTCGTTTCTTGTTCCACTGGCGTCCTCATTGTGTGTTATATCCAAGTCCAGCTCCATCGTCTCGTTTCTTGTTCCACTGGCGTCCTCAGTGTGTGTTATATCCAAGTCCAGCTCCAGCTCCATCACTGGCGTCCTCAGTGTGCGTTATATCCAAGTCTCGTCGTTCGTTTTGTTCCACTGGCGTCCTCATTGTGTGTTATATCCAAGTCCAGCTCCATCGTTTCGTTTCTTGTTCCACTGGCGTCCTCATTGTGTGTTATATCCAAGTCCAGCTCCATCGTCTCGTTTCTTGTTCCACTGGCGTCCTCATTGTGTGTTATATCCAAGTCCAGCTCCATCGTCTCGTTTCTTGTTCCACTGGCGTCCTCATTGTGTGTTATATCCAAGTCCAGCTCCATCATCTCGTTTCTTGTTCCACTGGCGTCCTCAGTGTGCGTTATATCCAAGTCCACCTCCGTCGTCTCGTTTCTTGTTCCACTGGCGTCCTCATTGTGTGTTATATCCAAGTCCAGCTCCATCATCTCGTTTCTTGTTCCACTGGCGTCCTCAGTGTGTGTTATATCCAAGTCCAGCTCTATCGTCTCGTTTCTTGTTCCACTGGCATCAGAGATTCCACATTAGTGATCTTGTTATGCCAATTTAATCCTTATTTTTTATGAAAGTACCCATTTATGAAAGTCTGTAACGTTTTGGTTCTTGTTCATGTTGTGCTCCATGTTTCACAGCCTTACAATAGGACTGACCTGACATTTGAATTGAAGATTCTGATTTCAAAGTTGGACTTGATTTCTTTTGATCTCCATGTATTCTCCAATGCAATGGAAGCTTCTCTAGTCTTTTGTGTTCTTATTGCGATATCATTGTCTCTTCCTCCAGCTGTGTCATTATTGCTGCCAGGGTATAAGTATGATTCTTGGTTGGGTTATGTTTTTAAGGATTATCTTCATTGCACACGGAAAAATCCATCAGTGCTCCAATCTCTTCCCTTAGATCACACAAGGAGGACCTCAGCACAATGCATGAACTCCGTAGCACCGCCGAGAATCCCAATGTGTATATATAGAAATCATACATTCTATACATATTTTTGGGTAGGTTTCTAATTTTTGAATTTTAGCAGGGCAGCGGCCATGTGGCCTACTCTTTACGATTTCCAACTGCTATGGGATTTTTAACGTGCGCAACTTGCGCACGGGACCTCCTATTTTTTTGCCCTTATCCGAGAAGTCTAAAAACCCGATCTCACCACCCAGGAGACCAGGTGGGAGTATGACATCATTAGGACCACTGGTTCTGAGAAAGAAAATGGAGTGGCTAAGAGGTATGGCGTCCGTCTCGCATTCTGGAGGTACCAGGTTTGATTCCTGGCAGAGGGAATATAATTTACAGAAGTATGATTCTACTTCTTGTTATGCTGTTTCGTCAAGTGCGATCTTGTTATCTTTTCCTACTTTAGTTCTCGTTGTTTTTGTTTTCTCTCTGTGCATATTCAGACCCATGCACTGTGATCTCTCCTCGAGTGTTTTCATTTTGTCTTGCATCTGATTACAGTTATGGGACAGAAGTACCATGTCGTTGGCAAATTCTAGATCATTAAATTGATTAGTCAGATTCCACTGAACTCCATTTCTGTTGGCTGAAGTCGATGCTTTCATAACCAAACGTACAGCCATTAACCTCTGGCTTCACTAAGCCTGCAGAATGAGTTCATAATTTTCTCCACGTTTTCAGCCGGGTCTAAATCGCTCAGTTCTGTTGTTTCTGCCACACCCCCCGCCGCATCTGAGGGTGTGATGTCTGCTTTTGCTGCTCTTTTGTCTTCTTCTTATGCAGACACTTGCCTGTTTTGTAAAACTGTCTCTGCCATCTCCTCGCAGTGCCTGGAGTTGTGTCAGCTGGTCTCTCCGGCTGCCTGTTTCCGCTTTTTGTAGACATGTCTGTTGTTAAGACATACAAGCTAAGAGAGCCAGGAGTTAAGACAAGGTATCAGAGCTCCATTGCGACAGCAGTCAGTCACCTAGAAGAACGACCTGATGACTTGGAAACCCTCTGGCTTAAATTTAAGAACATAAGGAGGCAAAACTTTATTTTTTTTTAAATTCATCTATCACACACAACCTTGTTAAGCCCAGCCAGAAGAAGCAGAGTAGAGCACTGTCATTGCCAAGCCATTTTTGATTGTATGCTGGGCAGGCATCTTCACTGACAGTGTAATTCTGTGTTGGAGAAAAATTCTTAGCGGGTATGTAGGACTATCTGTAACGAACAGTTTTAGTGTAAGGGGAAGTAAACTGGAGTATGTTAGTTGTTGAAATAGATTTTGAGTTATAGCACTTAGTTGCTTGTTAGCTATCGAATTATTTAGAGAGTATCTCGTGATAGTTTCGAGAGACAGATTACAGACAGCGTGAAAAGCGCTGATATATTTATTCTGTAATGTTTTGAACGGAGTGAGAATAGCTCGCTGCTAGCCCGCAATTGTTTGTGTTGGGTGAACAGGGGAAGAAGTCTCGTGTATGCTTTTGAGCGGGACGAGTGTGTTATCTAGGGAGAGTGTTCCGGGCGTTTTGACCGGGTAGGGAGACAGTGTTTTTGGGAAGTGTGAAATGCCTGTACAGTGCTGAATTTAAAATGTCGACGGATTTTTCGCTGTGGGTACAGCGTAGTATGAAACTGCAGTTTTAATTATTGTGGAAGTGTTTATAACTGCAGTGTAGAGTACTTTAGGCCATGAATCATGATATCATTGTAGCTGCCGAGTGCGCAGTTCTTATATAGATATTTTATATCCTGTGTTGTGAGTGTCGGTTCCAACACGCACTCACTATTACCTATTGCAAAGCGTACAAGCTGGCCACCCTACTTGTAACAGTGGTGTGCTAGTTTTATAGGATCAGATACCCGCGAAATTCGCGTGATATTAATTCACAACTGTTAGCATGTAGCCTGAGTGGCGTTAGTATATGAAAGACAGACATCACATTTGAGAGCTGTATCCAGGCCCAAGAAAAACTTATTCGGTATCAGTTAAACTGGGAACTGTTAACTCAAGTCGCAAGTCGCAACTCGCAAGTCAAGAAATTTATTACTCAAGATTATGAGATGTCATGATATACAGTGGCGTCTGTATACCAGTACAAGTAATCATCTGGCAGTATGAACGAGTGGTGTACCTTCTTTCAACGAAATTGACAGACGGTGACCCATTTCCTGCTTTCCTGTGCGGTGTGTTAGCACGTAGCGTGCTGAATCGAGGACCTGAGCGGAATCAAGGTGTCAAGTTCCAATGCCTTTCTGTTGTCGATTGTTTTACCATTGAACTTTGTGATATCCAGGGTGTTAACGGAAAGGAACAGAAGAGTTTTCATTCAAGATAAGTGATTATGTTTGTGGTGTGAACTGTGTCACCTTAACTATGTCAACGAGCCTTCCTGTGCTTTGCATCTCCTATACTGTTGAAATCTGTTGTTTTTGTTGTCTAATTCTATATAGACATATTATTAGGATTTAGTATTGATGCTAAGTATTGATGGTTGTATAATATAGGATGACTTCCCTCATATGATGTTATAAGGGTTCTTTGAAAAGGAATTGATGATACAAAGTTTATGAATAATATTTTTGGTATACATACTGAACTGTGTGAAATGGAAGGGTAATTGTCAGAACTTCTTGAAACATAAACTTGCGACATTAATCATTATACTGATATAGATATATAGTTAACTGAGTGATTGAATCACCATGGATTTTGATAATAATCCTGCAGATATAAGGCCTATGTTGGAGAGTGCATTGTTAATAGGTAGAGATGAAAAGGGATTGAGAGGTCCAAGACTTGGAGTATGGATCATGGACGATTTGTTGGTTAATGTGTCAGTATCCCTAAAGTTATTTGCTGAACATAACTTTAAGCTTCTTTGTAATTCAATAATGGCTAAGGATTTGATTGATTTGTTACAGCACCTTCGTGTGTTTTTGAAACAGTATATTGAGCTTGAGCACGGACATGTAGTTCAAAGTATATTCAAAATAATCCACAACGGTATTCCTGATGAGCAGAAAAAGGAATTAGGAAATGAGAATCAATTAAAAATCAACAAACAAAATGCTCTACATAAGTATTCATGTGAATAATGTAAATTCTATCTCAGGAATTAATAGGCCTGTAAATATACCAAACATATTGATTGTGTGACCAGGATGGCTAAAGATTGTCAAGCCTTTAAAACTACCCACAGCAGTCATTGCTAACAATAAGCCTATCCAGTATGGTCTACTAATACCATTTTACTAACTACCATTACAGGACCAGCAGTGACTTGGCATGAGAGTGTGGAAGGCAAAGGCGGCATCATTGGTCATATTTTCATATTGATTGTTTATTATTTGATTGAAAATGTTTTGCAGTAGACACCAATCTTTCTCCCTACTCTGTATCATACAGAGCCATTTATCATTCATTGTACACACAGCATCTGGAAAAAAAAACATTCTCATCTTAGCACACCGTATGGATAACAAGCATCCTAAGCAACCAATGGACACATCATATTCATTGTTTCAGGATCCTAGTGCACATACCACAAGTGTGATCATAGTTATTAGGTCTGAGGTCCTATATCCTGCTGTATGTGAAGCCCAGAGATAGAAGGAGCCTATTACTGTCATTCCCTTTACTGTTTGAGAGTTTGCAGAACAGACTATCAGTGTGTTAGTAAAGTGCAACTGACTTGGATCTGAGATAAGTTTCATGAATCTAGTAACCAGTGCCAGACAAGCTAATACTGTCAACAGAATGTTTTAAATGATGAACTTGAGCTGTAAAGATAGGAGAGGCAGATAAACTTTATTTTTTTCCCTATTAAAATAAATACAGAAGTACGGTGAACATTCCTGGTGGACAAGATAGAGTGTAAAGGAACTATTATTTAATAAGATCCAAAGTGGATCCTTTTTTTATAGTTTTTACTTACAAATAGATTGGGATTGGAATGTACATACTCTACCATAATCACTATTGCTTCAACATTCGCCCATCATCACAATAGTAGATAGTTTAGATAATAAATTAATTGAATTGTAAGTCACTTGAGTTATTAATTACTTTTATTCAAAGGATTTACAGTTCTATTTTCATAGTTAAATAAGTACATCATATGGGATCAAAAGATGAGAGGGCGCCAGTATAATCTGCTTGTCTATATCAAATCCTTGTCACAGATTATTCACAGCCTTGATCTTCTTGTGAGGGTGAGACCAGTGAACCCTAGACACTGGGACTTCACCATATTTCAGGAGAGAACACTACTTCTGTCAATACTATCACTACATCTATATAAACCTCTGGCTACACTGGTGGCTCGTCCGGATATTCTTGTGTACCCAGAGCCATAGCCTATCTTCACTATCTATCTTTAGTCTGTGTAGAGCCACTAGTAATGTGTAAAGTAAATTTTTTTACATTGAATTCTAAATTGAATTTTCATTAGGAAGTACCATTGAGTACTAGAAAGACAGTAGAAGCTCACACAGGTTACTTGGATTGTATTGTGGTTAAATATTTAAGTAATTTAATTCATTAATATAGTTGGTAGAGCTAGATACCCTCTTATTGGTAATACGTCATGGCTGAATTGGTGAAGTTTAGAGCTGCGATTATGCAGAAAGGAAAAGACTTGGGTTTGAGAGTAGATGCTCTAATCCGACAAATCACAACTGAAGTGGATAAATATTTAGATAGAGAGACTAAAAGACTGGAAGCTTGCCGCAAGGTTAAAGATGTATTTGCTGAGGTGGTGTCAATTTGGAAATTTTACTTCGGATTTTGAAGGGATCAAGGATATGATTTTAATAGAACAACTCCTGGAGTCCATGTCTCCTGAGACCAAGACATTCGTAATAGAGCACAAGAGAGAGAGAGAGACTTGAGAAAATAATCATCTATTCAGAGAGCCATAAACTGGCTAATTCCATGCCTCAAGTGAATAAGAGAAAACAAGGAGAAAGCTTTAAAAGCAAACCAAAACTCAAATAAGTTTGAACAAAAGGATAATACAACCAAGTACAAAACCAGATATGAAACTAAAGACAAGGACCCTCTAAGAACAAACAAGAAACCGTCAAGAAAGGAAGAAAAGTGGTGTAAAACTTGCCAAACGAGTAACCACAATACTGCGGAATGCAGAAGAAAGAATCCTCCTCATCATGCTGCATGCCTCACTACTGGACATAAGGAAAGAAAGGATCTGGCACTAAGTCAGAAAGACTTCCATCATCCGCCTGTCTGTGAGGAAGTGACCTTGAATGGCACTAAAGTACTGTGTCTGTATGATACAGGGCTATATTTTGTCTCAGTAGTGTGCTCTTCTTCGGTGAGTCCTGAACAGATAACCTCCGAAACTGTGGAAATCCGAGGACCACTCAAGGCAGCGGGAACCATGACACTACTCATAACCAGAATCAACATAAGATCTCGCCATGTAGAAGGAGTAATCAAAGCAGCAGTGATGGGCGAACCTATATACCCATTAATATTGGGATGTAGGTATGTTTTCCTGGGAGAACCTGTAAGACCCAAAGTCATGGCGACAGTACAAACCAGGGCCGGCTCCAAGAAAATGGAGAAAAATATCATAAAAACTCATCCAGAAGAGATGAAACAGGCTCAAGCAGCTGACAGCATATTGAAGGCAAATTGCCAAAGGCGCATAACCCTCCAGACAAAGGAGATATCTACATAAAAAAGGGCCTACTATACAGAAAAGCTGGAACAGGCTCTAATGGACATGGACAGCTGGTAGTGCCTAAATCATATAGAGAAAAGGTTATGACACTAGGACATGCTATACCATTCAGTGGAGATATGGGAATAGGTGCCACTGGACAAAGAATAGCCTGTCACTATTTCTGGCCAGGGATCACAGAGGACATAAAGAGGTATGTGAGATCCTGCCCAGAGTGCCAACGAGTAGCTCCTAAACATAGGACTGCATCAGCAACACTGGGAACCCCTTTTGAACGTGTTGCAGTGGATATTGTGGGACCCCTCACGAGGACCAGGAAGAGAAATGCATATATACTAACCTTTGTTGATACTTGCTCGATGTGGGGAGAAGCAATAGCCACGTCATCTATTGATTCTACACATGTGGCAGAGGCATTGTTAACAATATTCACCAGATTAGGTTTCCCTCATCAAATATTAACTGACAATGGATCTCAGTTTAAGGGAAAGCTAACACAAGAGGTATTCAGGATATTTCAAACCAGACATTATCATTGTAGCCCTTATCACGCCCAAGTAGAAAGGTTCAATGGGACCCTTATCTCGATTTTGATAAAGCTGGCCAGTGAAAAACCGGATACCTGGGACACTTACCTACATGCTGATCTATTTGCATACAGGGAAGTCCCACACAATTCAACAGGATTGGCTCCAGCTACATTGTTGTGTGGTAGACCAATCAGAGGTCTACTGCAAGCATTGTTGCGGATATGGAGTGACGAAAAGGCAGAAGAAACAGTGACTTCTTCATACCAGTATATCAATGAGTTAACCTCTAGATTAAAAAACAGGTTTCACGACATTCACCCATCATCACAGTAATACATAGTGTAGATAATAAATTAATTGAATTGAAAGCCACTGGTTATTAATTACTTTTATTCAAAGATGAGTTACAGTTCTATTTTCAAAGTTAAATAAGTACATCATAGGGGATCAAAAGATGAGAGGGCGCCAGTATAATCTGCTTGTCTATATATATTCCTTGCCACAGATTATTCACAGCCTTGATCTTCGTGTGAGGGTGAGACCACTGAACCCCAGACACTGGGACTTCACCATTTTTCAGTAGAGAACACTACTTCTGTCAATACTATCACTACATCTATATAAACCTCTCGCTACACTAATGATAGTAACAACACAAGGGGCAACAGTACAGGACACGATCACTATTCAGGATAGATTTCGTAGAACACAAGTCTATATCCCTCTAGTGATACAGTGTTCGAAGTGTCAGTGATTGTTGCACACTAAGAACACGTATATAAAAGAGACAGTCTGCAGATACTATGCTGCAAGCAATACTTACAATGACTGTCCCAAGGCTCAAAAGGACCATAATTACCAGGCGCCAAATCTTCTTCTTCTCGTTCGCTGTTGTTTAGAAATGTCTACACAAGAAGTCCGGTTTTCTGGATGTATGTTGCTGTGGTTGAAAGTTCTTCAAGACTCCCAAACAGCTTTGTGTGGATGTGCGTCTCTGTGGGCCAATGTTCAGTTCGCAATTGACTAAGCATGTGGCAGTCTTGCAGGATGTGTTCGGCTGTCTGTGCTGCCTGTCCACACGTACATAGGCGCCAAATAAAAATAATCACCCGTGTGTTACCGGGGCCCGAAAGGGGAGCAAAGAATAGTAACACTGTCCCCTACCAAGCATGTCGTAAAAGGCGACTAAGGAGGGTTGGGCATGGGGCCGGTTACACCATCCTGTAAAAAAATTTAAACCACAAAAAACTTCAACAAATATGGACAAGTCAAATAAAGAAAATAAAACACAGCCATCCAAGACAGGGGAAGGTCCTCTCGCGGGGAGGCGTATGATGCAACACAGAGAAAGCCGAAAGGAGTCTGTGTTGCTGACTAACCTTCTTTCTTCTAGGAGAACTTCCAGATTTGGCACCTGGAATGTTCGGACATTAAACGAACAAGGGAAAGTGGCGCAAGTAGCAGCAGAAATGAGGGAATACAAAATCGAGGTTCTGGGAATGTGTGAAACAAAGTGGAAGGGGGTAGACAGGAAGAAACTCATCACAGGTGAATTGGTGCTGTCCTCAGGACATGAAGACGAAAGTTCACACCACAGTGAAGGGGTAGCTCTTATGTTATCTAAAGAAGCACAGAAAGCACTAATTGAATGGGAAGCTGTTGGACCCAGAATAATAACAGCTTCTTTCAAAACAGCTAAAAAGAAAATTCATGTAAATGTCATCCAATGTTATGCACCAACTAATGACAAAGAAGAGTCTGTGAAAGAAGCATTTTATACTAAACTACAGGAAATTATGGATAAAGTAAAAAGAAGAGACATCACAATTTTGATGGGTGACATGAATGCAAAGATAGGTACAGTCAACACTGGATTCGAAGAAGTCATGGGAAAACATGGGCTAGGAGTAATGAATGAAAATGGAGAGCTATTCGCAAACTTCTGTGCTTCATATCAACTGGCTATAGGAGGAAGCATGTTTCCACATAAGAGAATACACAAGGCAACATGGATATCACCAGACCATAGAACAGAAAATCAGATTGATCATATATGCATAAACAAGAAGTTTAGATCATCATTGCAGGATGTAAAGGTATATAGAGGAGCAGATGTGGCATCAGATCACCATCTTCTGATAGCCAAGTAAAAATGAAACTCAAGAGATATGCAACAATGCAAAACTATAGACAACAGTTTAATGTAGGACAGCTAAGAAATCAAGAAACAAGAGACAAATTTGCGGTCACAGTATCCAACAAATTCCAAGTGCTCCAACAGCTGGAAGATGTAGAGAATACAGAAGACTATTGGCAGCAGGTCAAAACAGTATCGAAGGAGACATGTGAAGAAATACTGGGGAAAAGGGAAAGACAACAAAAAGCATGGATAACAACAGAAACCATCAATAAGATAAAAGACAGAAAAAACAAGAAAGCAGAGTTAAACACAAGCAAAACTAGAAGCTCCAAAGCCAAGGCTCAAGAAGTGTACACAGAAGCAAACAAAGAAGTAAAAAGAAGTATCAAAAGAGACAAGAGGAAGTATATTGAGGAGTTGGCAAGAGAGGCAGAAGATGCTGCAGCCAAAGGAAATATGAGAGAACTGTATAGCAGCACAAAGAAGCTAACAGGGAAATACAAGCAAACAAGTTGCCTCATAAAAGACAAGAATGGGAAACTGCTCAGCAATATACAAGAGCAAATGAAGAGGTGGACAGAATATTTTGGGGACCTTCTCAATAGACCAGCTCCACAAAACCCGCCGGACATCCAGCCAGCAGAAGAAGAGCTACAAATTAACGGTGAAAGACCAACGAAGGAAGAAATAAAGAAAGCCATAAAGCTTCTAAGAGAGGGAAAAGCGTCTGGACCTGATGGCATTCCAGCAGAGGCCATCAAAGCAGATATCGACACGGCTACAGAGATGTTATATAAATTACTTGGTAAAGTCTGGGAAAAGGAAGAGATACCAGCAGAATGGAAGGAAGGATATCTGGTTAAGTTGCCTAAGAAGGGAAATTTACAAGAGTGCACAAATTATAGAGGAATAATGTTACTATCAGTGCCAGGAAAAGTGTTAAACAGGATTATCCTTGAGAGATTAAAAGAGTCCATAGACAAGAAACTGAGAGATGAACAAGCAGGTTTTCGACAAAACAGATCATGTACAGACCAGATAGCCACTTTGAGAATAATAGTTGAACAAAGTCTGGAATGGAATTCACCACTATACATCGGATTTGTGGACTACGAAAAGAATCACTTTGGAAATTGATGAGGCATTATGGAGTTCCCCTGAAGATCATTAATTTAATAAAGAAAACATATGAAGACATGACATGCAGAGTTCTTCACGAAGGACAGCTTACAGAACCGTTTGGGATAAGAACAGGAGTGCGACAGGGATGCCTCTTGTCTCCATTTCTTTTCTTGCTGGCAATAGATTGGGTTATGAGATCATCGACAACACACAACAGAAATGGAATCCAGTGGACTCTGACTAAGCAGTTGGATGATCTGGATTTTGCTGATGACTTGGCTCTTCTGTCCCATAACCGTAATCAGATGCAGGACAAATTGAAAACACTCGATGAGAGGTCACAGCAATTGGGTCTGAAAATACACAGGGAAAAGACAAAAATAATGAGAATAAATGCAGGTAATGATAACAGGGTTGAACTTGAAGAAACACCAATTCAAGATGTAGAATCATACACATATCTTGGCAGTAATATAGACAAAGTTGGAGGGACAGACAGCGATATCAAAATAAGAATACAAAAGGCAAGAGGAGCTTTCATTGCATTGGGAAATATATGGAGATCAAGAGAAATCGGATACCACACGAAAATAAGAATCTTCAACTCAAATGTGAAGTCAGTCCTATTGTATGGCTCTGAGACATGGAGAACAACAAAGACAACAACCAAAAAGCTACAGACTTTCATAAATGGGTGCTTGCGTAGAATAGAGGGATTAAAATGGTATGACAAGGTTACCAACGTGGAACTGATGACAAGAACTAGACAAGTGCCAGTGGAACAAGAGATGAGAAGAAGACGATGGCGATGGATAGGACACACACTGAGGAAACCTGTTGATAGCATTACAAGGCAGTCCTTGTTCTGGAACCCCCAGGGCAAGAGAGGCAGAGGAAGACCAAGAAGTACATGGAGAAGAGAGTTGGAAACAGAGGTGAAAATGATGAGGAGAACATGGAAAGAACTTGAGATGATGGCACGGGACAGGAGGACTTGGCATGTGTTTGTTGAAGGCCTATGCTCCTTTGGGAGTGGAGGGTTATGAATGAAAATAAAAATAATAGAACATGTGTCAACTGCGTAGGAGATCATGGAGCCAGATACCCTGGTTGTCTTGTATACCAGAAAGCAGGGCAGATATTGACAGTGCCCACTGCAAAAGGCATACCAAACCAAGAGGTAAAAACAGAATGCAGCAAGTACAACATTAACAAAACACTATCCCAGTCTATCAGCTCAAGTCAAACAGATAACATCTGAGATGAGAGAACTCAAACAAAAACTGCAGAAAGGCGAAAAAAAAAAACAATCAGTCAAATAACTACAAAACCGTAACTGCCGGACGTGATGAAAACCCGGTTAACTTGGAGAGTGCGAAACAAATGATCCAGGATATGAAAATAATACATCAACAAATACAAGAAGACATTGCAAAGTTGGGGGAATTAAAAACGGAAAATGAAGTGGAAAGACAGGTCAAACAGAACAACAGAGAGACACAACCAACAGCAAAGAGAAAAATTACTTAAAGATATTATAGAGGACCGTCTGTCAACAATTATCAACAAGAAAATTACAACAGATGGAGGTAGATAAGAGAACTCAACAAGGAAACATCACAAATAAACACAAACAGGGCAAAGGAAAAGCACATTCTGATCTAAATGCCAGCTAGTAGTCCTTTTAAGGACTAGCCCTTTTCAGGGCTCCAAGCAAACTAGAGAGTGTGAAAGCAGCAACAACACGTCAGCTAAAAGAACGCAAATTGAATGAAAAACCACAATATTTAGAACATGCAAACGACTTCAGATAACAGATAAGGGTCCTTCTCATGACAAGCTTTTTTCAGGTATAACATCGGCTTAGCATGTAAAACAAATAAATCACAATATCTAGCATAATGTTAACCAATAGGTTGAACAGGGTATTATTAGCGCTATAATAAAGCCGAAGGAAAAAATAAATATATAAATGGAATCCAGAGGACTGACCAGACAGTTTGATAATATAATTTTTTTTGACCGGCGACCTGACTCTCCTGTCCGATAACCGTAATCAGATGCAAGACAAAATGAAAGTGCTTGATTAGTGGTCACAGCAAATGGGGCTGAAAATACACTGGGAAAAATACAGAAAATGATAATAAATGCAACAAACGATATTGCACTTGAAGAAACACCACTACAATAGGTAGAATCATACTTATACTTGGCAGCAATACAGACATTGTTGGAGGGACAGACAACGATATAAAAAAAAAAGAATACAAAAAACTAGAACAGCTTTCACTGAATTTTGAAATATATAAAGATCAAAAGAAGCCGAATCAACCACTCAAATAAGAATCTTCAATTCCAGTGTCAAGTCAGCCTATCGTATGGCTGTGAAACATGGAGAAAATAAAAACAACAACCAAAAATCTACATATTTTTATAAATAGATGCTTGCGTAGAACAGAAAGATTGAAGTGGTATGACAAGATCACTAATGTGGAAATGATGACAAGAACCAGGCAAGTGCCGTGGAACAGGAGACGAGAAGAAGACGTTGGCGATGAACAGGACACACACTGAGGAAAATCTGTTGATAGCATTACCATACAGTTCTTGTTCTGAAATTCACATGGAGAGACCAAGGAACACATGGAGAAGAGAGCTGGAGACAGACATGAAGGGCATTGAAGAATATATGACAAGATATTGAGCTGATGGCACAGAAAGAACAGGCAGACTTGATATAAGTTTGTTTAAGGCATATGCTCCTTGGGAAGTTGATAAATCATGATGTATTTTTATCAGTATGCCAGCATTGGTTTAGTCAGATGAATTTAAGTAATTTTTTTTTTTATATCAATCCTACAAATACTATGGGACAGAAGCATCTCTGTCACGAAATACCGAGCTCTTCATTTAGTCAGTGTTTCATTTGCCTCTCAATCCTATGCTTTTCCTTCCATTTATTCTTTATACCCGTATTTTCTCTCACTATTTGAACGCATGACTCGGGTTATTTTACATGATCTACCATGGGTAGAGATAACATTAACAACCCTCCTGAAAGCAGACAGATAGACACTGCTCTACCTTGTTAAAAAAACAAACAGCAGGCTCACACATTCACAGGTCGCTCACACCAAGCTGGGCGGCCCATACTTCTCGTATTGACAATCGGAAGATGAACACGAATTAGCTGGGAGGGAAAGTTACATAACACTTCCGGGTGAATTCGTGTTTGTCAACATTTATGATAACCATTTAAACCGATGATTATACAAACAACTAGTAGTGTTACTACCTTATTATGAGAAGAGTTTGAAATTGCCTGATGTCATGCGAAATTTCATGAGAGAAGGGGAAAAGATATATACTAAAGTCAAACATTTAAAACTCCTTGGTCTAGATAAAATATATTAAACTAGACTATGTATGATTGGTGACTTTCACCTCGTAGAAAGCTGGGAGAGCGTGGGCGAAAAGTCCCTTATATTGTAACACAAGTTTAGTCACCGGCATTGTGTTCCATTGAGTCAAGACGACACCCTTAGACAAGCAACGACCGAGGAAAAGTAGGATTTAAATAAATAATTGGACCAAGTATTGAGGATCTTCTGAAATTAACTAGCAAGAAAACTCGACTTTATAATACTGAAAACCACATAGTCCTCGGATCCAATATACAAGATGATAGTGGGATTATAATTTAAGCAATACTCCACTACCTGTTAGACGGCCTCAAATCCTGTTTCTCGACATTTTTCGGAAGTCTTAATGTGCCAAAACGTCTGTCTGTAAATTAACCCGATTATACGGGGTAAGATGTAACATACACAATTTTATCATTTCATATTTTACATTTGACATGTTTAACTCGCTGATGGTTGTACAAAGTTCATACGAGGCTATCAACGTCATCATATGAAAATGATAGATTCATGAACCACCTGGTTCCCTAACAGGAAACTAAAAGCAGAGGTAGCCTCATGCTCTAAGTGGAGCAGGGAGTGGAAGGTGATGACATCATGGTGTACATATTTAAAATATTAATATGTTAATAAGTTCATATGTATACTTAAACATGCTTAAAGCATGGCAAAAGTTGTTTTCCTCTGTCCAGCCACATTTTTTCCATCAGAGTACCTGAATTAACGATGATTTTTCATCCTATCCACTGGGTTAATCATTGACGCGCTCAGGGACGGTAGAATTACTGAGACAAAAGGGAAGAGTTGGTGGAACGGACAGCAGGGAAGGCGCCTGACTAGGTGAGGAGACTAATACTTAGCAGAGACATTTGGTTCTTCTAATGTTTGTGGTACATGTTGGTGATACCAGTTTGTAGTGCAAGTTGGAGATACCAGTGTCCGATACCACCTTGACACGAGTCTGTGGATCAAGAGCTTGGGGTCTACGCTAGAGGCATGCCTTTGACGGGTTGTGAAGATTCTTGCCTTGACGTTAGGAGTAGTTACCACTGTAACTAAGCCTAGGACGTGCCCTAACCACAGAAATCGGCGATTACAGAGCAGTCAGCAACCCATTTCAACATCTGGCCAGTTAAGTAATTTTGATCTGGCCAAAGCAAAATAACTTACCATTCCTACAACCACCACCTTAACCTTTTTTCAGTGCAGAAAAAGTCAGTAGTTCAATTCATTATCATCATTTATTTACTCATCTTAAACAATTACTGATTATTAAATTTGTTATATGTATCTACAAATTCAAAGTGATTTAATTATTACAGATAAAAGTGGATACGTATAAATCAGTTATGTTAAAAATATATACAACAGAGCTACTTAAGTAATATTTTACTGAATAATTCAGTTGGGGCTTAGAAACGAGATAATATATCATAGAAGTGGCGGCAGAAGCAAAGTTTACTATTGCTTTGATAAATTCAGCGTTGTGCTTGATTTCTGAAAAAAAATCCTGTGAATACTCCTTAAATAGAAACACCATCCTTCTATTTACAACTCTGTCAAGCGTATTCTTGAGCAAAGATAGATACCTTTAAAGACCCTTATTGTATACTCTAAATTTTGGCCATTGTTGCACCATCACTGCAGAGCATGGGAGGCTATCCCGTGACAATCTCAATGAGCTGGCCTTGTTAAACATAAATGTCAAGGAAGGTTTTGAATTAATCAAGACGAATAGAACTGTAGTCGTATATGTGTACTCCATTAGGGAGCTGTGTTGTGATAACTGATGGTTGTGTTAGTGAGCACTTGGTGAACGTACTCTATGTTTTCATATTTGTACATGAAGATTGTCTGAGTTTGTTGTGAGTCTGTGATTATTTCGATTGTGTATTGTTTTGAAAAATTAATACCCTTTAGTGGCGAAGTGTGATTTGAGAGCGTTGTTGGAATCTGGAGAAAAGCCAGGCAGGTAGTTGGTTGCTTTTTGAGACACGAGGAGGCAGGTCGTGTCTGGAGTTTTCCTCTGTCATATTGTGTTAGTTAAGGTTACTGAGAATAAAATTAATGAGCTGCTTATCGTAAATACAATACAATCTTTCATTCATTCATACAATCATTCATTAATTCATTCATCAATCGTCAGCTCCCAAAGGATAATCGACTTTTAATAAACGTATGCCAAGTCCTCCTGCCTTGTGCCATCTATTCAGTGCCTTCCTCATTCCTTTCATGTCACTCCAATTCTCTTCTTCTTGTGTTCTTTGATCTCCCTCTACCTCTCACAGCCTGGGCATTCCAGAACAAGGACTGCATTGTAATACTATCAACAAGTTTTATCAGTGTGTGTCCTATCCATCGCCAGCGTATTCCTCTTATCTTGTGTCTCCCTGGCATTAGTCCGTGTCATCAGTTCCACATTGGTGACCTTGTCATACCACTTCAGTCCTTCTATTCTACGCAAGCGGCTACTAATGAAAGGCTGTAGTTGCTGAGTTGTTGCTTTTGTTGTTCTCCATGTTTCAGAGCAATACAATAGGACTGACTTGACATTTGAGTTTGAAGATACTGATTTTTGTGTTGGACTAGATTTCTCTTTATCTCGATATATTTCCAAATTGAATGAAAGCTCCCTTGCCTTTTGTAAACTTAGTGTGATATTAATGTCTGTTCCTCCAACTGTGCCTATATTGCTACAAAGATAGATGCAAGATTACCCATCTTGTAGGGGTGTTTCTACGCCCATCGTGAATGCCAGAGCTATATTCCGCATTCTTAGATATGAGATAATTTCTTGTTATAGAGATCCATTTGTAAATTCTAGCGGTGTATTTGAGTTATGCCTGCGAAGGTCTGAGATACTGTGTAGTTCAATAATTTGAGATACAACACTTAGTAGAGTTTTGATTTTAAAATAGTGGTTTTCTTTTCCTTTGTGGAGATGTAAGCTTTCTACTGCTTCCCAATGTACTCGTAAATTTGTGTATTTAAACACAGCTCTTTTAGAGACTGTAATCACTTTCCCATATTTGTTGTGGTAGCAAATTTTCTCCCATACTGCAGACATGGCCAAACCATTGTAGTTGGGACTGTTCCACTTGAATCTGCAGGGGTTGGGTTTTGAGTCCATGACGTTTCGTCTCGTTGCGGACCATGTCTCTTCTTGTTACTTCGGCCACATTCTTTAAATACCTAATTTCTGAAGTTTGGAGCTGGCTTTTGTGGGCTGTAGTCATTGCCCATGACTCGCATCCATAAGTCAAGAGTAATGTTCTTTATTAATATAATTTGTGCAAATAATGTGGTAACTGTCAGTAGACATAGTTCCCCTTGGATGACTTAGCCAATGGGAAAACGACTTCTACTTTTACCCTGGATAACCTCTTGCTGTGTTATTATGATAGACATTCTCTATTGAAATTAAGGACAGTGGGGCGTCAGTTCGATACGGTCTTTAAAAAAAAAATAATTCAGAGAGGCAGTAATAAGGTTTTTTTTTTTAAACTAAACCTAACTGTGACAGTTAGTGTGAATAAGAGGAATTCAGGTACAATTATATTTTTATGAGATCGAATTAGATTTGTAGTTTAATGGGAATAATCTAGGCGTAATGATACATATAGAAGGGAACAAGAGTAGGGTTGACATCCCTTGATCAGTGTTTAGTGCGGCTGACCTTGGCCGAGAATTATAAACTTAAGTTTGGAGATTTGTTTTTCTGAATGAGTTCAGCTATGGGAGCCAAGAGACTTTGCACGGGAAATTTGTATTTCGGGTGAGCTGTTTGTGAGAAAGTTTGTTCTAGAAGGTTCGGAAATAACTGACGTTGTAAATCGTTGTTCACAATTAAATCAGTCAGATTCGAAACGCAATAGCGTTAATGTGTTAGTTTGGGTTTTCTCCCAAGAGTGTAAAGTGATTTAGAAGTGATAAGCTGAATTTGGAGTTTTCATCGAGTGATAAGCCAAAGTGATTTTGGTTGATTCTGTGGTGACATAAAAGTTATAACTATCATTCAGACACTCAATCGCTTGGTACGCCACAAGTAGTCAGTTCATTATATTATTCAGTGGACAAGATGCCAGTGTTGCCAGTACAAGATAAATGTGTGTATTTTCGAAACAAACCAGATACGTTGAACATTTACGAGTCTATTACTGGTAGTGCAGTAGACAAGTTGACAGACTAGAGAATTGAATATAACCATGGTAAACCAACATCCCTGGCGGTTAGGCCAGTCTCACTAAGACACGCCAAGTCGAGAAGACAGATGATAGGAAGAAATAAATCAGAACAGTAATAGAAATCGTGAGTGCATATGAAGAATATTATGACAAGAAAAATATTGACAACAGTGGTTCTCAAGCCTTGACCACCATAACTACTAGAGACCATATAAATACAAAAGCAGCGACAGAGAACAGAGAGAGAGAGAGAGAGAGAGAGAGAGAGTAAATATGACATTTTATTATTACCTACTGACGTTTTGCTGTATAAAGTGAGGAAGGTTGGGCATATCATTTTTTCAACGTTTTGATCATGTAAATAAAGTTCACTTGCCCAGGAAACCGAGAAAGCTAGACCTAATCCAGATAGCGGCGAATTCGTGCATTAAAAGCACGGAAGCCCCGTGTCTAAATTGCTGGTTAGAGTCCATCTCTGAGTAGATAAGTGAAAATCTCGCTAGAAAATAGTATTGTGATGAAATGTGTAGTACCTTGTAAAATCGACGCAAGATTGGGACGAACTGAGTTTACTTTATTCCTGTTTTCGTTTTACGATCACATCTAGCCACATGTGATCGGGTGTATTTTATGATCCCACGGGATGAGAGGCACAAAATGTTCATAATAATGTTAACGGGAATATATATATATATATATATATATATATATATATATATATATATATATATATATATATATATATATATATATATATATATATATATATATATATATATACTGAAGCACATTAAAAACGCACCACTATTATATATACTGATGCCGAGAAGCTGGAAAAAAAAGTGTCGGAATGGATTTTCCCCGTGTTTGTCATGAGATAGATAGCGAATGGCTGCTGGAATGGAAAGTGCATGATTCAACCCACGGGTTTGTGTACAGCCTGCATAAAAACAATGAAAGTTACACGTCCAACACGATTCCCAACAGCTATGACCCTGAAAATGTGTACGCGTTGTGGCAGTATACTCGGTATAAAAAGGCCGTTGAGACAAAACACCCAGTACATGTGTTTCAAATGCCACGACTATCTGAAAACGACCACCAATGAGCCATTGGTATGTTGGAGACCTGAATGAGCTCGCGGGCCATTGCTTGAAAAATGAATTGCCACCACAGAACTATTGTACGTCTCAATGAACGTTACGGAACCCCTGGCAGTGCCCGAGATAGACTTCGGAGTGACCAACCACGAGTTACTACCCCTGCGCAAGATCATCATATTGTGCTGAGTCACCTAAGGAATCGTTCTCTCCCGGCAAGTCAAACAGCAAGAGCAATAGTGGGTAGACGTGGGCAAGTCTCTCGAATGACAGTCATACGACGACTCAGAGATACAGGCCTTACTGCAAGACGACCTTATGTTGGGCCAAACTTGACTCACAGACATCGTCAGCAGCGCCTGCAATGGGCAGAGCAACATGTCAGATGGACTAGACTGCTGTCCTATTCACAGACGAGAGCAGATTCAACATATCCTTTGCTGATGGACGTATGCGGATTTGGCGACGGTGTGGAGAGCGCTTTGCAGATTGCTGTGTTTGTCAGCACAACCGATTTGGAGGTGGCAGTATTCACATTTGGGGAGGATTCAGTTTTCACCATCGCTTGCCTCTTCACGTCTTCAGTGGAAATGTTAATGCTGTGACATATCGAGATGAGGTTCTGGGTGCATTGGTTGCTCCTGCGTTCACAAATTATCCAGACTAGCAGCTTCTCCAGCAGGATAACGCACGTGCGCACACCGCATGCATTATGCAGCAATATCTACAGCAGCAGAACATTGTGACGATTGATTGGCCTGCCCTATCACCAGACGTGTCCCATTTAGAACATTTGTGGGACGAGCTTGGACGCAGAGTCTACAGGCAAGGTTCTCCAGCTAATCTGCAACAGCTCGAAGCTGCTCTTACACGTGAATGGAACTTGATTCCCCGGAATTTCCTTCAGAGACTTGTGCGTGTGATGAATTTACCATGATACAACGTTAAAATATCTCCAAATTTAACGATAAAATGTAGGGGTAAAAATAATGCGTAAGATACTAGGAGACATGCTCGCCCATGCCCGCTTTTCCTACCCGCCATTTAAAACTAACGAGTTAGACGTGCAGACGAAATGGTTTACCCTTTGTAGACGGGAGAGAAAACGGAGAACACAAAAGGAAAAATATGACTGAACACGTGTTTGAATACAGCAAGGCTAAACGACGCAATTGGTAGTAAAAGAAAAAAAATACACGTCACTAGTTGACACAATGTAAGGAAATGGACAAAAAACGACTTTAGCTCTTGTCAGAAACAGTCATTTCTTGGACTTTTACGATACTTGGTTGTTATTTGAATTCAGCGGCAAACGCCGTGGAGAAGGTTCTCGAACATATTTCAAAAAAAAAAACTAACCTTGAAAAAGTAACTTTTTCATAATAATAATGTTATGATTATAAACCTAGCTAGTTTGATAGCCCGTCTTGAGCAGAGAAATAATATACTTTAAATTATACAGACGGATAGATAATAAGGAAGATATTGACAAAAGACTGTGTTGTTCATATCAGACGAGCGACTGCACTGTTAAAAATTTCACTAAAATTTCAAATTCTCGTCCTTGAGGCAAGTAACGCAAAATCGAGCTGTAATTAAAGAGAGGGGAAAGGGGGAGAATTGTGGCTAAAAATAACTTCGGAGGCAGAAGTGTGTAGGGTATTGCATGGCGTTGGTCCAAGAACCAAGCGTGTTTTTTATGAAAAAACAAGTAGAGACAGACGGACCAACAGACCGTAATACATACTTGACTGAGAGCTGACTGAAATTTGACTTTTGGTTGTAGATTTGAAAGTTAGGGGGGGAGTCTGTGATTGGATGAATGAAATCATAGTAGTGGGGTAGAGGCACACATTTTGCCATTCGTTACCAGACTGTCCGGAGACACAGTGGTTTATTACCTGTGGTGTTGTTTCCAGAAGATATTCTATACATTTAGTGGGACGCCATCACATAGCCAGCAGCTCAGCTGAGTTTTACTAGGAATTAACTGTGTTCTCAATTCTGAATTCTGGTAAGAATGAAAGTATTTCTTTTCTATATTTTAATATTTCGAGTGATTGATACTGCCATATCATATAAAATGATTACGACAAGTAAGTGTTCGCTCTAGGTCCCCAGCCCAAGTTCAGGGTCTAGAGACAAACAAAATATATGGACGCCTAACTAAGACTATGGAAGGCGGATCTATTGTTGAGATCGGTGGGAACATATCACCTATCTTATTGTATAAAAGGAAACTACTGAACATATCTCAGATGCAATGCAGTCTTGGGGGAACTAATACTATATGAAAACAACTGGGTAAGATGTGCTTCGTTGGTCAGAGAGATCTGACCCCCTCTGTGTATTGTTGATATGTTGTGCTGTGTGTAAAAGGGGTACAGTAATAGATTACTGACACAGCGCACAAACTTTGTTTCAGAATTGTGAGTTTCTGTTGTGGCACTAGGGTAGTGCCACAAAAGTAATACAAGTTTACTCAAGCTGACGTGTGTGCCGCCTACAGTGGTGTTGGTACTGTATCGCAGTGTATCCCAGCTACCAAGAGGAGGGGTCACCGGATTCTAGCTTCATATATTCTCATACAAGATGAGTAACTCAATGGCATGCTGATGATTCACCAAAACTCTTGAATACATATAAAGATTTCCCCACCACTAATATCCTGAAATTTTGGGAAATAAACTTTTTCTAAAGTACATAAGACAATGGACAAAGCTAGTTCTATTCACAGAGAGGGCGGGATGACACCATCCCAACAGCATATCCAGTAAAGGTTCTCCCAGAGACTCTATAAAATTAATTAATATTAACCAGACTTATAACATACCTTTGTAATCACATTCCATTTTATTATGCCATATATTGATGCATTCCATTTATAACTTCATAACATTTCATATGTTCTGGCCAAAATAAAAAACCTTGGTCCAGAACAAATAAATTTAAAGAAAAAATTAATATTTTAAACTAAAACAGCCTGAGTTAGTTCAGTGTGTTATAGATTTTAGTAATATTATTAGACTTATTAAATATCTGTGTGTGTGTGTGTTTGTATCTTATACTACAACACATTACATTTCAGTACCCTAGACTTTTTAACGTAGCTACATTCATAAGAGTAAAAAAGATATGTGTGAGGTCGTAAGTGGTAGTAAGAAGGGCCTTCTGTAATTCTCATCTACATTTATCTCAGGAGCCTTCACAGCTGACCTCATACATTACACTAGGTAACACAACAACCATACAGTACCATCAAAAACCACTACAAATATTGGGGTCTTGTCCATGGATATTTAGTTAATTAAAAATGTTAGAATCTCCTGGTGGGAGAACTAAACCAGGGGGACAGATTGTAAAAATTTAAAAAGTGTCCCTTAAAATAAAAGGGGAAAATAAAAAGTTGGTGAATCTTCACAGCCAGTGGTAATTGATTAATTAATTAATTAATTAGAATTACCTTGGCCAATTTAATTAAGTAGAATTACCTTGGTCTATTTATTAATTAGAATTACCTGTCATTAAGTAATTAGATTTACCTGGGTCATTGTTATTTTGTCTGATGGCTGACCTGGCGAAATTCAGATCAGCTGCTGTGCTAACGGCGAGGGAGATGAACATGGAGGGTCAGGCTTTAATTCAGTATGTGACTTCTGAATGTGACAAGTATATTGAAAGGGAAGATAGGAGGTTAGCTGAAGAGAAGAGGTTACAAATTGAGGCTGATAGAGAACTTAAGAGGATGCAGATTGAGGCAGAAGAAAAATGACAGCAAAGGGAAGCAGAAGATAAAAGATTGACTGCCAAAAGGGAGGCAGAAGATAGAAGGTTGCAAAGGGAGCATGAATTACGACTAAGGGAGCTGGAATTACAAGGCCATGCTCCTGAAAATGGTGCCAGCCCTTTTGCCTCAGATGCTGCAGCAAGTCAGGGTGCCTCAAACTCAGCTATGGGGTTTCATTTAGACCATTTTGTTGAGAAAGACGATAACATTGAGGGGTACCTCAGTCGTTTTGAGTTATTAGCTACTACATATGGGTTAGAGAGAGAGAGGTGGAGTCTAAAGTTATCACAGGGACTGAGAGGTACTTCTTATGAAGTCTTTGCTAAAATGAGTAGAGAACACCAAGACAATTATGACATGTTAAAGCAGGCTTTGTTATTGAGGTACGAAAAAAAAGGTGAATTTTATCGTAAGAAATTTAGAAATGCCAAGCTGTTGTCTGGGGAGACATACCACCAATTCTCTGCCAGACTGGAAACCTATTTGGAGAAATGGACTGCTCTGGGGAAGACCCAAGATCTTAAAGAAATGATCATGATAGAGCAATTAAGAGAGTCCATGGCTCCAGACTTGAGAAAATGTCTCATGGAACAAGGTGCAGAGAGGTTGGGGGAGGTTTTAAATGTCGCTGAGAGGTATCAGGCAGCCCAGGCAGAGGTAAGTGGCACTAAAAAGAAGCACATAGAAAATTTTAAAGCTCCACAGCCATTTAATAAATTTGATAACCGAGAACAGGGTAATAAAGGCAGGACAAACTTTTATAGGCCAAGAAATGACTATCGTGACAGAAACTCACAGTTCAATGACCAAAAATTTAATGAAAGAAAACCGTTAAACCAAGGAAAAAGATGGTGCAAATGGTGTAAGAAAGACAACCATAACACCGAATTTTGTAGAAGGAAACCTTCAAACATTGCTGCAATGAAGTCGGGGACTCAAAGATTAAAGGTTAATCCTAATGGACAGCAGGAACCTTATCACCCCCCAGTTTGTGAGGATGTTATTTGTAATGGGGTCACCATAAGGTGCCTTTATGATACAGGTTTGGATTATGATTCAGTTGTGAAGTCTAGCCTAGTGGACCCAAGCCAGTATACCACGGAAACAGTGGAAATACAAGGGGCGACTAAGGACATACCACTCATGACACTTCCCATCGCAAGGATAACGGTGAAAACTCGCTATGTGGAAGGAGAAATCAGAGCAGCAGTGATAGATGAACCAATCTACCCTCTGATAATGGGGTGTAGGTACGTCTTCTTGGGGAATCCTGAGAGACCTGTGATCATGGCGACAGTACAGACCAGGTCACAGAAAAAGGAGGAAGAAGGGGAACCTATAAATGCTCATCCAGAGGAGATGAGGAAGGCGCAGGCTGAGGATAGGACACTCAAGCCATGTTTTAAAAAATTGCCCAAATGCCACACACCTCCAAGCAAGGGGGAATACTTTATGAAGGACAGATTGCTATATAGGAAGACAGGAACTCGATCCACTGGTCACGGACAGTTGGTTCTTCCCAAGGTATATAGGGCAAATTTAATAAGGAGCTTACATGTTGGAAAAGATGGTGACCATGAGAAAGTCGGAACCATCTGCCAAAAAGTTGCTCGAAAATACTATTGGCCCGACGTAAATGTCGATATTGAAAACTTTGTAGAAGCATGTGGCGTATTTCATGAGGGAACACCCACAAAGGGAAAATATGTGCAGGGCCTAGAAACGCCACGGGCCAAACTTAGGCCTGGAAGGAAAAATAATTATACTCAGGTAGACAAAGTGCAATGGGAGCCCCCTTTTCACACCCAGTCTTCACTTGAATGGATTAACATGGCCACTATGCGACGAGTACAAAGAAGAAATTTACCCCAGAATAAACTGACAATCCCTCGGTCAGAGTTATATAAACTGGAGGAAACTAAAAGAGAGCGAAGATCTCTCACAAGCAATCTAAAGTGGGGAGATAAACCCAAGAAAAAAATTGGTAGTGGTCGATTTGTGAGTGATGATTCTAGGAAGAAAAGTCCTCATTATAATGCTTCCAATGAACGGGACCCGACGGGTTCCATGAAAAATAAGGATAAAAATTTAAAGGTCCAGATGTAGCTTATTAAGGACCTGGACAGATGAGAAGGCAGAAGAGACTGTTACCTCATCTTATCAATATGTGAACGAACTGACCACTCGTCTGAAAGCTGTATGGAAACTGGCAAATGATAATTTGAGACAAGCCAGGAAGAAACATGCAGCATATTTTAATAGGAAGGCAAAGGACAGAGAACTAGCTGTGGGAGAGAAGGTGCTTCTTCTACTACCCGGCAGCCAGAATAAATTACAAATTGGATGGCAAGGTCATTATACGGTTCTAGAGAAGGTGTCTAGAACAAACTATAAAATTGACAAAAAGGGGAAGGAGAAAGTTTATCATGTAAACCTGTTAAAGACGTATCTGGACAGACCACTCCAGGAAAGCACCCCTTTACTGACCTTGGCTATCGCAACTCAAATGCAAAAGGAACCACTCACCTCACATGAATACCCATTACATCCTTGTGAAACAGCCGCACAGGTAAAAGTCAGTTAGCACCTCACTAAAAATCAGAGGTAGAGAGTTCAACAGGTTCTGGAGGAACATACAGATGTATTAACAGATAAACCAGGACATACAAATTTGCTACAGTATGACATGAAACTGGTAGACTCAAACCCAATCTGTATGAGAGCCTATTCTATTCCGTTCGCGAAGGAGAAGGCATTGAAAGAAGAAATAGATTATTTGTTGAAGGAGGGGATTATTTCACACAGTGAATCATCTTTTAGCTCCAGTGTAGTTTTGTTGAGGAAACCGTCTGGGGAACACAGACTGTGCATAGATTACAGGAAACTGAATGCTGTCACAGAAGGACAAATGGATCCATTACCAGACACAAAACAGTTATTTGCTAGATTAAACAAGGCAAAATACTTTTCAAATGTGGATCTTAGTAAAGGTTATTACCAGATTCCAGTGAAGCCTGAGGTGAGACCTTATTTAGCTTTTAGCACCTCGGAAGGACATTATGAATTCAACATGCTACCATTCGGATTGAAAAATGCTCGGAGTGTATTTTCAAGGATGATGCGCAAATTGTTGGATCCCCTGAATAACCCATGTATCACGAATTTCATGGATGATATTCTCGTCGCCACAGAGACATTTGAAGAACACATTAACTCTTTAAAAATGTTATTTGATAGGCTTAGGGAGGCGAACTTAACGGCTAGACCAACAAAATGTTGTATAGGATGCAAAGAGTTGGAATTCTTGGGACACACTGTATATCAGGGTAACATGACCCCTGACCCCAGGAACTTGGAAAAACTACAGAGAGCACCTAGACCACAAACAAAAAAGGACGTGCGATCATTCGTGTCATTATGTGGATTTTACCAAAAATATATCAAAAATTTTAACTCTATTTGTGCTCCTCTGACTGATCTGACTCGCAAGGGACATCCAGATAAAATTGTTTGGACTGCGCAATGTGAATTAGCTTTTCAAGAGTTAAAGGATAAACTCACTAGCAAGCCTATTCTCAAATTGCCTGATTTGACACAGGACTTCGTGGTGAGAACAGATGCAAGTAATGTAGGCCTCGGGGCGGCTTTGTTGCAAAGGTCATCTTCACCCGATGGGGAACTGAACCCAGTCGCTTATGCAAGCCGCAAATTGAATAAAGCGGAGCAAGGATATTCCACAAGCGAAAAAGAATGTTTAGCGTTAATCTGGGCGATAAAAAAGTTTCAAATCTATCTGTATGGTAGGACTTTTGTGGTCCAGACGGATCATCAGCAACTGGTGTTCTTATCTCAGGCTAAGCATGAAAACGCAAGATTGTTGAGATGGTCTTTATTATTGCAACCTTATCAGTTTATTATCGAATACATCCCAGGGTCATTGAATGTCGGTGCAGATTTTCTCAGTCGGCACCCCTGTGATCAAGATTAGAGTAGTGGCAGGCGTGAGGAGTAATTTTATCTATGTGTATCACTGGTTTTGGAACTTGCCGTAGTGCATGTTCTCAGGTGGGGAGATGTGTGATGAATTTACCATGATACAATTTACCATGATACAACGTTAAAATATCTCCAAATTTAACGATAAAATGTAGGGGTAAAAATAATGCGTAAGATACTAGGAGACATGCTCGCCCATGCCCGCTTTTCCTACCCGCCATTTAAAACTAACGACTTAGACGTGCAGACGAAATGGTTTACCCTTTGTAGACGGGAGAGAAAACGAAGAACACAAAAGGAAAAATATGACTGAACACGTGTTTGAATACAGCAAGGCTAAACGACGCAATTGGTAGTAAAAGAAAAAAATTCACGTCACTAGTTGACACAATGTAAGGAAATGGACAAAAAACGACTTTAGCTCTTGTCAGAAACAGTCATTTCTTGGACTTTTACGATACTTGGTTGTTATTTGAATTCAGCGGCAAACGCCGTGGAGAAGGTTCTCGAACATATTTCAAAAAAAAAACTAACCTTGAAAAAGTAACTTTTTCTTAATAATAATGTTATGAATATAAACCTAGCTAGTTTGATAGCCCGTCTTGAGCAGAGAAATAATATACTTTAAATTATACAGACGGATAGATAATAAGGAAGATATTGACAAAAGACTGTGTTGTTCATATCAGACGAGCGACTGCACTGTTAAAAATTTCACTAAAATTTCAAATTCTCGTCCTTGAGGCAAGTAACGCAAAATCGAGCTGTAATTAAAGAGAGGGGAAAGGGGGAGAATTGTGGCTAAAAATAACTTCGGAGGCAGAAGTGTGTAGGGTATTGCATGGCGTTGGTCCAAGAACCAAGCGTGTTTTTTATGAAAAAACAAGTAGAGACAGACGGACCAACAGACCGTAATACATACTTGACTGAGAGCTGACTGAAATTTGACTTTTGGTTGTAGATTTGAAAGTTAGGGGGGGAGTCTGTGATTGGATGAATGAAATCATAGTAGCGGGGTAGAGGCACACATTTTGCCATTCGTTACCAGACTGTCCAGAGACACAGTGGTTTATTACCTGTGGTGTTGTTTCCAGAAGATATTCTATACATTTAGTGGGACGCCATCACATAGCCAGCAGCTCAGCTGAGTTTTGCTAGGAATTAACTGTGTTCTCAATTCTGAATTCTGGTAAGAATGAAAGTATTTCTTTTGTATATTTTAATATTTCGAGTGATTGATACTGCCATATCATATAAAATGATTACGACAAGTAAGTGTTCGCTCTAGGTCCCCAGCCCAAGTTCAGGGTCTAGAGACAAACAAAATATATGGACGCCTAACTAAGACTATGGAAGGCGGATCTATTGTTGAGATCGGTGGGAACATATCACCTATCTTATTGTATAAAAGGAAACTACTGAACATATCTCAGATGCAATGCAGTCTTGGGGGAACTAATACTATATGAAAACAACTGGGTAAGATGTGCTTCGTTGGTCAGAGAGATCTGACCCCCTCTGTGTATTGTTGATGTGTTGTGCTGTGTGTAAAAGGGGTACAGTAATAGATTACTGACACAGCGCACAAACTTTGTTTCAGAATTGTGAGTTTCTGTTGTGGCACTAGGGTAGTGCCACAAAAGTAATACAAGTTTACTCAAGCTGACGTGTGTGCCGCCTACAGTGGTGATGGTACTGTATCGCAGTGTATCCCAGCTACCAAGAGGAGGGGCCACCGGATTCTAGCTTCATATATTCTCATAAAAGATGAGTAACTCACTGGCATGCTGATGATTCACCAAAACTCTTGAATACATATAAAGATTTCCCCACCACTAATATCCTGAAATTTTGGGAAATAAACTTTTTCTAAAGTACATAAGACAATGGACAAAGCTAGTTCTATTCACAGAGAGGGCGGGATGACACCATCCCAACAGCATATCCAGTAAAGGTTCTCCCAGAGACTCTATAAAATTAATTAATATTAACCAGACTTATAACATACCTTTGTAATCACATTCCATTTTATTATGCCATATATTGATGCATTCCATTTATAACTTCATAACATTTCATATGTTCTGGCCAAAATAAAACCTTGGTCCAGAACAAATAAATTTAAAGAAAAAATTAATATTTTAAACTAAAATAGCCTGAGTTAGTTCAGTGTGTTATAGATTTTAGTAATATTATTAGACTTATTAAATATCTGTGTGTGTGTGTGTGTGTGTGTTTGTATCTTATACTACAACACATTACATTTCAGTACCCTAGACTTTTTAACGTAGCTACATTCATAAGAGTAAAAAAGATATGTGTGAGGTCGTAAGTGGTAGTAAGAAGGGCCTTCTGTAATTCTCATCTACATTTATCTCAGGAGCCTTCACAGCTGACCTCATACATTACACTAGGTAACATAACAACCATACAGTACCATCAAAAACCATTACAGTGCGTTCCATACGGAGCCTCTGCCAAGCTTGTTTGCAAGCACACGGTGGACATACCAGATACTGAGGATAGTGTGAATGGATTTTTTTTATTGGTTGCATTTTTGGTTTTCTCCCTTGCCTGCACAGAATGCAATGAATTTCATAACAATCAAATGTACAAATTAATGACCAGCATGGATTCATGGGGGGGGGGGGGGGGGGGGTGGGGGGCGGGTGACACACAAGTGTCAGCCTCCTGTTGTCTATCCAGCTTGCTGCAATGTGGAGAAAAATATACATATGGCAACATTTAGAAAGATTATGCCACATACTTTATGTTGGGAGAGAAAAGAGAGTTGTTAAAATTCTATTGCTTTGTTATGTAGTATTAGGGAAGCGTCGTCACCCGTGTGTTACCGGTGCCCGAAAGGGGAGCAAAGAATAGTAACACTGTCCCCTACCAAGCATGTCGTAAAAAGCGACTAAGGAGGTAAACGAACAAGGGAAAGTGGCGCAAGTAGCAGCAGAAATGAGGGAATACAAAATCGAGGTTCTGGGAATGTGTGAAACAAAGTGGAAGGGGATAGACAGGAAGAAACTCATCACAGGTGAATTGGTGCTGTCCTCAGGACATGAAGACGAAAGTTCACACCACAGTGAAGGGGTAGCTCTTATGTTATCTAAAGAAGCACAGAAAGCACTAATTGAATGGGAAGCTGTTGGACCCAGAATAATAACAGCTTCTTTCAAAACAGCTAAAAAGAAAATTCATGTAAATGTCATCCAATGTTATGCACCAACTAATGACAAAGAAGAGTCTGCGAAAGAAACATTTTATACTAAACTACAGGAAATTATGGATAAAGTAAAAAGAAGAGACATCACAATTTTGATGGGTGACATGAATGCAAAGATAGGTACAGTCAACACTGGATTTGAAGAAGTCATGGGAAAACATGGGCTGGGAGTAATGAATGAAAATGGAGAGCTATTCGCAAACTTCTGTGCTTCATATCAACTGGCTATAGGAGGAAGCATGTTTCCACATAAGAGAATACACAAGGCAACATGGATATCACCAGACCATAGAACAGAAAATCAGATTGATCATATATGCATAAACAAGAAGTTTAGATCATCATTGCAGGATGTAAAGGTATATAGAGGAGCAGATGTGGCATCAGATCACCATCTTCTGATAGCCAAAGTAAAAATGAAACTCAAGAGATATGCAACAATGCAAAATTATAGACAACAGTTTAATGTAGGACAGCTAAGAAATCAAGAAACAAGAGACAAATTTGCGGTCACAGTATCCAACAAATTCCAAGTGCTCCAACAGCTGGAAGATGTAGAGAATACAGAAGACTATTGGCAGCAGGTCAAAACAGTATCGAAGGAGACATGTGAAGAAATACTGGGGAAAAGGGAAAGACAACAAAAAGCATGGATAACAACAGAAACCATCAATAAGATAAAAGACAGAAAAAACAAGAAAGCAGAGTTAAACACAAGCAAAACTAGAAGCTCCAAAGCCAAGGCTCAAGAAGTGTACACAGAAGCAAACAAAGAAGTAAAAAGAAGAATCAAAAGAGACAAGAGGAAGTATATTGAGGAGTTGGCAAGAGAGGCAGAAGATGCTGCAGCCAAAGGAAATATGAGAGAACTGTATAGCAGCACAAAGAAGCTAACAGGGAAATACAAGCAAACAAGTTGCCTCATAAAAGACAAGAATGGGAAACTGCTCAGCAATATACAAGAGCAAATGAAGAGGTGGACAGAATATTTTGGGGACCTTCTCAATAGACCAGCTCCACAAAACTCGCCGGACATCCAGCCAGCAGAAGAGCTACAAATTAACGGTGAAAGACCAACGAAGGAAGAAATAAAGAAAGCCATAAAGCTTCTAAGAGAGGGAAAAGCGTCTGGACCTGATGGCATTCCAGCAGAGGCCATCAAAGCAGATATCGACACGGCTACAGAGATGTTATATAAATTACTTGGTAAAGTCTGGGAAAAGGAAGAGATACCAGCAGAATGGAAGGAAGGATATCTGGTTAAGTTGTCTAAGAAGGGAAATTTACAAGAGTGCACAAATTATAGAGGAATAATGTTACTATCAGTGCCAGGAAAAGTATTAAACAGGATTATCCTTGAGAGAGATTAAAAGAGTCCATAGACAAGAAACTGAGAGATGAAAAAGCAGGTTTACGATAAAACAGATCATGTACAGACCAGATAGCCACTTTGAGATTAATAGCTGAACAAAGTCTGGAATGGAATTCACCACTATACATCGGATTAGTGGACTACGAAAATGCATTTGACAGTGTAGACAGAGAATCACTTTGGAAATTGATGAGGCATTATGGAGTTCCCCTGAAGATCATTAATTTAATAAAGAAAACATATGAACACATGACATGCAGAGTTCTTCACGAAGGACAGCTTACAGAACCGTTTGGGTAAGAACAGGAGTGCGACAGGGATGCCTCTTGTCTCCATTTCCTTTCTTGCTGGCAATAGATTGGGTTATGAGATCATCGACAACACACAACAGAAATGGAATCCAGTGGACTCTGACTAAGCAGTTGGATGATCTGGATTTTGCTGATGACTTGGCTCTTCTGTCCCATAACCGTAATCAGATGCAGGACAAATTGAAAACACTCGATGAGAAGTCACAGCAATTGGGTCTGAAAATACACAGGGAAAGGACAAAAATAATGAGAATAAATGCAGGTAATGATAACAGGGTTGAACTTGAAGAAACACCAATTCAAGATGTAGAATCATACACATATCTTGGCAGTAATATAGACAAAGTTGGAGGGACAGACAGCGATATCAAAATAAGAATACAAAAGGCAAGAGGAGCTTTCATTGCATTGGGAAATATATGGAGATCAAGAGAAATCGGATCCAACACGAAAATAAGAATCTTCAACTCAAATGTGAAGTCAGTCCTATTGTATGGCTCGGAGTTATGGAGAACAACAAAGACAACAACCAAAAAGCTACAGACTTTCATAAATGGGTGCTTGCGTAGAATAGAGGGATTAAAATGGTATGACAAGGTTACCAACGTGGAACTGATGACAAGAACTAGACAAGTGCCAGTGGAACAAGAGATGAGAAGAAGACGATGGCGATGGATAGGACACACACTGAGGAAACCTGTTGATAGCATTACAAGGCAGTCCTTGTTCTGGAACCCCCAGGGCAAGAGAGGCAGAGGAAGACCAAGAAGTACATGGAGAAGAGAGTTGGAAACAGAGGTGAAAATGATGAGGAGAACATGGAAAGAACTTGAGATGATGGCACGGGACATGAGGATTCGGCATGTGTTTGTTGAAGGCCTATGCTCCTTTGGGAGTGGAGGGTTATGAATGAATGAATGGATTCATAGGAAAATGAATAAAGATTCCAAATATGTAAACTTGTAAACACTTATATTTACATTTCACACTCTGTTCCTGGATTATACAGGTGGTGCGTTTTTAATGTGCTTCAGTATATATATATATATATATATATATATATATATATATATATATATATATATATATATATATATATATATATATATATATATATATATATATATATATATATATATATATATATATATATATATATATATATATATATATATATATATATATACATTCTTTACCAACGGGCTGATCACCCGTTTGCCAGTCACTTCGATTACGGAAACAACAGCAAATGGATTGATTTGCCGTTGCCCTAAAGACGCCAATAGGCGTGATGGGAAACAATGGCAAAGAAAACCTATCTGCTGTTGCCCTAAGACGCCACTAGGCGTAATGGCCACTGACTGCTTTGACGGTCGGTGGCTAAGGACGGAAGAAGAAGAAGAATATATTCTTTATATTCGATCGACGCTTAGACGAGGGGAAATTAATATTAATACTGATGGTGACAGACCGTGACATATATTCAGTATAATTTTCATGACGATTCGGCCAGAAATGAGTGTGATAATGTTGTCAGACAATTCTATAATACTGGTGTCCGACAGTTATAGGTTAATTCATCATAATTGATAAGACGATTAGGCTAGAGACACAGAACTAGAATACTGTTGCCGACATTTCTATGATAATTTGGTGGGTTTAACTGACATTCATAATAATTCATCGTGTTACCCTGACGATAAATCAGTACTAAAGAATTATAATACTGCCACCTGGGCACAGAAATATAATAATAAAGGACAGAAAAGGAGGAACTATAAAGTTCAACATTTGACTGTTACTGTTGTCAGCGTGAAGTCATTCATCAACTGTCAGTACATGAACTGTAGTCGTTGTTTTGAAAAGTATGAAGTCTCCCTAACCACAAATAAGCTGCCTGCTGTTTAGGGAAGAGATACGAACCCTATACGAAGACAAAATTAAAAAGTAGGAAATAGTAGACAAACTATCATACGCGGCCACATATGATTATCCTTATTCCTAACCCTAACGACGCCGGCGACTTATCTGAATGATATCGAATAAATGTCTCACTGTTTTTCATTTCAACCTAATAAACAACAACACAGCACAAACATTGAAAATTGTATTTAATCTTAAACAAGAATGCAAATATATTAAAATCAAGAACGCATTTATAACATTTTTAAAGTAGCAAATGCATCAAGGAATGTAACATCTTGCAACTCTTAGGTGGGAAAATGAGGTTTTCTTTGTAACAAATTTATCAAAGTTTGTATTTTGTGGTATATATTCATAATAATCTGATTATTTAATTGTAGTTTATCTTCAGCTTTCTGGATACATATGCGTGCCTGTACATAAACAAAGGCTTTAGCCATATTATCCTCCAAATATGCTGGTGAAGAAGCGACCAATGCTTCTAAAAAGATTCGAAGACGGTGGATCAACGATTTGCACATCAGCGTCAAAACATGCAATTTGTTTCAGGGAGATGGAATCTATGAGACGTAGATTTAGTTGGTAGTCTCCCTGGAAATAAATGGTAACATTTATAAGTAGCTGAAAAGGGAGGAAAAAAACAACATATCAAAGATGGCAAACTAGATGACACAGCGCTACTTGAGAGAAATTAGACAGAAAGGTCCTTTATAGAACAAGAATGAGCTATTATGGACAACTTTCCACTGTTAGAAACACTGCAGGTACTTCATCATCATGACCATTTTTTCTTTTCGCTCCTTACAAAGCATGCCAAAATGGGAGAAGATCGGTTACCACGACAAGTATGGGAAACTAAGAGCCAGGGATTCAGACCTCCAGGACGACCCAGAGTTCACTGGGAGGACAACATTAGAAAATTTCTAAAGGACCGATGACTAGAATGGAACCAGGCCAGGAGGAAGACAGCCGATAGGATAGTATAGCGCTATCTCTTCCAAACCTCTACACCTCACGGTAGAAGAGGAACGACTAAGTAAGTAAGTAAATAACAAAGCATGTACCTCTCCAGCTGATCACCTTGCAGGAAGCCTACACTAAACATTCACGTGTCCTTGCAGTGGTTGTTTCTGTGACTATTTGTTATACAGCATGAGGTTGTCAGTCCCATGCTGAAACTCATTTTAGTCGCCTTGTACGACATGCTTGAGGGCCCAGTATTCCTATACTTTTTTTAGGCTACAAGTATTTCGTTTATATATATATATATATATATATATATATATATATATATATATATATATATATATATATATAAATGTTAAAGCGTTCTACGTCACAACTGCTGGTAGATAAAGAAAAACATATGTGTGTATAGATGTACGTGTTGTGTGTGGTTTGAGTAGGTATATGTACAAGTGTGTATAGATGTACGTGTTGTGTGTGATTTTTGTAGGTATATGTACATGTGTGTATAGATGTACGTGTGGTACGTGCTTTGTGCAGGCTTCCTGCGGGACTAGCTGCTGTTGTGGCTCATGTTGCGTAAGGAGATCCAAAGGAAATGTTGATGATGTAAGTGTTTAAGAGTTCCACGTCAAAAGTCAGTGTCTGATTGGCTGAGCGGCTATAACACTTTCCTCTCGCGGCACAGTTATCAGGTTCCGGGATCAAAACCTAGTAGCGTCACGCTAAAGCCTGCCCAGCTGTAAAGGGGTGCTTGGCTATGCTCTTGAGTTAGGTAAGGCAAAGACTGTGGAGAAGGGAACTGATCACCTCACCTCATAAAATACGGATCTAGTATGGCAAAGTCTCCAACATTGCACTTCCCTACGGCAGGTTCTAATATTTGATTACGTCTACGTCAAAACTGCTGGTAGACGAACAAACAAACAATACAGAGATGTGAGGGAAAGAAATGAGAAGAAGACTTTGGAGATGGATATGACACACATCGAGGAAGCTTGTTGATTGCGTTACCAGGCAGTACTTTTTCTAGAATCCCCAAGGTAAGGCAGGTGGAGGGAGATCAAGGAACACATGAAGAAGAGATGGAAAGACCTTAAGCTGATGGCACGTGACTTGAAGTCTTGACATAAGTGTATTGTCCTTGGCGGAGAGCGGACAGGTGATGAATGAATCAATGATTGGGACCAAAGACGCAGCAACAGTGAGGAATGCAGTCAGCGACCCATAGCTTGACTGCTTGCGTCAGGGTCAGCGAACCAGAGCTGACCAAGACCTTACTCCACCTCCAAGTGGTGGTCATGGAAAAAGGCTGCATCACTTCAGTCTTGCTGAGAGAGTAAGGATCAAAGAGGGAAGGTTAACCCGGTCCCAAACATGCCGTGCTGAAGTCGGATGTGTCGGCCGACAGGCGCAAGTATGGCAGGTTCGCTGTAAACGGACACAACGCAACCAACGTCCTCTTCAGGACGAACGAAGAAAAAGAAGAAGAAGAATCAATGATTGAATGATATGTGTGTGTGTGAGTGTGTGTGTGTCAGTGTGTGTGTGTGTGTGTGTGCGTGAGTGTGTGTTTTTGGGAAGATATTCGTACATGTGTGCGTAAGACAAGAAAGATGGTGAGAAGAAACTAACACTTATGGAAATTTTAAGACATGGGGTGTCAGAGAGTCAGAGAGTGGGTGATGAATTCTTACAGCGAAAGATGGAACCCTAATTCCCAGAAAGCTGTCGTCGATATGCGTTGTCATAGGTGGTAGTGTGTACGTCCCAGCAGCTACTGGACAAGAGCAGCCGATCTTACTGTCTATCAAAATTCTAGGACATCCATTAGCGGTGCCATTATCAAATAGACTGCAGACATCTCTGTATGCGCTAAAAATAGAGTTTAACTCATGATTACTGGATTAGAGATGAAAACATGAGTCCTGAAGTATACACAAATTAGTACTGAAGTAGACATGCTAAAATAAAATTAAACACATGATTACTGAAGTAGAATTAAAATACACTAAAATTGAGTTTAAGCAGATGAGTACTGTAGTACAGTTAAAACACGCTAAAATTGGGTTTAGCACAAGAGTAGTGAAGTATAGTTAAAACACGTTAAAATTAAATTAAACACATGAGTAGTGAAGTAGAGTTAAAACACGATAAAACTGAGTTAAACACATATGTAGTGAAGCAGTGTTAAAACACGTTAAAATTGAGTTAAACACATAAGTAGGGAAATATAGTTAAACACGCTAACATTGAGATACACACATGAGTAGTGAAGTAGAGCTAAAACGCGATAAAATTGAGTTAAACACATGAGTACTGAAGCAGGGTTAAAACACGCTAAAATTGAGCTAAACACATGAGTAGTAAAGTAGAGTTAAAACACGATAAAACTGAGTTAAACACATGAGTTCTGAAGGAGAGTTAAAACAAGATAAAACTGAGTTAAATACAAGAGCACAGAAGTAGAGTTAAAGCTCGTTAAAACTGAGTTAAACACAAAAGCGTAGAAGTAGAGTTAAAACACGCTAAACTTGAGTTAAACACAAGAGTGCAGAAGTAGAGTTAAAATACGTTAAAACTTAGTTAAATCAAGACTACTGAAGTACAGTTAAAACACTTTAATACTGAGTTAAACACGAGAGCACAGAAGAACAGGTAAAACACGCTAAAGTGAAATTAAATACAAGAGTACAGAAGTAGAGTTAAACACGTTAATACTGAGTTACATACAAGAGTACTGAATTGAGTTAAAACGCGCTAAAGTAAAGTTAAACCCATGAGTACTGAAGTAGAATTAAAACACATAGTTTACTTTGAAAGTATTCAGTGAGGTACTGGAAGATGAAACAGGTATCTACTTCAGAGGTGGCATTTAATGATGATGTTGCCCTGATTGCTAAATCAGAGGCACATCTTCAATCCAACCTGCAAGTCTGGAAGGAAGAGCTGGAGAAGAGAGGGATGATCATAAGCAGCTCGAAAACAAAAACCATGGTGATATCAGGAGAGGAAAGAAGACATCAGATTAAGCTGGGAGAACAGGTCCTGGAGCAGGTCGACCACTTTAAATACCTTGGAGCTGTCTTAGACCGGAAGGGAGGCATTAAAGAAAAGTTAGCTACCCGAAGAGCAGCAGCTGGGATACTTTTTCAAGCCATAAATCGAGGATTCCTCAGCAAAAGAGAAGTTGGTAAGAAGACGAAGATGGCTGTATACCGCTCCACCTGTGTCCCAGTCTTGACATATGGATGCGAGTCATGGGCAACGACTACAACCCACAAAAGCCAGATCCAAACCTCAGAAATGAGGTATCTGATGAAAGTGGTTGAAGTAACAAGAAGAGACATGGTCCGCAACCAGACGGTACGTCAAAGCCTAAAATCCCACACCCTGCAGACCCAAGTAGAACAGTCGCAAACTGAGATGGTTTGGCCATGTCTGCAGAATGGGAGAAGATCGGCTACAACGGCAAGCATGGGAAACTAGAGCCATGGATCCAGACCTCCAGGACGACCCAAAGTCCGCTCGGAGGACAATATTAGACAATCTTTAAAGGACCGAGGAATAGAATGGAACCAAGCCAGGAGGAAGTCAGCTGATAGAATAGTATGGCGCTCTCTCTTACAAATCTCTACACCTCACGGCAGAAGAGGAACGACTAAGTAAGTAAGTAAGTTTACTTTAATCTCAGTCACAGTAAATATGTGTAATTAATAGTCATGCCCCGTGTAGCTCGAGGGGGTCTCATTGATTAGACAAAAATATAATAAGACTACTGCTTCTTCATGCAAACGTACCGGACGACTAGCATGGGGTTATACAAGGGGTTGGCTACTGTATCGAAAGGTTTTTCTAGTATGATAATAGTGATAGAGGAGAAGTAGAATCTCTCTCCAGAAAGGATGAAGTTCCAGTGCCCGGGAAGTACACTGGTATCACAAGTGAGTTACAGCTGTTAATACTCTGAGCTGGACAATAGATTTAGGCTTCAGAAGTATAAGTTGCTACTTTCGCTATAGTAACCCTATGTGATAATATAATTAAATTTGAAAAGGTAACTCAAAATTTAACAGTTAAAAATTTAACAAGTCAAATGATTACAATTTCCCAATTTATTATGTACATCTATGTATATTCTTGTAATGAGAAATGGGTGTTGGAAGATGGTAAAATGTATGATTATTTACAGTTACAAACCAAAATAAACAAGCGAAAAAGTCTTGGATTTATCTTCCACTGAAATTACAACAAAAGGATTGTCACATTATCTATTGCCATCTAGTTGTCATCATTAGATAGTCGTTTTAGAAACTGCTCACAGGATTTGGTGGATTGAATAACACATAACTCATCTAAAATTAGTTCGAGGTTCCTGAGACACACTGGAATACACAGACTGTTTTTCAGCCCGCCCTATAACTACGGGGGACTAAGGTGTTGAAGATTGGTTGACCTCTAGGCTTCAGTTAGCAGGATCAACGGTCTTCACGTCGTCAGTTTCTCGATCAGGAATGATCATAAACATTGATCATAAAAACCTGGAACAAAAGGTAATAGGTGGCCATGTTGTTCCAACAATCTCACCACCAACTGCTGTTCATGATGCGACCATGTCTTCAGTGTTTGTATATAAATGAATGAATCATGGTAGTATGTTACAGAGATAGCATGATAAGATAATGTCTACTGTGCAGAATTAACAAAATACATGAATAAATCACATGTTATGATACATGGGTACGATATAACCTTTGCCTTCCACTTATGGATGCCAAGTCACTTATGTACTTGCTGGTATGTCGTAAGCTTCCAGGCAAGAATTAGCCATGATATATTTGGCTAACCAATTAATAGTTATGCTTCCTGACAATGCCGGTGGAGGTTATCTCTGGTTAACGTCATTCCCTTTTTATTATATCTGATACAATAAAATCGTAAATAAAATCTGAAATAAAATGATATTATTCATACATATATCTTTAACTGTCCTTATATTTGGCTATCTCGCCCGTCCGAGAAAGCACCTCCTAAAGTCCCGAAAGATTTTCGTTTTAATCTCTCGCTTTGAGGCGATTTGAGGCGATCTGTGCTTTTCCTGCACTTATTTTCTCTTCTGTTCATTACACACTTATATCCGTCCTTCCTTCCTAGGTATTCTTTTATTTTACCCATATGAGGCTTTCATTCTATCCTAGTTTTATTGCCATCCGTTTATGCATGTATTTATAATAAATTTTTTAAAGATTATTAGCTAATTTTTAGCGGATGTGATGATGATGAAAAATGTTAATTATCTTTAAAACTATTTATATTTGAATAATATCCTTTTGTGTATAATTCATAATCTATCTCCTTTAGTGAATTATTTTTATTTAATTGATTTCCAACCAAGCGTTTTCTTGTAGTTAATAATTTAATGTCCAGTAAATGCAAACTTTCAAAGTCCGCCATTCCCTATATTAGCTATTTTCGCATTCTTCAGTACGTCTGTGTTACGGTAGTTCTATTGCAGTCGTCTGCTAGGGTTGGCAGTGTGCAATTTTTAGGGTGACAGCATTTAATATAATTTGATGTTAATAATTTATGGACTACTGAACGCTAGGTTCACGCTCTAATTGTGACGTGTTAGCGTTGTTAGGTCACGCACCGTGACTTAGATACGGAACCCTTTTTACGTTGACCGTCGAGCTGTAAAGACGCGTTTGATACCCTTCCAGTGTTGTGCATGGGATTGCCGCACATATATATATATATATATTTAATTCGAAGCATGGACACAGGGTCAGTCCATTGTTATTGTGAGGAGATGTAATGATGAAGGTTAGTACGTAAATGAACTCAGGGAAGGATGAATTAACAGTCCTTAATATTTCATTATTGCCAGACGCATAGACTCACTGTCGGCCGTTGGAATCCCCAACCGCGCGTGCATACAGCTATGACGTTCTGTCTACAGTAATTCGTTTATTGGACAAGGACTGCTAGATCTATATATCTATTCACCATATAATCAAGTTTAATATGTATTTTTTATGACCAACGTGTGTGGATTGTCTTGACATGTAAAACTGTACATTAAATGTGTGGACTCAATGAAATGATTTATCAAGTCGATCGAATTGAAATGTTCAAGTGTTGTTCACAAGTGTCTACCCCGCATTCGCTTAATCACCATCAAGGGCACGATTCAAATTACTGAATGAACAAAAAAACATATAAGAACGCAACTTAAATGGCCAGGAATTATAATTATTTTATTGACAGTAGGTGGAACATGTTCAACAAGTAATGACCCACAACAACAGAAAAAACGCCTTCAACAGATGGTGTCCATTGCTTGGGGATCGAAAATTTTTTTCATAAAATACTAACAACTGTTTACGTTCGAAAGACTATCACGTGATGTGCTGAAGTATGACCTATTACACATAGTTACTACTAGAGGTCAACCTTACGTCACCAAAGTTTGCGTACAAACCGTAGCCAAGATGACAACGGTGAGCGTAGTTCCTATTGATGAAAAAGTGATATCTAAGACAACAAAAGGACGGATAAACCTTATCTACGAATGAAGAGCAAGCAGTTCGAGACATATGTCTAAACCGTTAGTGCATACTGGCATCGACGGGAGTCCTAACTGAGCACTAAAAGATAAGTCTAATTGTGACCTTTGTCGGTTAGAAAATACAGTGCTGAGTCCATTTCGCCTTTAAACAGGCATGTCTATTTATTTTCATGTATATATGTTATATTTGTTTTCCGCCGTATGTTTTTGTTACTAATTAGTGGGCGGTAGGTGGGGATCAAAACTAATTTTATGTCTTTCCGAATGACCGAATTAGTTTTGATTGTTCCGTAAGGCCGTTAAATAATTGCATTTGGTGAAGAACTTCATTGAAGATTGTACCAATGACTTGTTCGTTCATATTTGCCATTATTTGACCTTGCATGTTAGTTGTTGAGTTTTGTGAATAAATGGTGTATTTTATTGTATTCAGTTTTATTCTATTAAGTTTTGTATCATTGTTTGTAAACTATCTTGTTCATCCTGATCTTTCTTAATAATATTATGATAGTATTATAATTTGATCAATAATAAGATAGTAAATTAATTTGAATAATTTTTATGAAATTTGATGTGGACTTGAGTGATATCATAAAGTTGCAGTAGTGGTCCAAGATACTAGTGAGGCATTTTATATATTATGACTAAGGCATAATAGCATAATATATATTGATCAATAACTATAAATTTATGATCTGTCTTGAATATGACATACATATTAGATGTTAATTAGTACATTTTCCTAGTACTACAGTGTTGACTTAGCACATATCATTGATTGAATAACAGAATTATGGAGGGATAATACCCATAATTATTATATATTGATTTTAGGTGCATGATATAAATTCGGCATCTTAGATAAATAAATGGCATAACTATTTATGATATATATTAGTAGGTACATATAATATTATTACAAAATATTATATAGTTGTGGAACTTACAAATAACAGTACAAAGACATTGTAGTTATTTACATTGAGTATTCATACGTTGAGTAAGTACAAATAATTACATCGATTATATTGTTGATTACTATAGATCAGTGATTACTTACAACATTAACGTCAAGATGCTTACGTTAGATAATTTCATTAAAATTGGAAAAGATTGTAATAAAAAGGGAGACTCACTCCTGGAATTTGCAACAACTGAACTTGCAAAATATAAGGCAGAATTAGAAGAACATGAAGCCAAATTAGAAAAACAAAGAGAAATTGCTGAACAAAAAGAGATTGAGAGGAAAGCTGAATTGAAACGAGAAGAAGATAGAAAAATAGCAAGAGAGGAAATGTTACGGATTGAGGAAGAGAATAAAATGAAACGAGAGGAAATTAAAATGCAACAAGAAATGGAATTGGCACGTCTTAAGTTGGAAACAGCAAAATTACAGGCGCAAAGTGCTACTACCAGCCAGAATGATAATTCTCAAGCCGGATCTTCATCAAATCAAAACAAGATTCATTATAACTTTAAATTACCTCATTTTAAGTTGAATTTTGACGATTTAACGTCAAACCTATCACGTTTTGAGCAAGTATGCACTACGAATAACTTACCTAAACACACATGGGTACTGAAATTAAATGAATTTCTGGACGGTGAACCATTAACGGCATCTCAGAATGCTGATCCAGCAATAGCTACTGATTACGACGCCATTAAAAACTTACTATTACGTCGTTTCCATTTGGACGAAGATGGTTGTAGATTACGTTTTAGGAATATTTTACCAGATTCAAATAAAGACTTTAATGGCTTTATTGCGAACATACGCAATACTCTGAATAGATGGGTTGAATTGGCAGGTGTCAACAAATCATATGACAAGTTAGTTGATCTGTTGCTAAGGGATAAAGTGTTATCCTCTGTCAACCCACCGTTCCTTGCATATTTGCAAGAACGAAAACCATCTACGATCGATGAGTTAGAAAAAATTTCAATAAATTATTGTACTGCTCATCCGAATGCGAGCATTTCTAACTCGCTAATAAGAGAACCTCTACCTGTGGCCTCTAATATGTCATACCATAGTAATGACAAACCAAGAACACACAGCGTAGATAGAAGTCGATTCAAAGGAAATTATAATGTTAATTTTCATAAGGGACAGAATAATTTTAACAATCATAGTGATTTGAATAGAGGAAGACCACAACATAGGAATTATTCACCTCAGTCGAGATACAACAATGGTCAACATAACGCAAATCATAATCGATCATATAACTATAACAATAGTAACAATTGGAATAACAATACTCACGGCTCGAGACATCGAGATAACAGTTACTACAGGGGTCAACGGGATAATTCTAACGATTATTCTCGTCATCGGTCTCATTCTCATAGATCGTCACATTATAATCATAATACAGGGGCAGCAGTTACTAATGGTACAACCCCTGGGGTTCAGGTTCCATATAACGATAATGTAATACAATCTTCTTCTACATGTCTTGCTATGAATTATAACGTGGCAAATAGTTGCCCAGAATGTAATCTTGTGTTTCAGAAAGCAAAGGAGACAGTATTAAACTACGGACACATTCTACCAGAAGTAGGTCTTGCAGCCAATGATGGAACAGGATCTCTTATTTTTAACAGAGGGATTGTAAATGGATCTATCGTTTCAGTGTTGAGAGACTCCGGATCGACCACTATTGGAGTTCGACAGTCACTGATCAATCCCAGTTGTCATACAGGGGAATATGTCAGGTGTACGACTTTTGGTGGGACAATAGAATTTTATCCCACTGCTATAATACATGTTAACACACCTTTCTTCACAGGTAATGTTAAGGTATGCATGTTAAAGGATCCAATTGCAGATCTTATGTTGGGACGCATCCACGGCAGTAAGGATTGCACTCTTAAAGAAATTAATGAATGGGAGAGGAAAAATTTGCAATTTAATAGCAATGCTAACGCTGTCGTTGCGATGGCTACACTTCGTGCCAACAAAATGAATACATGTGGCACAGCAGTTTTCAATTTCACTCTGATTACTATCCCAGAAACTGATGAAGATGATAGATCTATTGCACGGCATGCGCCATGTGCTAAGACCAGTTCAGCACAACCCAACAAAATGAAAATATCATTCCGAGGGAGATATACTTTTCCTAGTCGAAATAATACTGCAAATTCTGACAGTAAATGTTGGCGACAAGATCAGATTACAACTGATCCTAAGAAAACTGTTGCCATTGTCAACATTGAAAAGAACATTACGAAGAAGACTAATATGTTGAAAAATAATTTTGTGTTTAGGAGGAACAGGGATAAGAAAGTGAAAACAAATAAGTCTGATGGCAAAGTTTTTACTTTGCCCAGCCAAGATATGTCTACGACATGTATGAAACCTACTACCTTTGGTAATGATAGGTATCATCCTAAGTTCAGTCAGGATGATACATCATCCAATAAAAATACTATGTCTATGGTAAAGGGTAGGGTTAATTCTTTTTATAGGACAACGAATACATATCGTCATTGTGCACAATTTCGTGACAATGAAACTACATATATTGGGAAAAGTGCATATTCTCGCATGGTGTTAGTGCGAAATCGGCCACAAAATACTACCTGGCAGGCACTTAGTAATTTCTTTAATTATACAGCAAACGTTAAGTTTCTACGTCTTCTGCCATCATTCAATGGTCAGAATAGTGAGGCGTTGGTTACATTCTGTAACAATAGAGACGCTCATCTAGTTATGGAGCGTGACAATGGAGTTTACTTTCATCACCATTCACTCAGACTACAGATGGTACCTGATTCTGCGTCACGCAGATAACATTAACATGTGGTAGTAACACTATTTGTCTCATATCTGTGATGACTCAGCATAGTCAGTCATCATTTCTTTTCTTTATTGGTCATTTATTCTCATATGACTTATATCTTGTAGGCTTTTCTATGAGATGACATTTTTGTTGTCGTGTCTACGATGACACTTGTGTTTCTGTCTTTATGTAATTTTACCATGCCTACAGTAGACAGTAACATGGTTGATTGTTTAACTATGCTCAGCCAATGCAGCATTAGTTTCGTATATGGTATATTTGTCGTATATTTGCAACCTGGAGAGCACTGGTTTCTGCCTTATGCGCCGTGTTTGGTGCTTAAAGAATTTATTATTATTATTATATTTGTCTGCAAAAGACATGCTGTTGAAAGTGACATGGATTTAGTCAATGCTCTCAAAATTTATAGGGAACATTTTTATTAAATACCTCCTAAATTTGAGGTAAACAGATGCTATTAAATTGTACACAAATATATCTCCGTCAGATGCCGACAACTCTCAACGTCAGTGACGTTTTCCTTTCAAGGACTTGCAATCGTTTCATGGACTTCAAGTTCAACTGACGTGACTGTTCTGCTACTTCAAACGTAGAACGATAATTCAAATTTCGTTCTCGGTACCATCAAATATGTCACGAGCTTACGGGATGTCGAGTCAAGCACGACAATACCAGATGGCGACAGTTAACGACTCAGATGCTGTGTACTATTACGTGTTACATAACGAATGTGATTATGTTCCAATCGCATATGCATCCCTTCGACTTTGTTATCGAAGCCATACCCGGTTCCGAAAATATAATAACCGATGCGCTTTCAAGACACCCTACGGATGTCGAATAACTGTTAGAAATTTTAAAGAAGTTAAAGACTAAACAAGAAGTACTTTGGAAATATACTGCATTCCTACGATGAAAATGATATAAACTAAAGACATTTGTAACAACATTTCGAATATTTCGCATGGAATCAACTAATATGAACAATTTTCGAAAGAAATTGACTGTACCAGAATATGAAATTCAGCCGTTCGAATTTACCATTGAATACATATCAGACACAGAGAATATCGTTGCAGACGTCCTGTCCAGAAACCCTTTGGATGTCGAGTTATGAACTCTTCGAATAAATTTACGAAAGTACTTTTCAAAAGAGACAGAATCCTATCGTTGAATTCTCGATCTGTGAATGAAACGTCGACTACAATTCAAATAAATAATTATTAGAGACATGCGTCATACGAAAGTAATGAAAGCAAGAGACATACTGTCCGTATTTACGCTGGGACTTTGGTTAGTGTCCATTCATGCTACAACTAGTTGCAACAAATTCGTAAATAATATTTGAAGTCAATTTGGACAAATTTCGTTCTGTGACATTTCTAATTAAACGTTATGAAGGTCTACATTCATTCCGGATTGGAACAGTTGAACAGTTCTTTCTAATGGAAATTCACAAGGATAATAACTACGTATGGATCGTCATATCCAAAATTAATTAATTTCTACTTATTAGCTGAATTAATAAAGAAATTAAAATAAAATGTGAGGAAAAAAAATTAACTATAAAAATAAAAAAAATGAAAGAAAGAAAGCAAATGAATCTCACACAAGTCGTAGATGATATTCTTAGATTTAAATATGAATTGTATAAGTATATTGTATATTTGATAAGTATGTTGACATATTACATACTATTTTATTGCTTAGTTAATTTAGATAGTTAGTAACTACTTGACACAAATAATTAATTTTAAACACACACAACTAACTTAATTTATACTTTTTTTTTCTTCTTTACTTCTCATTTTTTTTCTTATGACATCGTCTTTCATTTTCTTTAATTAGATTTTCAATAACTTAATTCTTAATACACGCTTACTATAATTAATTAGTTTAATTTTAATTAGTTAGATTAATCTGGACATGACACTTCATTACTTACTCACGACAGACTTTAAGTTAATTGAGTAATTAAGTATTGACATTTGACATTTTCTTTTAGTTAATATAACACATAAGTATAACATGATTATTAGTATATTACATGACTATTAATTAGTCGACATGACCGCGACACTGTTCTACACAGAACATCGTCGGCCGTATGTCGGGTTTTTGTTAAATTTCAGTTGTTGACAGGTTTAATTAAGATAATTTCGAGAACAAAAAATCTATCTAATAGATTTGTTTTTTTCCCCCCGGTGGACAGGGAACTGTTACGGTAGTTCTATTGCAGTCGTCTGCTAGGGTTGGCAGTGTGCAATTTTTAGGGTGACAGCATTTAATATAATTTGATGTTAATAATTTATGGACTACTGAACGCTAGGTTCAAGCTCTAATTGTGACATGTTAGCGTTGTTAGGTCACGCACCGTGACTTAGATACGGAACCCTTTTTACGTTGACCGTCGAGCTGTAAAGACGCGTCCGATACCCTTCCAGTGTTGTGCATGGGATTGCCGCACATATATATATTTAATTCGAAGCATGGACACAGGGTCAGTCCATTGTTATTGTGAGGAGATGTAATGATGAAGGTTAGTACGTAAATGAACTCAGGGAAGGATGAATTAACTGTCCTTAATATTTTATTATTGCCAGACGCATAGACTCACTGTCGGCCGTTGGAATCCCCAACCGCGCGTGCATACAGCTATGACGTTCTGTCTACAGTAATTCGTTTATTGGACAAGGACTGCTAGATCTATATATCTATTCAACATATAATCAAGTTTAATATGTATTTTTTATGACCAACGTGTGTGGATTGTCTTGACATGTAAAACTGTACATTAAATGTGTGGACTCAATGAAATGATTTATCAAGTTGATCGAATTGAAATGTTCAAGTGTTGTTCACAAGTATCTACCCCGCATTCGCTTAATCACCATCAAGGGCACGATTCAAATTACTGAATGAACAAAAAAACATATAAGAACGCAACTCAAATGGCCAGGAATTATAATTATTTTATTGACAGTAGGTGGAACATGTTCAACAAGTAATGACCCACAACAGGAAAAACGCCTTCAACAGTCTGGCTTAAACATAATTCACATTTCTGCTGTCTTCAAACTTCAAAGCAAGATCCGCCGAGTATTATTACTGCGCTGTGTGTGTGTGCGTGCGTCGCGTTACACATTCTCACAAACCAAGCAAGTGGAACCAAATCTCGCTACAGAGCCCTCTTCTTTAAAACAGTGCCTGCACGGTTAACTTTTTGGTAACACATGCTGCAGTTCCTCCTTACTTTTCTGTCTTTCTATATCTCCTTTGATAGGATGACGATTTAAAAAATCGGGTCCAAGATTGTCCCGTCCTGGAATGTATCTCACATTGAACGAATATGGAGATAACAGTAAACTCCACCTTAAAAGTCGTGAATTTAATTTTTTAGACACTGCTGAAAACATCAAAGGCTGGTGATCGCTTTCCACAATGAAGTGTTTCCCGTAAAGAAAAGGGGCGAATTTATTGATCGACCAGACCAAAGCGAGGCATTCACGTTCAACGGTAGAATAATTTCTTTCAGCTGTATTTAACTTTCTACTGGCAAAAGCTACTGGTAAAAGCATATGTGGCGGTGTGTCTGCCCGCTGTAGTAGTGTTGCTCCGATGCCTACATTGCTAGCATCCGTTCTTAGTACGAATTCTTGTGTGAGATTGGGAAGGGAAAGGATAGGTTTATTTGTCAGCTTATCTTTCAACTCGGTATAAGCCTGTTCACACTCCGCGGTCCATTGTATTTTATCCGGCTGACCTTTTTTGGTTAAGTCGGTTAATGGAGCGCATAATGAGTTAAAATGGGGTATATATTTCTGATAAAACCCGCACAGTGAAACAAAGGATCTTACATCCTTCTTAGTTTGTGGTCTTGGTGCTTTTCTCATTTTCTCTACATTCTTTGGGTCAGGAGACATTTGCCCTGTAGAGATAGTGTGACCTAAAAATTCCAATGTCTTACATCCAATATGACACTTAGTTGGGCGTGCTGTCAATCCCGTTTCTCTCAGTCTATTTAACAACATGGATAGTGCTACTATGTGTTCCTCGAATGTAGTGGTAGCAATCAGAATATCATCCATGAATTTGGTGATATGAGGATTTTGTAATGGTTCCAACAATTTCCTCATCATTCTGGAGAAGATACTTGGAGCATTCATAGTCAATGCATAACCTGTGTTCACCACTAGGCTTCCTTAATAACACCACACTTGAGCTGTATGGAGATTCAGACTTTGAAATGATTTTCTCTTTTAAGAGATAGTCAATCTCATCCTTGAGTGCTTGTCCTTTTGCATAAGGTATGGGGTATGTCCGCATACAAACTGGTGTAGGGTCAGTAATCGTCATGTCATACTCTAACAGATTAGTACACCCCGGCTTATCTGTGAGTACATCAGCATGGATTTCTAACACCTCCTGAACCTTTTTCCTCTGCTCAAGAGTTAAATGTTCACTTACATTAATCTGATCATAACTTTCTGTAGTTGTTAGGGGGTATTCCATGGAGGAAATTGGTTCATCCTGCATTTCTGTTGCAATGGACAGGGTCATGATATGTGCAACCTCAGATGCTTCCCTGTCATAATACTTTTTAAGAAGGTTGACATGATATACCTTCTCCTTTCCTTTCTTGTTAATCTTATAATTGGTCCTGGAAAGTTTTTCCAATATGACGTAGGGACCCTGCCATCCAATTTGCAATTTATTATTGCTGCTGGGAACAGTAACAGAACTTTTTCTCCCACCTCAAGTTCCCTATCTTTTGCTGTTTTATTGTAGTAAGCAGCCTGCTTCTTCCTGGCCTGTCTCAAGTTATCATTTGCCAGTTTCCAACTTGTTTTCAACCGAGATATCAACTCGTTGACGTATTGGTATGAAGAAGTCACGGTTTCTTCTGCTTTTTCATCAGTCCATGTCCGCAACAATGCTTCCAGTGGACCTTTGATTGGTCGTCCAAACAACAACGTAGCTGGAGCCAATCCTGTGGATTTATGTGGGACTTCCCTATAGGCAAATAGTGCTGAGGGTAAGTATGTGTCCCAAGTTTCAGGTTTCTCGCTAACCAACTTTCTGAGGATTGAAATGAGCGTGCCATTGAACCGCTCTACTTGACCATTCCTTTGGGCGTGGTACGGGCTACAGTGATAATGTCTAGCTTGAAATATCCTGAATACTTCTTGTGTTAGCTTTCCCATAAACCGAGAACCATTGTCAGTCAATATTTGATGTGGGAAACCTAATCGGGTGAATATTGTTAACAGTGCCTCTGCAACATGTTTCGAATCTATCGATGACATTGCTACTTTGCTGGTGCAGTCCTATGTTTAGGAGCTACTCTTTGGCATTCTGGACAGGATCTCACATACTTCTTTATGTCCTCTGTGATCCCTGGCCAAAAGTAGTGACAGGCTATCCGTTGTCCAGTGGCCCCTATTCCCATATGTCCACTGAAGGGTATAGCATGTCCTAGCTTCATAACCTGCTCCCTGTATGATTTTGGCACTACAAGCTGTCCATGTCCTTTAGATCCTGTTCCAGCTTTTCTATATAATAGGCCATTTTTCATATATAAGTCTCCTTTCTCTGGAGGGTTATGGTTTTTAGGTAATTTGCCAAAGCAAGGCTTCAATGTACTGTCAGCAGTCTGAGCCTTTCTCATCTCCTCTGGATGAGTATTGATGATATGTCCTCCTCTTTCTTGGAGCTTGCCCTGGTCTGGACTGTTGCCATCACTATGGGTCTTATAGGTTCTCCTAGAAAGACATATCTACATCCCAGTATTAATGGGTAGATATGGTTGTCCATCACTGCTGCTTTGATCTCTCCTTCCACATAGCGAGATCGTATGTTGATACGGGCTATGGGCAGTGGCATTGTTCCTGCTCCCTTGACTGGTCCTCTGATTTCCACGGTTTCTGTGGTTATCTGTTCAGGACTCACCAGAAAAGAGCACACTACTGAGTCAAAGTCCAAGCCTGTATCATATAAGCACAGTACTTGGGTGCCATTCAAGGTCACTTCCTCACAGACAGGGGGCTGATGGAGTTCCTTTTGACTATCTGCCAGGTCCTTCCTTCCCTTGTTCCCTTTTGTAAGGCATGCGGCGTGATGAGGAGGGTTTTTCCGTCTGCATTCCGCAGTATTGTGGTTACTCATTTGGAAAGATTTACACCACTTTCCTTCCTTTCTTGGAGGTTTCTTTTCTGATCCTAGAGGGTTTTTGTCTTTATAATCAGGTCTGTGTTTGTTCTTGTTGGAATTGTCCCTATGTTCATAGTTGGTATAGTTTTGTGAAGGTTTGAAGTTCTCCCCCTGCTTCTTCTTATTTCCTGATACTTCTGACTGAGCTGCTTGATATCTTTCAGCCATGGTTAAAATATCTTCCAATCTTTCTGCTCCTTGCTCCATAAGAAATTTTCTCATTTCTTGAGGCATGGCTTCTCTCAGTTGTTCCATCATGACCATTTCTTTTATATCTTGACATTTTCCTAAGCTAATCCATTTTATCAGAAAAGTTCCAATCTGGCAGAAAACTGGTGATAGTTTTCTCCTGGAAGTAGCTTAGCAGTTCGGAATCTCTTTCTATAAGATTCAGAATTCTTTTCGTATCTGACCAGTAAAGCTTGTTTTAAGATTTCATAATCTTCCTGGTCTTCTCTTGAGAGTTTTAAATAAACATCGTATGAAACTCCCCTCAACCCCTGAGATAGCTTGAGGCTCCATTTTTCATTTTCCAATCCATAAGTAGTGGCCAATCTCTCATATCTATCCAGGTACGACTCAATGGCTTCCTCCTTCTCAATAAATGGATCCAGGTGGAAACTCATGGCTCCATTTGCCGTGCTATGGTTGGAGCTACTCTCAGAGTGAGTTGAGCTAGCACCCTGATTGCTAGCTGCTCCCTGGAGTTCAAGTTCCTTTAAACTTAACTCATGAGCTCTTTGTAACCTTCTTTCTTCGGCTTCTAACATTAATCTCTTTTCTTCTCTTTCTGCTTCTAAGCTTTTTGGCTTCTCTCTCTCTGCTTGTAGTTTCTTGGCTTCTCTTTCTGCTTCTAATTTCTTGGCTTCAGTCTCAACTTAAAATCTTTTAGCTTCTCTTTCTGCTTCAGCTTCCATTCTTTTAGTCTCTCTATCTAAATATTTATCCACTTCAGTTGTGATATGTCGAATTAGAGCATCTCCTGTCATACCCACGTCTTTTCCTTCCTGCATAATCGCAGCTCTAAACTTCACCAATTTAGCCATGATGCTTACTTACCAGAGGGTATATAATTTTATCTTCACTAACCAACTAACTTAATTAAAATCAATTAATTACTTTGAACAAGACAAATCCTTAAAACCTTGTGAGCGTCTCCTATTTACTTGGTACTCAATGGTACTATTATGAAAAAAAATCTAAGTTTTAGAATTTTTCAAAAAAATTTATTTTTACAAACTATTTGTGGCTCAAGATAGAAGAATACATAGATAGTGGCTAAGGATAAAATAATATCCCGCGAAAGAGCCCCCAATGTAGCGAAAGGTTTTTCTAGTATGATAATAGTGATAGAGGAGAAGTAGAATCTCTCTCCAGAAAGGATGAAGTTCCAGTGCCAGGGAAGTACACTGGTATCACAAGTGAGTTACAGCTGTGAATACTCTGAGCTGGACAATAGATTTAGGCTTCAGGAGTATAAGTTGCTACTTTCGCTATAGTAACCCTATGTGATAATATAATTAAATTTGAAAAGGTAACTCAAAATTTAACAGTTAAAAATTTAACAAGTCAAATGATTACAATTTCCCAATTTATTATGTACATCTATGTATATTCTTGTAATGAGAAATGGGTGTTGGAAGATGGTAAAATGTATGATTATTTACAGTTACAAACCAAAATAAACAAGCGAAAAAGTCTTGGATTTATCTTCCACTGAAATTACAACAAAAGGATTGTCATATTATCTATTGCCATCTAGTTGTCATCATTAGATAGTCGTTTTAGAAACTGCTCACAGGATTTGGTGGATTGAATAACACATAACTCATCTGAAATTAGTTCGAGGTTCCTGAGACACACTGGAATACACAGACTATCCTTCAGCCCGCCCTATAACTACGGGGGACTAAGGTGTTGAAGATTGGTTGACCTCTAGGCTTCAGTTAGCAGGATCAACGGTCTTCACGTCGTTAGTTTCTCGATCAGGAATGATCATAAACATTGATCATAAAAACCTGGAACAAAAGGTAATAGGTGGCCATGTTGTTCCAACAATCTCACCACCAACTGCTGTTCATGATGCGACCATGTCTTCAGTGTTTGTATATAAATGAATGAATCATGGTAGTATGTTACAGAGATAGCATGATAAGATAATGTCTACTGTGCAGAATTAACAAAATACATGAATAAATCACATGTTATGATACATGGGTACGATATAACCTTTGCCTTCCACTTATGGATGCCAAGTCACTTATATACTTGCTGGTATGTCGTAAGCTTCCAGGCAAGAATTAGCCATGATATATTTGGCTAACCAATTAATGGTTATGCTTCCTGACAATGTCGGTGGAAGTTATCTCTGGTTAACGTCATTCGCTTTTTATTATATCTGATACAATAAAATCGTAAATAAAATCTGAAATAAAATGATATTATTCATACATATATCTTTAATAAACTTACTTAGGATTTATAAGCTCACGGTGAGACTATTTTGGTTGAAGTTAATCTGCCCTGCATGCAGCGTGAAAAATATAACTTTTCTTGCAGATACTGTCTTCCAGTCTCTCACTCTGGCTTCTGGATTTGGTGTGTGTGATTTTCAACGCGCCCCTCTGCCCTTATGTTTGGCAAATTCGCCCGTCCGAGAAAGCACCTCCTAAAGTCCCGAAAGATTTTCGTTTTAATCTCTCGCTTTGAGGCGATTTGAGGCGATCTGTGCTGTTCCTGCACTTATTTTCTCTTCTGTTCACTACACACTTATATCCATCCTTCCTTCCTAGGTATCCTTTTTTTTCCCCATATGAGGCTTTCATTCTATCCTAGCTTTATTGCCATCCGTTTAGGCATGCAATTATAATAAATTTTTAAAGATTACACTGACAAACAACATTTTTCTTTCTTATATAAGAATAAGTGTTCTTAGGTCAGTTTCTTGCGCTGATTTCAAATTTGAAATCCGTTTATCTCTATCACGTCGGGTTCTTAAGATATTTGTGAATAAATATATTTTTGGGAAACCGTTATTTGCTGCGTTTCATTTTTACTATATAACTTTTTAAAAATTAATAAAATGCAAAATAATTCTACTTTTTATACTGCTAAAAGATGCATGACATATGTTACGTTATACTTCAAATAGTTACTGTATTTTGAAATAATTCTGAGTGAAATATGGCTTCTAGAAGTTGTAGAAATTCGGCTGATCTGTTCTGTTACGTGTGCGGATATTTTACCGATCGTGTTCACCAGAAAAACTTTACACCATTGCTAAAGAAAGCATATGAACTTTATTTCGATTCGAAAGTTGATGATGCAAATAAATCTTGGAAGCCAAATGCAGTTTGTTCGACTTGTGCAAATACATTGGCAGGTTGGTTACGAAAATCGCCGAAGCATAAGTCGATGCCTTTTGGAGTGCCAGTAATATGGCGTGAACCGACAAATCACACTACTGATTGTTACTTCTGCTTGACGAATATCTATGGTTTCACTTTTAAAACTAGAAAGTCTGTGGTTTATCCAAATATTGAATCGGTTTCGAAACCAGTGCCTCATGATCCAATCACGTGTCCGATCCCAGTTCCACCAGAACAATATCCGTTGGACGTGAATGAACCATCAGAAAGTGATAGTTTACCTGCTTTAGAAACTAATTCTGACTCGGATTATATACCGGTGAATGATGGTGTTCACTTAATTAACCATTCAGAACTTTCAGATCTAATACGTGATCTCGCTCTCACCAAAGGACAAGCGGAATTACTCGGTTCGCGACTCAAAGAATGGAATCTTTTAGCGCCCAATACTCCGATATCTAAATTTCGTCATAGACACAGAGAACGTGTTCAATACTTTGAGATGGATGATGACATTTGCTATTGCAAAGATGTAAAAGGTCTAATGGTGCACCTCGGTCATGAGCACATAGTCAACGAATGGCGACTTTTCATCGACTCTTCCAAGACTAGTCTAAAAGCCGTGTTATTGCATAATGGAAATTTATTTTCATCAATTCCAGTCGCCTACTCTGTTCATATGAAAGAAACTTATGACAATATGGCTATACTTTTGGCAAAAATAAAGTACAATGACTACCAATGGCGGATTTGTGGAGACCTAAAGGTCATTGCAATTCTCACGGGCATGCAGACTGGGTATACTAAATTTTGTTGCTTCCTATGTGAATGGGACAGCCGGAACAGACAGGAACATTATGCAAGAAAGGTGTGGCCTATCAGGGATCGTATGCAGCTCGGGCATAAAAATGTAATACACGAGCCATTAGTTAACAAAGACAGCATCATTTTACCACCGTTACATATAAAGTTGGGGCTCATGAAGAATTTCGTAAAAGCGTTAAATAAAACGAGCAAAGCTTTCACTTATCTTCGAGAAAAGTTTCCGCAAATTAGCGATGCAAAGATAAAGGAAGGTATCTTTGTAGGACCTCAGATTAGGAAAGTTATTGCAGACAAACAATTCGAGAACTTGTTACATGGTAGTGAACTTCGCGCATGGATGGTATTCAAATTGATCGTCGATAACTTTCTGGGAAATCACAAATCTGTCGACTATGTGCATATTGTTAAGCAGTGCATAGATTCATACAGAATTATGGGCTGTAACATGTCCCTCAAAATCCATTTGCTCGATTCGCATCTTGACTTTTTCCCTGACAACCTTGGCGAAGTCAGCAATGAACATGGAGAACGATTCCATCAAGATATCGCCGTAATTGAGTCACGTTATCAAGGACGGTGGAGTGTGACCATGCTTGCCGATTATTGTTGGATGCTTCATCGCGATGTACCACATGCCATTCACCGACAAAAGTCGACTGCAAAGAAATTCAAGCCTACATAACTGTTATACTTCTTGTACAAATGATGTTGTAATACTGTATGCGTTGTTAAAAAACTTCAATTGCGTATTTCTAGAGATCCCGACCTGATAGAGAAAAACGGTTTGCAGATTTAAAAACAGCGCATTAAAATTGACCAGAAAAACATAGAAATGTTAGAGAAAGAAAAAAAAATTTTTTTTTTGTTAGCCAGTGTTATTAACTAATTTTTAGCGGATGTGATGATGATGAAAAATGTTAATTATCTTTAAAACTATTTATATTTGAATAATATCCTTTTGGGTTTTTTTTTTTTTTTTTTTTTTTTTTTTTTTTTGCGTACGCCCGCTAATACTCGAGGCGAAATCTCAGGTTATTATTTATGTCTAACCTGACATTGATTTTACGTGAGTATCCCTTTATTTCTTGTACAGAGACAGGTGTCCCTCGCCATTCAGGCAAATACTCGCCGATTTTGGAGGTACCCATTGCAGTTGGGTCGGCTCAGGAGCCGCCAGTCCCTGGTCGACGACACTCCTTCAAATGTCCTCGCCAGGTCTCGAGTTAATCCAGTCCAAATCCCGGTCGACGAAAAATCCTCAAATGCCGTCGCCCGGGTTTGATCCTGTATCACCCGGTCGCCAGAGCGGTGTTGTAACCACTACGCTAGCGCGGCTCCCCTTTTGGGTATAATTCATAATCTATCTCCTTTAGTGAATTATTTTTATTTAATTGATTTCCAACCAAGCGTTTTCTTGTAGTTAATAATTTAATGTCCAGTAAATGCAAACTTTCAAAGTCCGCCATTCCCTACATTAGCTATTTCCTCATTCTTCAGTACGTCTGGCTTAAACATAGTTCCCATTTCCGCTGTCTTCAAACTTCAAAGCAAGATCCGCCGAGTGTTATTACTGCGCTGTGTGTGTGTGCGTGCGTCGCGTTACACATTCTCACAAACCAAGCAAGTGGAACCAAATCTCGCTACAGCTACCTCTTCATGTAAAACAAACAGTTACTAAAACCACCACTGAAAGAACATGTGATTGTGTGTCCAGACTTCTTACAAGGGTACCAGCTCCAATGGTTGTCTCATGCTCCATACCAAACAAAAAGGAAAATTATTAGAGAATGATTAATAATTCTTCTGCTTTAATAAATTGAAATGTACATCTCCGTTCTGTCTAATTGTTTGTTTGTGTTTTTTAAATCGTAAGTGGAACCGTAAAGTAAACTTAAGGATAAAAGTTAATATCGTTTAGTCAAAAGAAAGTTAATCTGATACGACTTCAGCCCTGGATTATTCCGCTCATTGAGTTATCTACCGATGTATGACTATTTCCTAGGGTACCTCCAGTTGTCACCCCCCCCCCACCCCCCCCCCCCCATTAACTGAGATTTGTCAACATTTTCCTTTGCGATCCTTACGGAGCATGAAGCCACCACTACAGCTGGTCCCCTTGCAGGACGCCTGCACTAAGCATTCACACGGTCTTGAAGACGTGATTTCTGTGGACATTTGTTTTACATGATAAGATTGCCAGCCCCATGCACAAACGTATATTGGTGGATTTGTACGACATGCTTGAGGGTGCAGTAGGAATATTATTTCTGTTTATATTTAGAGACCCACAGAACTACACGGGACATTAACTTACATTACTGACATGTAAATATATAACGGTATGACATTTTCAGCTTTGACAGACCAAGATTTTAGATGGTCGCTGAATGTTAGCTGAGTGCATTTTGTGAATCATTTTAGTTCATGGTAAAACATAACTTTAAATATTCAAATCTGCGGTATAAAATGCCTGTGTCAAAAGCAATCTTCTATAAAAAGAGCGAGACTTGGACAACCTATGCTCAACAAGAAAGAAGGCTCAATATCTTCTATCTACGCTGTCTACACCACATCCTTGGTATTTCGTGGAAGGACTAAGTGACAAATGTCGAAGTGCTGTTACGTCCTGGCCTTCAAATTATGTATAAACTGCTTAGACAGCGCAGGCTGCGATGCATGGAAGATGGTCGCATCTCTAACGATATCTTCTACGGACAGCTGGCAGAAGGCAAAAGACCAGCTGAGCGACTACAGCTGAGGTTTTTTACACATAAGGGAATTCGCTTGCATGGCTAGGCGGGGTTGTCGCACGGAAGGTCCAGTGTTCAAATCCTGGGTAAGCCACTCATGTCTGTTGTTTTTCTGTTGTCTGGTGTTCTAATTCTTTATTTCCTGCGAGTGCCTGATAACATACCTTTATATTTGTTTCATATTAATTTACAGCTGAGGTTCAATGATGTGTGCAAGAGAGACATAAAGGCACTGGACGTAAATCCAGCAACCTGGGAGGATGAAGCTGCCGATCATACCAAGTGGCGATGCTATCTACGGCGCCACCGCAGATTGGGCGTAAATAAGTTCTTACAACAAGCAGAAGAGAAAAGAAACACCAGGAACAATAGCAGCTGAGGGATATCACCTCATTGGGGCAGTCCCATAGTCAGTCATGACTAAGGGGCTACTACTACTACTAATATTCAAACACGGGCAGACTAATAGTTCTCGGGGCTTCTGGGCAAAAAGGATCATTGGCCCCTTTTATACTGATTCCACGTCGATTCCTGGTACTAAATGTATGAATCCCAGGTGTGGGCTCTGGGGTTGCGCCCTATATGCCCACCGCTGAGTCTGCCCCTGGGTTCAAATACTCTTTAATTTACACAGAGATGACGATGCCTTACCACGATCCAAAATTGTTCATACAAGGAATACTGATCCAAGCAAACCCAAGCTTTCTCCTGATGGTGACGTCAGCTTGCAGAGTCCCATTAACTGGTTCAGTTACATTGACGGAAACAGAGATCGACACTGGACCAGGTACTTGAATCGGAGAGGGATGAACATCCAAAGATGTTATCTTGATGATATCATCAGCGGGATTTTCGTCTGGAAATAAAGAAGTTAAGAGGTCAGATACATACAATCACACACACACACACACACACACACACACACACACACACACACACACACACACACACACACACACACACAAATAAAGAGTTGCAGACAGATGTAGAGAGTATCGATCGGCAGAATAATTAAATTATAAGATTGGAAAGACATGCAAGGTTGCAAACATGCGAAAAGAAAAAAGTATAAACAAATAAGGAGGGGCACCCGAGGCCTGTAAACGGTAAATAAATAAACAAACAACACACAAAGGTATGTTATCAGGCACTCAGTGAGAAATAAAGAAGTAGAAGACCAGACAACAGAAAAACAAAAGAAGTGATAGGTTTACCGGGAATCGAACCAGGACATTCCAAACGGCACCTCCCGCCTAGCCACGGGAGCGAATCGCTACTATCATCTCAAAAGAAAGAGGAGAATTGAATATTTAGAAGATTCGAGCACGGTCAGTCCAAGCAGTGGTGTACTAAGGGGGTTGCGAAAAGGTGGGCGGAGGCAAACAGCGCGGAGTGACAGTCGGGAAGGGGGTATCATCGGTGTAGTGAAATTGACAGAGATACAACGGTAAAATACCTCCAAAGATAACATGTAAGGATAAAAACATAATGCGTAGGCTGCTGATAGTACATGATCGCCAGACCGCGGGTCATCACCCTCCATAAAAATTGACTTGCTAGACAGGAGGGGAACGGCGGATAAAAAGGAAAAAATATGACTGGAAAGATTGCGTGAGACTAGAAAGGCTAAGGAGACGCAATTGGGGGGGGGGAACGGAGAAAAGTCACGTTTCCCAAGTGGACATAAAGTAAGGAACTCGACAGAAGGGACCTTGGATATGTTACGCCACAGTCATTTATTGGTCGCTTTTGCGATACCAAGCCTTTGATTTGAATTCAGCGGCAGAACGCAGATGTTTGGAATATTACAAAAATTAAAAAGTAACTTTTTCGTAATATTAATGTTAGGAATATAAAAATTAGCTGGCCGGATGGCCCATTCTGAGCAGTGAACTAATATGTTCTTAATTTTACAGACGGATAGATAATATTGAAGATAATGACAAAAGACAGTGTTGTTCACATCAGCGACAGACTGTATGGAATAAAAAGTGTCGCTATTTGCACAAAAAAACACGACCTTGAGACGCAGGTGTTCAAATCTACGTAGTAGGGAAGCGAAGGGACATTGGTGGGAGCTGTGTCTAAATATAACTTTTAACGACAAAATTTTGGAGGGGAGAGAAAGGTTGGTTCAAAAATCAAGTACGTTTTTGAAAAAAAAACAAGTAGAGACGGACAGACTAACAGATAAACATCCATACTTGACTGAAGCATGACTGAAATGACTTTAGGGTAGGAAATTTGAATTTGAAATAAACCTAGGCAGTGATTGGCCACAGACAATCATTTTATCGGCGCTCAGACGAGAAGTGGGGCCATTCCTCAATAGTTGTTCGATGATAGACACAGTATTTTAAAGTGTGGTGATTTCCAAATGAAAGAAAGTGAAATAAGTTCAGGGACGCCATACTATAGCCAGCAGCTCAGCTGAGTTTTGCTAGCATTTCTGTGTTCTTTATTCATAATCTGGTAAGATTGAAATTATTTCTTTGTATATTTTGAATATTGTTTAATGTTCGAGTGATTTGATACTGCCATATCATAATCTAGCCTTACAAACAAGTAGGGATTTGCTCTAGACCCCCCGCCCAAGTCAGGGTCTAGGGACCAACAATATACATAAACTCCAGCAAGGGTTAGGAAAGACAGATCAAGTGTTGAGAATAATGAAACATATTACCTATCCACTTTTAGGGAAGGAAACTAATAAATATTTTTCAGAATCTATAGTCTGGGAGGACCTATCTGATGTAAAACCACCATGGTAAATGTGCTGTTTGGTCAGAGAGATCTGACCTGTCTGTATGATGTGGTTGTTGTGTCCGTGTTGTGTCCAGACGTGGGTAGAAAATAGAATTTTGACACATAGCCAATACTTTGATTGCAGAGCTGTGAGTTTCAGTTGTCAACAAGGCGGTGTCCATTCAGTTGGTGATTTTACTCGAGTGTATCTGTGCAGTACATTGTGACAGAGACCACTATTATTGCCCGCCAGCACGGAGAGGTGGGACCACCAGATTTCAGCACCAGAGCTACATATGCAAGATGAGTGAGCCTCTGGTCTGCTGGAAGTTCACCAACGCCTTTTAGTTACTAATACCCCATAAAATTCCTGCAATTTACCGGACACTGTGTAGTCAATATAGACAGGTGTGATGAGTCCACCCCAACAGCACAAGCATTAACTATCCTCCCAAGTAGATGACTACTAGAACATTTTAATAAAACTAACTAGTCTAGTACTTATATATGTACACTCTTGCATTTATTATGTAACATTCCATGCATTTCTTTCATAAATTTTAAATCTTTTTTAAAAAAAAAAAAAAGTTCTGGTCAACATAAAACTTGATCCAGAACAAATAAATGTAATATAATTCTATCAAAAATTTTACACTCTTGAGTTAGTTCAGTGTATTATAATATTTGTTAAATATTATTAGTCTGCTTAAATATCTGTGGGTGTATCCATAACTATCACACCACATTACATATCATTACCCTAGACATTTTACATAGCTACATTCATTAAGAAAAAAAATTGAGTGTGAGGTCGTAGTGGTAGCAAGAAAGGCCTTCTGACAATTCACAACTACATTTTATCTCAGGAGCCTTCACAGCTGGCCTCATACATTACATTTAGTAATATCACCATCATACAATACCATCAAACCCACTACAATCGGGAGAATCGAAATACCAGTAAAGGTAGTCCCATAAAAGATACTGTCGTAGAGGAGTGACGCTTCCAGACTTCACCATACTAGGCCCAGCTTTACGAGGTATGGTGACCAGTTAGCTACCTCTGCCTATCTTAACTCAAGAGCATAGTCAAGAACCCATTTAGCAGAGTAGTCTGGAGCGTGACGCTACCAGATTTCGATCCTGGAACCTAGTAACTTCGGTGCGAGATGAAAGTTCTCTAACCGCTTGGCCAATTGGATGCTCGTACAAGATTTCAAACCAAAGAAAAAAATTCTCCGAACTAAGAAACAAAGATTTACCCTCGAACCGGTGCGCCATTTTTTATAGCACGAAAGGGTGCGCTGTGTATTGTGTCCGCGGTGCACGTTTTCATATCTAACAGTTCTGTCTGTTTGAAAGAATTATTTGTTCAATTTTCAGTCCATACCCTTCAGCTTCCCCAACCTGCATAAGCCTTCAGCAAACACATGCCAAGTACTTCTGTCACGTGCCATCAGCTCAAGTTCTTTCCACATTTGGCTCATTATTTTCACTTCTGCCTCCAGTTGTCTTCTCCAGGTGTTTCTGCCTCTCTTTCTTTGGGGATTTCAGAACAAGGACTGTCATGTAATGCTATCAACAGGTCTCCTCAATGCGTGTTATATCGATCGCCAGCATCTACTTCTTATCTCTTGTTCCACTGGCACTTGTCATGTTCTTGACATCAGTTTCACATTGGTGAGCTTGTCTTGCCATTTCCATCCTTCTATTGTACGCAAGTACCCATTTATGAATGTATGTATCAATGTGTTTGCTGTTTTTGTTGTTGTCCGTGTTTCAGGGCCATACAGTAGGACTGACTTGACATCTGAGTTGAAGATTCCTATTTTATGTTTGTTTGTTTTGTTTTTTACTTGATTTCGCTTGTTCTCCATATGTTTCGCAATGAACACCTCCTCTTGCTTTTAGTATTCTTTTTTTTATTATTATTAAATATTGTTGCATGTCCCTTCAAATATGTCTGTGTTGCTGACAAGATATGTGTATGATTCCACATCTTATAGCGGCGTTTCTTCAAGGTCGACTTTATTAGCATTTCTTGCATTTAATCTCATTATCGTTGTCTTGTCCCTGAGTATTATCGGCCCCACTTGTGGTGGCCTCTCATCGAGATATTTTCATTTTATCTTGCATCTGATTACGGTTATGGGACAGAAGAGCCGAGACATCTGCAAAATCTAGACAGAAGGTATGTTCAAGAAAGAAAAATTACATCACAACTGTTTGTCTTAGAAATGCCCTAGGGTAAAAGCAAAATCAGTAGACATATGCGGCCATGTTCATCATTGGGTTATTCACATGGCGTCAACATTTGACGGACGTTATTATATTATGAAACAGCTCGAAACAGGGTATGGTTAGGGACAAGGTTAGTATTAGTGGCTATTATTTTATTATTTGAAAAAGCTCGAAACAAGGGCTGCGTTAAGACCAAGCGGTAAACGATATTTTTAATTACGACGATGTATCGATAGCGATGTGGCCCCAACAAAAACTAACACAGATTTTCATGTTCATGTATGTTTCCTACAAATTTGATGATTTTGAATCATCATTTCGTATGTGACGTTGTTTGTTCCGATTTTTACAGGCATATACTCCATGGCTCCCTTAATGTCCCACATTTTTGCTTTTTTTTTTTTTCCTACTGCGTCCTAGAAGTTATACAGATTTTTTTTTTTTTTTTTTTTTGGTAATATTGTCTGTTTAGTTTCTTGGTCCGCTGCATTGAATTCCAGGTATTTCTTCTTTCTTGTGCTGAGAAATCTGCTGTTATAATTCTACGTGATAATAGTTTACAATCTTCCAGTTGTTTTCCTGCAAATGCTTGATGTTCGTCTTCGAGCCTAAATAGACTGTTTCCTCCTGTATTATATATGACGTATGCTACTCCACTCCGTTACGCCTAGTCTCTGTTATTCCCATGAGTCAAATACAGTACTTAAACTTTTCAGTTCTCTCATGCCCTGCTCTTTTGCTTGTTTTTTTTCATGATTTGTTAGCAGCTTTAGCGTTCAGCCGTTAGCCGTCATAAATTAACATCATGAGCCTAATTGGTGATAATTCCTCAAGACTCCCAGTACTCTGGCTAATGGTTCTTTGAGCCGCGGTCTTAATTTCTGTTTTTTTTTTTATTTAATGCTGTCGTCTCAAATCTAAACGCCTAACTTGGTGGACGTTTTGTGCCCTTCTCGTGCCTGACATTTTACCCTATGACCCTTTCGGTTTGTGACCCTGCCAAGTGCACAAGGTGTAGCTCAACGGATCAGTATGGCACGCAAGCCGTCCTACTATTTGAAGGTGAGGCTTAATAGATTTAAGGCATACTAAGTCTCCATAAATAAAATACACATGGGGTTCTTGTATAATAACTGACAGATAACATATGACTCCTTTACAAGAAAATGTAAAATTCTTAAAGCTAATCTAAATTATATAACTAAGTAATCAGTATTTGTAATTCTCTCCGCGTAATCTATATATTTAACTCTGTCCAGTTTATCTTTACACTGACTCTAAGTAATTCTTTACTTTGTAAGTAATCTATGTATATTCTGGGTACTTATTTTATAATAATCCTCCTCAATAATTAATCAGTAACTGTAATTACACTATTTAAGTTTTTCACGGGAATTGTCTCTAATTATGGGGCTTTATAATTCTCCCTAATTAATCAACAGTAATCTTCACTAATATTCATTGTAAATTTTCAATGCTCTCACATCAGTATTCGTTTTCAGGAATTAATGTGCATATACCCGACCATAAATGCTATAACTGCAGAGTACCCATGTCTGTTGGTGAATGTTTTTCTGCGTTGGCTTTATTGCTGTTTTTTATTATTATATTAATTATTATTTCTGAAAATGTTAAATTTTAAAATCGGTGGCGATCAGCAGTTGCAGCCACATGTTCTACATTTAAAAAAAAAAAAACGAGTGACCAAGGTCGGCTTTAGATCGATTATACTGATTACTCCGAATCCGGCTCGGCGTCTAGAAGGGCCCCGCAGGAATTTGACAGAATGTGAGAATATTTCAGAAAAACGAACACTTTTCATCGGTAAAGTCAGTCGACTTTGTGAAGAACTAGAAGCCTTAAAGACAGTTCTTCACTATGACTGTAGAAACCTCCTTAAAAATGCCTGTTAATTGCCTATATTTATTTATTTACTATTTATTGACAAAATGCTTTAACTTCTTACATATAATAATCGATCAACAACATTCTTTTATTATTTATAACGTCATGGAAAGTAAATAATACAATGAAGAAAAGCAAGTTTTGGGGGATTTGTTTGGGTTTTTTTAAAGTACCGCTGCGGGGTCCACGTCAAAACTGTCCGAACTATGCCCGGTACTTTCTAAGCTGCCCCTGACAAACGTTAAATTATTATTACTGCTATTTCTTTGCACAATTTTTCGCTCCTGAACTCTATCTGTTTTAGGTACCTTTTAGGTTTTAAAGGTAGAAAAGATGTAATTTTCCCCCACGTATGATGTAAAACATTCAATAAACATAATATTTGGATGCAAATATGTAACAATTGTTGTGAATTGACTGAAGAATACTTTGATGTGCTATTAGTCTTATATGCGACAGATGTTTAATGTCGCACGAAGTGCAGATCTGAGCACATTTGCTTCTAACCAAATAGGCAAACCAGGCGATCCTTGGAGAAATTATTGGCGCCCCACTATATTTGTTCGTGATTAGAAAGAGTTAAGGAGCTTGTGGCCACCACTACGTTAATCCAGGTGCATGAAACATGCGCCAAAGTACTTCATATGCATTTGCACTGGTGGCTAATGTAACAGTTTATTGTACACGATCATGTTGTTAGTCCCATACACAGCCCCTCCACTTGGTGGGCCTTTACAACTTTCATTGTAGGGCGCAGCGTTCTTACTGTTTGCGTCCAAATATCGGAACATTGAATCACCAAAGACAATTATTGTTAAGCTATTTAAATATGTAATGAGATGGCGAACAAGTAAATGTACTTTGTTATTTGTCAAGCTAAGTCGAACACACGCATAAAAAAGCTGACCCGCGAATGTCCTCACCATGAAATGTGTAATCTAACATTCTGGCAAGGTCATCACGTGTCAGCGTATTTGGACACGTTTTACACAGAATAATTGTCCCGACGTGCATATTTGAATTAGCGTGACTTTTGTTAGGTAAATTTGTATTCCAGTTTCAAGTAACCTTCTATTAATACAAGTTTCTCTGACTCTCTGCTAGCCTACGTCATTCTATGTCAAGACCCAACAACATGCAGCTCTAATAATCACTATCATTCCTCGGTGCAATATTCAATTGAGAATATTTCTAATAGCTTACAGAACGTGCTTAATCTAGTATGACCTTTTTTTTTTCATTGTATTCAGCAGAAAAGAAAAGTTTACGGTAAAGTTCATTTAGGGATGGTATTGAACATTTCGAATTTTACTTAGACTATTTAAAACTTTTAACAAAATGTTTTTCAAAAGCCAATTTTACATCCACAAATGAACGTGAGTTGACTTAAGCAAACAAAGGTAGGAAAGTGTGTTGTATAGCCACCAGTGTGACAAAAAAAACATTTACTTTGACATTCAAACATAAGAAACGCACACCGTACAAGCTCAGGTAGCAAAATTGTTTTATTTTGTCGTCACTGTTATAGAAACGAAATCTATTTTTAGCAAACTAAGAACTGTTGACGTCACTTTCACAAACTGTATCAGCGGATTGAAAACCATAGAAAGTCGCTTCACATGGCAAAATCTCAAGTGCATATATGCAAGATTACTCTTGGCAGAGATGTAGATAGAAGGTTAATGACGCCTCTACCTTAAGGGAGATTTTACAGGATAATTCAGAAGTCAAGAACAATGCTGCTTAGCGCTGAACATTTGTTAACTTATATCTGTCCGTCGCCTTTTGTGAAGGATTTAAGCAATGATTTTAGCCCGTTCAAGCCTCCAGCTGAGTTAATTCAGCGAATTTCCTCTTAAAGTGGTATAGCTCTGTTTAGAGGTATATGTCTAAGTATATATATATATATATATATATATATATATATATATATATATATATATATATATATATATATATATATATATATATATATATATATATATATATATATATATATATATATATCATCATCGCATCATCTCAGCCCGTAACCCGTCATGGGTCGTAGGGGTGCCATGGTGGAAGCATCAGCAGACAGGGTCCTCCACTGCTCTCTATCCTCAGCAATGCGTACAAGTGTGGAAAAACCGTGTCCTGCCCATTCTTTGATGTTATCAGCCCAGGATTTTCTCTGCCTTCCTCTTCTCCGTTTACCTTCGACTGTTCCCTGAAGGATCGTTTTCGAAAGAGAGTCATGACGAGTTACATGCCCAAACCAGGCAAGCTTTCGACGTTTCACTATTGACAAAAGTGGTTCTTGGTGGCCTGCATAGGTGTTTATCTCTCTCTAACATAGACATTTGTTTTGTGCTCTTTATAGCAAATGCGCAGAATTCTTCTATAACATTTATGCTCGAAAGCCTGAATCCTTCGCTCCGTATCTGCAGTGAGTGTCCAGCCCTCACACCCATACAAGAGAATAGATAATACAAGTGATTTGTATAATTTGATCTTCACAGGAAAACTGATGTTACTTTTCCAGATCACATTCAACCTTGTCATGGCAGCTGAGGCCATCTCAAGTCTTGTCTTGATTTCTTTACTTGATCTTCCATCACTACATATAGTGGACCCGAGATATTTAAAGGTGTTAACTTCTTCTAACGTTTGCCCATTTAACGTAATGTTGGTCGGAACATGTTTCTTATGGCTATTCACCAATATCTTGCTTTTTTCTATATTAATTTCCATCCCATATGTTCTTGTTACTTTCTCCAGTCTAGAGGTAAGGTCTTGAAGTTCTGATTCTGATCCAGCTATCAGATCAATATCATCAGCAAAACGTAGGTTGCACAGAGGTCGGCCTCCAATCGATATGGTTGATTTATAATCGTAGAGAGCCTCCTGCATAATATGTTCTAGATATATATTAAAGAGCACTTGTGACAGAATACATACTTGGCGAACTCCTACAGTTGTTTTGAAAAATTCTCCAATGTCGTTGCTTGCAAAAACAGCACTGCTTGCGTCCTTGTATAGTGCTTCAATGATATCTATGATGTTAGTATCAAAATTGAATTTTCTCATTACTTGCCATAAGCCTTCATGCCAGACTCGATCGAAGACTTTTGTGAAATCGATGAAGTTATGGTATAAATCGTGTTGATGTTGGAGATGTTTTTCGATAAGTAATCTAATATTGAAGATTTGTTCTGAGGTACTTCTTTTTGGTCTAAAGCCAGCCTGTTCCTCTGACAAGATTTCTTCTGATTTCTGATATATATATGAAATATTCTGGCTTTCATACATGTAATAACTGAACCAACTATGTTTATTTAGTTTTAAAATAACATGTAACAAATTTAATAATCAATTAGTATTAACAGTTTAAAATAAATAAAATGCTGGTGACTTTTATATTGGAATCAAATTTTCTCTTCACCGAGATTTAGGGTGGGGATATAGTCAGAAAGTTATGTCCTTTTTTGCTGGTGCTTTTTTATAAACACTTAACAGATATAAGGGAGTCCTGCAGCTGTGGTTTTCGTCACTTCTTGGTGATGAGTGTACTTCTCTCACACGAGTGGCGTAGTAACTTCAGTACTTCAAACCGTCTGATAGCTTGTAACCACGAACTTTTTAGACAAAATAGAAAACTAATGTCTCTGCTAAGTACCTTTGTGGGCTGCCAATTAACAGGCACATTCTCTCTGTCCACCCACCAATGTTAATCTCTCAGAAGAATTAAATTCCCGAGTACACAGTGTAGCTCAGTGAAGATGAATACAATTCATCATATTCCTCTTGGTATTAACTGGGAAAATGTGTCTGGTCATCGCGAATAATGAGTTGTCTGAGTTACAATTAACAAAGTGCATATATCTCACAAAATATTATACACTTTAGGCGCAGGTGATGAAATCATCAGTGACCACTGCTCCTTTGGGGTCACCTCTGCTGTCGGTTTTCAGAACGATTAGCTAGGAGAAATCGCCAGCGCTTGCTGTAGTGGTTTATGAATATTCTAGTTTCATATGTTGAGGCTGACAGCCTCATATATATATATATAACCACTTTGCAAGAAAACAAGTCAAATTTACATTTGTAAAATAAAGGCTAACCTTACCCCAAAGTGTTGGGAATACACAATCTCCTCGCGTAGGGTAGAATGGACACGAGCAATTTAGGTTATATGCTCTCGGACCACTTAGTCTGGACATTTTGAATTCCTTTTATAACGGGTGAATCTGCGAAACACTTGGTCTGGGAAAGTTTCTCTTATGACGGGTGATCCAATTTCCAGGTTTCCAGTCTTGGTATTTAAAGTCCTGGTCCCTTAAGTTTTTCAGTCTGTGTATTTATAAAGGCGGGCTTACTTTTTAAGGCGTTAAGTCTCCCAGATACTTTGATCTGTAACATATAATATAGGAATTCTAAGTCCGATGTTTGTCTGACTTCTGGGAGTTGCTCATATGACGTGCGCTGCAGTCTCTCTGAATTCTGTGTCTCTGATTTCACTACATTATAATTGCAGTTCTCAGTTCACATCACAGATGGTGCTCGCGTCGTATTGTTCCAAAAGGGTCCATAGTTTATTCCGGCTTCTTACTTTAATCCAATCGTAAGCTCTTTAGCACTGGGTTGGGGTGTCTAATTTCAAAAATCCCCCCCCCCCCCCCCCGGTGTTTTAAAATATTAAATTTAATATTCCATCGCGTGACCTCCTTCAAATCATGCGGTAATATTTCCGCCGGCTCACAACAACATGTGACAATGTTTGCCTGGCGTAATGTCTTCCGCCAAGATGTCTACCCATACAGATTATCTGTAATAATCACCAGGGATTGTCCTACCAAAAGCGATATACGTACTCATCTACCCTCTATGTAATTTGCCAGACAAACAGACACCTACGTCGGCAACTCAGACAGACAATCTTGGGTTCTTTTCACGTCGATCGGATGAGACTGTGTCGTCACAGCTTTTCACCTGGGGTCAAATGTTGGACCGACGCGTTTCAAAAGATGGTCAGACTGAGAGAATGGATAAGCGTATGACCAGTATAATTACCTGATATTATGGCATTTACCTTGCGGAACGTAAACAATTCTGCGTGTAAAGCAGATACGCCCGTAGGAGAGTAAAGTGTTAGAGACTTCATCCTACTAACCCTACATAGAGAGTAAAAAGAATGAAAAGGCATGATTTATGCCAATTAAAAGCGATTGGTGAGAAAAATTAAGAAAAAAAAATGATACTGCCTTAGGGTTAAAGGTGTGAGAGATCACACAAAAGAGCACGCTCAGACGTTCTGTGACATATGCGTGTGTTTTGTTTTTTGTGTGTGTTGTTTCTTATTCGTGTGTATACACTGCGAATTTACGCGAATTCGAAATAACACGAGCTGGGAGAAAATGCGAAAAAGATCGCTACAAGCATAAAAGTTCATAATTTCGTGTTTTTGTTTTATATTTCTTATGTTTTGTGATTGTTTTCCTCGCTGTTTTAATGAAACCGTTTACTAACTTTTTTTTTTTTAAATCTACTTTGCAGAAGCATTACTCTACTTTTTACATATCGGCTTGTAGGGAAAAAAATTCTCATTTTACACGAGTCTCACATTATGCACCCGCCTTGTGAACGTCACCTTCGCGTAATTCGCGCGTACACTATACTTAACATTTACACATCTATACGTAAACATATTCAGGCCCACATATAGTTGTGTTTCATTCTTATAGTGTCATGCTTAGTCGGGCGATATGAAACAGTCTGAGTTTTCTAGTTTTGAACAGTCTGAGACAATTCTGCATTAGCTATTCTACTGGATTATTGAACATTCATTTCCTATTTTAAATTGTTATTTCTTCATTCCTATCCAACTAATTTATATGAAACAAACATCACAATACAGACATTGTACTATAACATAATTTTATAACATAAAACGATATATCACATTAATATTACAACTGAACGTGACATATTTTTTCCTCCACACGTGATTTTATTGTTGGCAGGTAGTAATTTTTGCTGTCGCTTCTAACATCAGGTTATTGGTCATGTTTTTAAATTTTATTTTTGTGAATAAGAATTTTTTTTTTTTAATTTTGTCACATGGCAGTTGTTGCTCATTACTTTAAAAGTTGTTTTATGTATATCCATGAATAGAAGTGAGGATACACAAATTTAAAAACAAAAAGTGACTTTCTATCAACCCTTATTTACTTCAGGGAGCCGCGGTAGCATGGTTAGTGCACTGGCTTCCTAGCTCAGTGGTCTATGATTCGATCCCCAGATGATGTGGGATTATTTTAGGCCGCAAACGGCTCCTGGGTCGACACAGCCCCAACTGGGTACCAGAGCAACTTCTGTGAAGGTTAAGGCGACCGGCGTGATGCTGACCACGTCACCCCTAGTGTGCTGATGGTCAAGAAAATATGGGTCTAACACCATATTCCCAATATGTCTCAATGAGCGTGTAACGGGATCCTTTACCTATATTCTTTTTTTATTTACTACACTTCTAAAGACTCATTGATTAAGCAGAAACCAAACATCTTACCGGCAGCTAAGTATCCACTAAAGCTGACAAGTGAGCTCTTTTCATTAAGAAAATTCGAAAGAGAAAACACTATCCAGATCATCCCCAGTGATGAAATGTTAAAGACTATCTAATTCACCCCACCCTTATTTATTTTACATTGTTAACGATAATTGATTTTTAAATTTGTTATTCGTAAATATACACATTTGTATTTGATTTAGTCATTTTGAGTGAACTGCACCTGTATGTCTCAGTCATTTTAAATACTTATAACAGAGCTATTAAAATAACCTTTTACTGATTTAAATCAGTTGGGGTATCATCAAAACGAGCAAACTTCTACTCCTTGTAGAAGGTCAGGAAAGATAGAAAGCTTACACAGCCTGGATCCAACAGCCGTAGTACTTGATTTTTTTAAAATTTCTACGAGGCTCCCTAGAACTGAAGCACCATTCTTCAATTCACATCTCTGCCGAGAGTAATTTTAAGCGAAAGGTAGACACCTTTGAAGGCCGTCAGCAGATACTCCGAATTTTGGCCACTATTGGACCATCACGGCAGAGCAAGGGCAGTAAATCCCGTGACATCTGTGTAGCTCCCGGATGTCTCTTAAGACCCAAAGAAAGAGTAGAAGTACTGCTCCCACAAGCATGTCGTAGACGGCTACTAATATGGGAGTGTGCAGCGAACTGGCAACCTTATCATTGTCACGGCGACTAACATGGGAGTGTGCAGAGAGCTGTCAACCTTATCATTGTCACGGCGACTAATATGGGAGTGTGCAGAGAGCTGGCAACCTTATCATTGTCACGGCGACTAACATGGGAGTGTGCAGAGAGCTGGCAACCTTATCATTGTCACGGCGACTAATATGGGAGGGTGCAGAGAGCTGGCAACCTTATCATTGTCACGGCGACTAACATGGGAGTGTGCAGACAGCTGGCAACCTTATCATGTCAACATTGATACAGAAACCACCTCTGCGAGAGCACGAGTACTTTATAGGGCTTCCTGTGGGGGAGGGGGCTGCAGTGGTGTCTCCATGTTTCATGGGAAATGAAAGGGTCCCATCACCGCTATGTACGTGTGGACAGGCAGCACAGACAGCCGAACATATCCTGCAAGACTGTCACATGCTTAGTCAATTGCGGACTGAACATTGGCCCACAGAGACGCACATCCACACAAAGCTGTTTGGGAGTCTTGACAAACTTTCAACCACAGCAACATACATCGAGAGAACCGGACTTCTTGTGTAGACATTACTAAACAACAGCGAACGAGAAGAAGAAGAAGAAGAAAGGGTAAACGATGATGATGAAATGGGCTCTAGTAAAACTGTGTCTGACCAACTCGTTCGGCAATGGATTTTAAATTACTGCTGCAGATTATTGTCGAAGGTCAGGTTATTACAGAAGATGAGCTGGGGCATGAGGCAAGATAAGAAAACGATGGAGCGACGGTGTGACTGAAGCTTCCAGGTGATGATGGTATACCACCGTATGCGCTACACGAAATAACCAGGAACGAGATGATGGTATACCACCGTATGCGCTACATGAAATAACCAGGAACTACATGATGGTATACCACCGTATGCGCTACACGAAATAACCAGGAACTACATGATGGTATACCACCGTATGCGCTACACGAAATAATCAGGAACGAGATGATGGTATACCACCGTATGCGCTACATGAAATAACCAGGAACGAGATGATGGTATACCACTGTATGCGCTACACGAAATAACCAGGAACTACATGATGGTATACCACCGTATGCGCTACACGAAATAACCAGGAACGAGATGATGGTATACCACCGTATGCGCTACACGAAATAACCAGGAACGAGATGATGGTATACCACCGTATGCGCTACACGAAATAACCAGGAACTACATGATGGTATACCACCGTATGCGCTACACGAAATAACCAGGAACGAGATGATGGTATACCACCGTATGCGCTACACGAAATAACCAGGAACGAGATGATGGTATACCACCGTATGCGCTTCACGAAATAACCAGGAGCTACTTGATGGTATACCACCGTATGCGCTACACGAAATAACCAGGAACGAGATGATTGTATACCACCGTATGCGCTACACGAAATAACCAGGAACGAGATGATTGTATACCACCGTATGCGCTACACGAAATAACCAGGAACGAGATGATGGTATACCACCGTATGCGCTACACGAAATAACCAGGAACGAGATGATGGTATACCACCGTATGCGCTACGAAATAACAGGAACGAGATGATGGATATGCGCTACATGAAGTACCCAGGAACGAGATGATGGTATACCACCGTATGCGCTACACGAAATAACCAGGAACGAGATGATGGTATACCACCGTATGCGCTACACGAAATAACCAGGAACGAGATGATGGTATACCACCGTATGCGCTACACGAAATAACCAGGAACGAGATGATGGTATACCACCGTATGCGCTACACGAAATAACCAGGAACGAGATGATGGTATACCACCGTATGCGCTACACGAAATAACCAGGAACGAGATGATGGTATACCACCGTATGCGCTACACGAAATAACCAGGAACGAGATGATGGTATACCACCGTATGCGCTACACGAAATAACCAGGAACGAGATGATGGTATACCACCGTATGCGCTACACGAAATAACCAGGAACGAGATGATGGTATACCACCGTATGCGCTACACGAAATAACCAGGAACGAGATGATGGTATACCACCGTATGCGCTACACAAAAAAACAGGAACGAGATGATGGTATACCACCGTATGCGCTACACGAAATAACCAGGAACGAGATGATGGTATACCACCGTATGCGCTACACGAAATAACCAGGAACGAGATGATGGTATACCACCGTATGCGCTACACGAAATAACCAGGAACGAGATGATGGTATACCACCGAAATAACCAGGAACGAGATGCGCTACACGAAATAACCAGGAACGAGATGATGGTATACCACCGTATGCGCTACACGAAATAACCAGGAACGAGATGATGGTATACCACCGTATGCGCTACACGAAATAACCAGGAACGAGATGATGGTATACCACCGTATGCGCTACATAAATAACCAGGAACGAGATGATGGTATACCACCGTATGCGCTACACGAAATAACCAGGAACGAGATGATGGTATACCACCGTATGCGCTACACGAAATAACCAGGAACGAGATGATGGTATACCACAGTATGCGCTACACGAAATAACCAGGAACGAGATGATGGTATACCACCGTATGCGCTACACGAAATAACCAGGAACGAGATGATGGTATACCACCGTATGCGCTACACGGAATAACCAGGAACGAGATGATGGTATACCACCGTATGCGCTACATGAAATAACCAGGAACGAGATGATGGTATACCACCGTATGCGCTACACGAAATAACCAGGAACGAGATGATGGTATACCACCGTATGCGCTACACGAAATAACCAGGAACGAGATGATGGTATACCACCGTATGCGCTACACGAAATAACCAGGAACGAGATGATGGTATACCACCGTATGCGCTACATGAAATAACCAGGAACGAGATGATGGTATACCACCGTATGCGCTACACGAAATAACCAGGAACTGCATGATGGTATACCACCGTATGCGCTACATGAAATAACCAGGAACTACGTGTTGGTATACCACAAATTGCGCTACATGAAATAACCAGGAACGAGATGATGGTATACCACCGTATGCGTTACACGAAATAACCAGGAACTACGTGATGGTATACCACAAATTGCGCTACATGAAATAACCAGGAGCTATATGATGGTATACCACCGTATGCGCTACATGAAATAACCAGGAACTACGTGATGGTATACCACCGTATGCGCTACACGAAATAACCAGGAACTACGTGATGGTATACCACAAATTGCGCTACATGAAATAACCAGGAACTACATGATGGTATACCACCGTATGCGCTACATGAAATAACCAGGAACTACGTGATGGTATACCACAAATTGCGCTACATGAAATAACCAGGAGCTACATGATGATATACCACCGTATGCGCTACACGAAATAACCAGGAACGAGATGATGGTATACCACCGTATGCGCTACACGAAATAACCAGGAACGAGATGATGGTATACCACCGTATGCGCTACACGAAATAACCAGGAACGAGATGATGGTATACCACCGTATGCGCTACATGAAATAACCAGGAACTACATGATGGTATACCACCGTATGCGATACATGAAATAACCAGGAACTACATGATGGTATACCACCGTATGCGATACATGAAATAACCAGGAGCTACATGATGGTATACCACCGTATGCGCTACACGAAATAACCAGGAGCTACATGATGGTATACCACCGTATGCGCTACATGAAATAACCAGGAACTACATGATGGTATACCACTGTATGCGCTACATAAAATAACCAGGAACTACGTGATGGTATACCACCGTATGCGCTACATGAAATAACCAGGAACTACATGATGGTATACCACCGTATGCGCTACATGAAATAACCAGGAACTACATGATGGTATACCACCGTATGCGCTACACGAAATAACCAGGAGCTACATGATGGTATACCACCGTATGCGCTACACGAAATAACCAGGAACTACATGATGGTATACCACCGTATGCGCTACACGAAATAACCAGGAGCTACATGATGGTATACCACCGTATGCGCTACATGAAATAACCAGGAACTACATGATGGTATACCTTCACTCCTGTCCCAACATGTACACGACATGAACATCAAGATAAAGATAATTTAATGTTATGTTATTACATAAAATGTTGTGTCACTTTAATTCTCAAACTCAACGTTTAACACAGGACTTCATATCGGGTAGCAATAGTATCTATCTATTGTAACGTCCGTACATTTGTCATTTTAGATTTTATTCTATTTTTATTTTGTTTTTGGAAAAACAAATACGAAAATAACACTTATTAAAAAATTACATCTATTTCTAATTGTTTTGACATTTTGCTTCATGTAGATCCAATAGAAACACGTGATGATGTTAACATTTTCAATCGTTCTGTACATTATTATTATTTCACATGCCACTCTCCGACATTTCAGGAACGAATACGGTCGCCTTATTTCTCTCTTCCGAGGGAATTCTTCTTGATTCGGGTTTGTGGTTCAAACTGGGAATATATCCGCAGGACAAATTATTGCAGAAACTATATGTCAAAGTAATATATCTTGACCTAACCTAACCTCCTTACCAAAAGAGTCAGCAGTTTTGTCTTTGACTTCTTCTTCTTCCTCGTTCGCCTTCAGGCCTCCACATTTATGACTCTAATAAAGGCAGTAGTCAACCCAAGGTTCCCGACATCTCCAAACAGTTTTTCGTTGACAGAAGTGGGTTGTTGCCATATGCTACTCCGTTCATTACTGTAGGTTGGGCAGTACTGCAGGAGGTGTTCGACCGTCATCGGGCTGGTACCGCAGGTGCACAGATCTGTTGCACCAATTTTGTATTTGTGGTATAGATGGTATCTCAGTCTGAGATGACAGTCTTTGACTTAAACTCCAAGGACTAATTCGTCAACATAATTGAAGCATGAGTCTCCACCCGAAATAGTTATAAGAGATCAACAAGTACGTAACCTGTGCAGACAGTGCAGTCTTTGGTTTTTTTTTTTTTTTTTGGTTTTTTTTTTAAAATGGGAAAGACAATCTTCACTAACATTAGTACACGCCTTCAACGAATTCATGTCACGTCTTCCTGTTATGTACCATTGGGTCAAGGTCTTTCCACATTTTCTGTGTACCTTTCATGTCTGTTTCCATTTAATTTCTTCATGTGTATTATGTTCTCCTTCTGTTGCTTTCGCTTGGGGATCCACCAAGTGCTGCCTGTTAACGCTATAAACAGGTTTCCTCAATGTGTATTTTATACAACGTGAACGTCCTTTTCTCACTTTCTGTTCCTCTGGTACCTGTCTGGTTCTTGTCATCAGTTCCACATTGGTGACCTTGTCATCAGTTCCACATTGGTGATCTTGTCATCAGTTCCACATTGGTGATCTTGTCATGCAAGTTTAATCCTTCTATTCTACGCCGGCACCCATTTTTATTGTTCTTCATATTTCAGAGCCATGCCATAAGACTGGCTTGACATCATGGCTGAAGATTATTATTTGTGCTTGAGATTTGACTTCTTTTGATTTTCATATACTTCTCAATCCAATGAAGAATTCTGCTTGTTATGCCCTCATATGTTTTCTTTATTAGGTTAAAGATCTTCAGGGGAACGCCATAATATCTCATGTTTCAATAGTCACTCTCTGTCTAAATTGTTGAATGTATTTTCATTCACACACCTCCCCCCTCACCCTAACTCAATGTAAAGTGGTGAGATCAGTTCCAAGTTTGGAATTCTTTCAATAACGTTAATCAGTTTGTGGTGGTGATGGTGGTAGTGGTGGTGGTAGAGCTGATGATGTTTCCATTTGTTAAAAGAAAATCAGAACACGTGTTTTCTATGATACCTACTTTTCACAAATTAAATATAAAGGTTGCTTTGTCTTTCAGCAGCATAAATTTGACATGTGTGTGTGTTTATGCGGCTCTGTTTGTGAAAAAGAACAACTTGTTTATGGTACTCACTGCAACTGCTGACTTTAAAACCCTGGCAGCCTGTGAAAGCGGCAGCGATAAGAACAACCACGGTGTTTAGTTGACTGTTCATATCTGAATGTGATGACTTGCTCGTGCAGTGAAGAGACTGCAAAACACCTTGAAGCTAAAAAAACAGTTTGTGTACGTTAACACCAAGATTTTGTTTTTTTCCCCCGTTTCTGCAAAGTGTTAGCTGCTCCAGTTGTTGGTCGGGAGAGTTGGTTTATATAGATCCGCTAACGTACGGAAATGATGGTCACTGGCTGTCAGGTCTAATGAATGAGTCGCAAATGTTGTCGTGACAAGATAAGGCAAGAAATCCCCTAACCTTTTCTCCCTCTGTCAACTTCGCGTGACTTCTTGTGCTAAATTAATGTTTGCAATCAAGGGAGGCAAACACGATCACATGCTGTTTTCATCATGTGTAGATGGTGCATTCTGTAGGTGTCTTTGTAACAATAAGGGAACAATGACGAACTACCTGTACTTTCTCCTAGATTTCAGCTCGCAATTACATTAATATATGTGCATGAATATGTGTAAATAAGAAAATACTTTCGTATTTATGTGTGACTTGTAGAATGGCCTATGTATCTTGGTGAAAAAGGCATGAACTTATTTATTTAAAGAATAGAGCCCTTGTTTAGTCAGGCGTGTCGTCAAGTGATATAATGCAAGTACCGGCAATCTCATCGTGTAAAGCAAGCTGCTGCAAAAATCAGAACTGCAAGATCACATTAAGGCATTTAGAGCAGTCTTCTTGTAAAGGTGGTCATTTGTTAATGGCGCATGCCTTCAAGATGACATTAAGGCAGTTGGATCAGTCTTCTTGTAAAGGTGGTCAATTGTCGTTATTGGCGCACGCCTTCAAGATCACATTAAGGCATTTAGAGCAGTCTTCTTGTAAAGGTGGTCAATTGTTATTGGCGCATGCCTTCAAGATGACATTAAGGCAGTTGGATCAGTCTTCTTGTAAAGGTGATCAATTGTCGTTATTGACACATGTCTTCAAGATCACATTAAGGCTTTTAGAACAGTCTTCTTGTAAAGGTGGCCAATTGTCTTTATTGACGCATGCCTTCATGATCACATTAAGGCATTTAGAGCAGTCTTCTTGTAAAGGTGGCCAATTGTCGTTATTGGCGCATGCCTTCATGATCCCATTAAAGTAGTTGGCTCAGTCTTCTTGTAAAGGTGGCCAATTGTCGTTATTGGCGCATACCTTCAGGACCGCCACAGGATGATGGCTATTGTCTGTGTGACAGTGTGTGTACATGTGGGTGGGTGTGTGCGTGCATGCATACGCGCGCGCGTGTGTGTGTGGTTGTGTGAATGTGTGTGTGTGGTTGTGTGTATATGTGTGTGTGCGTGAAGAACGTGTACATTTTCGCTTACTGTCAATTTCCGTAATGTGACTTTGCAGACACTGGCCTTCCCTAACCAGTCATATAATTGTTCTTCTTCTTCAAGCTCCATGCCTGCTGGCTTAGATGATCACGTCTCTCCACAACTTTCGGTCCCCAGTGTTTATCAGCTCTGTTGTTAGCGGTTCTTCATGCGACAATATTAATCGGTCCATGATTCAAATCCGTATGACAGGATTGGCTCTCAATAAAATTGAGTACGGTAACTCTTTTTCTTACTTCCGATGACAAAGATTTGTTGCATAAAATACTGCTCTACTCTTGACCTCAGAGAAGACATTTATCTGATGATATTATCGTGTCAAGATATTTGAATCTATTGCCTTGTTTTTTTTTCTTTTTCTTTTAAATGTTCAGTTTATATTGTCGTGGTGCATTCTGGAGAAGTTTCTTCTCTTCGAGACAACCATTATTTTATGTATTTTTGATTTTGAGGTTAAGGCCGTAAGTTTTACGTTTTCTATTTCATCAATCAAATCCTGTAACTCTGTTTCATTGCTTGCAAATAAGACTTTATCATAAGCATAACCGAATTTGTTTAAGCTCTGTTCACCAATTGATACTTCATGTATATCCTCTTTTTATCTCATTATATTTTTACTGACAGACAGAAAATGTCCGGTGACAGTATGTATCCTTGCCTAACGCTCCACTTCATCTCCTGGAATTTTTCTATTTGGTTATCATTTCTTATCTTCTTCTACGTACTCTCAGACATCTACTTGATTATTTACAAAGAAATCAGTGGTCTGCTTGAGGCTATTTGCATCTCCTTAGAATGTTTTCCATGAATGGTACTGGCCATATGTGCATTCTATTGCTCATATGTTGGACATCTTTAAAGCAGACGTTCGGTAGTCATTTCATCTTTGCTACAATTACACTCATCGGTAGTTCCTGTCTTTAACTTGTTGAATATGTAGTATCTCAATATGTTGTGACCAGTGCGGAGTCTGAAGATTATCACGTTTTCTTATGCTGAGCTAGTAATATGCGTCATTTTGTTTGTGGTCAGGATGTTACAACTTACAATGAGATGGGATCCTGTGACAAAACGTCTGAACATGCTCTTTTGTGTGATCTCTCACACCTTCAGCCATCCGGTAGTATCCTTTCTTTTTCTTTCATTTTTCTCACTCATCGCTTTTATTTTGCATAAATCATGCCTTTTCATTCGTTATTTTCACTATTTTGCTCTATGCTGGACATAGCATGGTGAAGTCTCTAACACGCCACTCCCCTATGGCAGTATTTGCTACAGGAGTAATGCGTATCTTATTATTTACGATTCCTCATACGTGTTTACGTTCCGCCAGCTGAACTGTGGTATTATCGTAACAATACCCATCGTCAGACCGGGCAACCGCTTATCGCATAATCCGTCTGACCACCTGCGGAAACGTGTCGGGAAAACATTTGACCCTATTGGAAAGCTGTTGATCATGTTGACACAAGCTTGTATTGTGCGTACGATGAAAGAAGACAACAGTCTGACCAGACATCTGTCTGGCGGAGGCACGCAGATAAAGGGGATAATTAGATAATGTGTCTGGATAAACATCTGGGCGGAAAACATTACGCCAGGAAAACACAGGGTCACAATACTGTGATAGACAGAGTTGCACCGGAAGTCTTATGTAACGATTTGACATCACACAAACAGTGCTAGATAGAACTGATTGGTTCGGCAGAAGCTACTATGAACTGATTGGAACATTCAGCAGGAAATACAGCTGGGATTTGAAACTCCGGATTGTGAGATATACTGTAGAAATCAGACACAGAACACAGACAGACTGCATCGCTGCGTCAACTAAACACCTCCTACAAGCCAGAGGAAAGAGGATAGGACTTATCATTCCACTACTATAAGTACCAGATCGAGTATTGGGCAACTTTGGAATTCACAAGTAAACCCGCAATTTTAATACAAGACTGGAAACTTGGGAATTTTATCAAAAGGAGTCAGAGAGGAATTTTAACAAAAAGTTTTCCCATGCAGGATTCATAGAACACCAGCCGTCAGAGGAATTAACTCATATTTCCCAGACCAAGTCATAAGAGGAATTATACAAACAGTTTTCCCAGGCCAGGAATTTACAGAACCCCAGCCGTCAGAGGAATTAACTTATATTTCCAGACCTAAGTGATTCGAACAGCATCTAACTAAAGGGCTGTGTGTCCATTCTAAATCTGTGCCAGGAGATGGGTGTATTCCCAAAATTGTGGGGGTAAGTGTAAACAAATTTTTCACTAATGTAAATTTTACAGGTTTCTTGCTAAGTGGTTATGTATGAAAATGTATATTCATGAACCACTACAGCAAGAGCTGGTGATTGTTTCTGACTAGTCGTGCGGGAAACCCGACAGCAGAGCGACCCCGGACTCCGACAGGAGCAGTGATGATTACATCAAATGTGCCTAAAGTGTAACATATTATTGTGTGAGAATTATGTACCTTTTTTAATTGTAATTCAGGCAAATCATTATTCATGCATTCCAGACGCGATTTCCTCGTTGACACCCAGAAGGATGTTGGTGAATTTTCATCATATTCACCGAGTTACATTGTGTGCTCAGAAATTTAATTCTTCTGAGAAGTTATCATTGGTGGGTGGAGCGCATGACAATGGACCTGTTAGTTTGCGAAGAACAAATGTACTCAGCAGAAGGCATTTGTTTCTATCTGTCACAGTTCAATATTGTTCTATTTAGCTTTTGTTCTTTTTTAAATTTATTTTATTTATTAAATTGTACTACTACTACTAACTGTAAGTCTGAATGTCTCAAAGAAAATGCCCCAAGGTAGTAAGAGAAATCCCGGACTGAGACACTAGTGTCACGAAAGGGTGTCGATGTTATTGTAATCTGAAGTTATCCTGGACCAAAAGATGATACCAGGATAGTGCCAGATAAGAGACTGGTCTTACAAGAAATACCCCTTTTCTGAAAAGAATCCGGGTGTATTGACATCAAAGGTAGAATCCAGCTGTATAAACCTCCAGGTGTGATGAGAGTGGATGTCCTGAAAGTCTATTTGCTCCCTTTCACGATTCTCCCCTGATATTATGTGTTAGTTTTATTTTTTATTTGGCTCTCAATTTAAATAATTTCAGCAAGTCTGATGGTACATATTTACAATTTATTTAACCTATACCGTTTCTCTTTTCGGTTAGGTAACTTATAATGAATCAAATGTATTTACACAGTAAAATAAATAAGCATGGCATATCAATTATCAAAATGAATCAATATGGTGAATTTCACCTTTTGATTAACCATTATCTAATACATATATGTTTTGTCACTCTTATTGGACTGAGAAGTAGTACTCATCAAATTTATGTCCACTAGGATTCATCATACACTGTATTTTTATCTTTTTATTAGATATATTAGAGGTAGAGTCTGAATAGGCTGACCAGATGCTTGGTTTTGCCACTTATCTTTTATGTAGAAATCAATCACACTCCTGCCATGGACTAACACGTCTGTGACTTGCCAGACAGTAGACGCTGGGTATCTGGCTCCAATGACTTTAACAGCACTTGCACCTCAGAGTTCAACAGAGATAGATTATTCATGCACTTCTGGTAGTTTGCAGGATAAAACCTGGAATACAAATAATAACAACCCCGGTATGGTCCAGCACTATTCTGTCTTCACATACAATGGACATAACAGTGTCAGACATTGTGCTAACATATGCACAGGACAATTTACCTCAATACCACTCTTAGCCAGTTCCATGTGACTACAGTTTCCTTATAAATCCTGTTAGATCTAGTTGTCCATGATCCGCCTTCATACAATTATTTGGTTTAGTATAAAGCACTAAGTAATACCTTAATCAATTCCTTAAAACAATTCCTGTCATCCTTCTTTATGTTCCTGGTAATTGTGTCGTTCCTTTAAGAAATACTCCTTCAAACACTTTGTCAAACTTACAGACGTACTTTGGCCATCATTTCTCAATTATTCTACACATTTTACAAGGCTGGCTTTTGTCTCCAAGAGTTTACACATGCTACACACTTCCTAACGCACAAGTGGATTAATCACAGGAAAATTACATAATTATATACATATATATATTCATTCTTACCCTCGGGCAATACACACAAGCTGTAACACGCTGTTAATGGGCATCTAGGTCTACTAGGCAGATGTGGTGGCAAAGTTATATGACTTTTACTGCTCTCTTCTGTTCAGCTGTGTTTTTAAAATTTTGTGGCCTCAATTTAGCCAAGGTCTTATATACTAGCACATCCGCCATATCGGATGGCATGGGACAAAAAGGGTGTTAAAAATCTCAAAATGAGGCATAATTTTGCCTTCTGTTCAATTAGCAAAATTTTTAATAATCATTATCTTTCTTATTTATGGGGCGATTTTGGTCATTTAAAGCTTGAATTATTCTATGAATTATTCTGTATTGATCTATCTACTAATTGGTTAGTTTGCAAAATGCATTTTAATATATGCATGCTTTAAACTAGCTAAATTGGGACTAACCTGATGTAACGAAGCCCTTTCCCTTGACATTTCTATCTTACTAAAATACTATTCGAGAAAGTTTTTACACCTACCTCTAGCGTAACATTCCCGTTGTTGAATTATATAATCCTTTCCGGTGATACTTCTTTATTCTTTATGAAATTAATTAGCTTCGTACTATAAGTTGCACAAAATGGGCCTCCATGTTAAGCATAAAATGTTTCATTATACACACCAAGAAGGGAACGTTTTCATTGGCTATTGTATCAGAGAGTTCTCAACATATGGCGTGCGGTATGGTCAGATTTACACAGAATTTCCCAGGATGCTGTGTTGTGAGACAGACTAAATCACGACAAATTACAATAAGGAATAGGTACAATGCAATAGCAAAATTCAGAGTATAGATGAACAGTGGTAAATGCTAAAGGAATCAATACATTAAACATCAAAAGAAATCGTACCAGAAGTAAAGAGGACTGCAAAGAAGAAGTGGATGACAGATGAAATTTTAAAACTGATGGATGCAAGAAGGAAGAAGAAGCAAGACAACAAAGAATATGACAGACTAAATAAGGAAATAGTAAACAAATGTAAAACAGCAAAAGAAGCATGGCTAAACCAGAAATGCAGAGAGCTTGAAGTGCAGAACAGAAAAGACACAAAATCTATATACAAGCAAATAAATGAGTTAACAGGCAGAAGGACACAGTCGCTGGCTGTTTGAAATCAAAAGAAGGAGCATTGTTAATGGGTCATAAGAACATGATAGAAAGGTGGACAGAATACATCAAGGATCTGTTTAATTTAATGATGAAAGACCAGATTTTAAGAACCAGGGCAGTTGTGAAGGACCTCCAATACTTGTGGCAGAGGTAGAGTTTATATCTTCTGTAGTTACTCTTTCAAATCCGACCTCATATTCAGACATAAGCTAGAGTGAGGTTGTTTAGAAAAGACGGCAAGGACATGAAAGGGATGGAGATTGCTTGCTGCTGCAATACACTCCAAATGACATGACATAGCACCCAAAAAACAAAACAAACATCACAAATCCATAATATTAATATCATTTTAATATTTCCTATCCTAGTATTACCTGGCCTATAGTTCTCTTTTTTTTAAAACTTCCTTTGTGCCAACAATATCAACCAAAAGAAATGGAAGCCAGTTGACTGACTAAACAAACAAACAAATGTCCCACTCTGACATTCTACTTCCTGTTCATAATGTTCACCTCATCATGTTATCTTCACAATGATAGCTCTGTTGTACTCTTGGCAGTTTTTCCTTCAACTTTTCTTGTATTAAGGCTTTCAATAAACTGTTGTATCTCATTCTATGTCTAATATATTTTATTTGTCCATGTCCAGTTTCGATCTCTTTCATTAATACTCTTTTGGTTCAAACTTAGTTTTTCTGACTTCTTAAATTGACGTCTTGTCTCCTGTCTTCATTTTATGTGCCTCATTCTTCTGTAGCCACTTTTTTCAGTGACTTCAATTCCTGCTACCTATGTCATCAAGATAATATATGACTGCTGATGACTTTTTAATCAATTTTTTAAATGCTAATATCATTTCCATATTATAATCTCTATGGTTTCATGTTGCTCGGTGTAGTTTTGGTCATTCCTTCTTGTGATTTGTATCCCATCTACGATTTTCTCTTATTTGTCCGAGCTGTAAGAAATGTTTCACTTTTTGCAATATCTTTCCATTTATTCTTATATCTAATGTTAACTAGTCGCCTGATTTGGTAATTATCAGTTTTTTTGTTTTTGTTGCTGCAGTGTTAAATGTTCAATCAATGATCATTGCGTCTCTTGTTGACTTGCTCGTGGAATTCATGCCCACATTCAGCTAATAAAACTGCAGCGGCACTATGCATAACTTACTTAGTTGTTCCTCTCCCACCGAGGGGGGTTGACGTTTGCCAGAGAGAGAGTGCCATACTATTCTATCTGCTGCCTTCCTACTGGCCTGGTTCCAATCTAGTCCTCAGTCCTTCATAGATTGTCTAATGTTGTCCTCCTAGCAGACTCTGGGTCATCATGGAGGTCTGGATCCCTGGCTCTTTGTTTCCCCACACGTCATGGTGGCCTATCTTCTCCCAATTTGCGTGGTAGCCGACTATGCATATCTAAGGCTGTTTACCGATAATTTCACTGATGTTTCATTATCTATCTGTTTGAACATTTTTGTGTGTGTGTGTGTGTGTGCAGATAACCAAGGTGTAACAGAAGGTAAGAACCAGATAATCAAAGTGTAACAGAAGGTAAGGTAAAGGAAGGAGTAAAGGATCCCATTTCACGCCCATTGAGGCATATGGGGAATATGGTGTTAGGCCCATATCTTCTCGACCATCAGCACACTAGGGGTGATGTGGTCAGCATTTCGCCGGCCACCTTAACCTTCCCAGAGTTGCTCTGGTACCCCATTGGGGCTGGGTCAACCCAGGAGCCGTTTGCGGCCTTAAAAAATCCCGCCTCATCTGGGGATCGAACTATGGATCACTGAGCTAGGAAGCCAGTGCACTAACCACTATGCTACCGCGGCTCCCGTAACAGAAGGTAAAAACCAGATAATCAAAGTGTAACAGAAGGTAAGAACCAGATAACCAGGGTGTAACAGAAGGTAAGAACCAGATAACCGAGGTGTAACAGAAGGTAAGAACCAGATAAACACTAGTTAAACAAGAGGTGTGCAATAATATTGGTTAGGTCATACATTTAGGAAACAAGCTACAAGCTCCACATACCAGTCCTTATTCTGGAATACCCAGAGTAACAGAAATAGAGACCAAAAACCATATGGACATGAGAAAAGTAGACCAATAACAAGATGGATGAAGACAACATGGCAATAACTTGAATAGACAGTAGAGGACATAAGTGTGTGGTATGACCTAACTGAAGATATGCTTCGCAGGGAGCTGACAGTAATGTAAAGTTACCATCAGATATTATTATTAAGCTGGAGAAATAGAAGACAGAAGAAGTTTTAAACATTGATAACGATGCTCCACCTGCCCACTTAATGATGGTGAAACAGCTGCAACAGAATCTGAATCAAGGTGATCATAATGATGCTCCACCTGCCCACTTAATGACTGATGGTGAAACAGCAGCAACAGAATCTGAATCAAGGTGATCATAATCATGCTCTACCTGCTCACTTAATGACTGATGGTGAAACAGCAGCAACAGAATCTGAATCAAGGTGTTCATACTGATGCTCCACCTGCCCACTTAATGACTGATGGTGAAACAGCAGCAACTGAATCTGAATCAAGGTAATCATAATGATGCTCCACCTGCTCACTTAATGAGTGATGGTAAAACAGCAGCAACAGAATCTGAATCAAGGTGATCATAATGATGCTCCACCTGCCCACTTAATGAGTGATGGGGAAACAGCAGCAACAGAATCTGAATCAAGGTGATCATAATGATGCTCTACCTTCTCACTTAATGACTGATGGTGAAACAGCAGCAACAGAATCTGAATCAAGGTGTTCATAATGATGCTCCACCTGCCCACTTAATGACTGATGGTGAAACAGCAGCAACTGAATCTGAATCAAGGTAATCATAATGATGCTCCACCTGCTCACTTAATGAGTGATGGTAAAACAGCAGCAACAGAATCTGAATCAAGGTGATCATAATGATGCTCCACCTGCCCACTTAATGAGTGATGGGGAAACAGCAGCAACAGAATCTGAATCAAGGTGATCATAATGATGCTCTACCTTCTCACTTAATGACTGATGGTGAAACAGCAGCAACAGAATCTGAATCAAGGTGTTCATAATGATGCTCCACCTGCCCACTTAATGACTGATGGTGAAACAGCAGCACCTGAATCTGAATCAAGGTAATCATAATGATGCTCCACCTGCTCACTTAATGACTGATGGTGAAACAGCTGCAACAGAATCTGAATCAAGGTGATCATAATGAAGCTCCACCTGCCCACTTAATGACTGATGGTGAAACAGCAGCAACAGAATCTGAATCAAGGTGATCATAATGATGCTCCTTCTTCTTCTTCTTCGATCCTTAACCACCGACCGTCAAAGCAGTCAGTGGCCATCACGCCTAGTGGCGTCTTGTAGGGCAACAACAAATTGATTCCACTTTGCACGGTCGTTGGCCATCCTTCGTACAGTGCCCCAACTCTGGTTCATTCTTTGCATCTCAGCCTCCACAGTTCTCCGCCAAGTTGTTTTTGGTCGGCCTCTCTTTCGCTTTCCTTCAGGGGTCCAAAGCATAGCTGTTCTTGTGATGGCATCGGGGTCTCTTCTGAGGACATGACCAACCCAGCTCTAGCGTCTGCCAGCTATGATGGTATGCATGTCCTCTTGCTTGCTACGAGTAAGCAGATCTTGGTTGGTGATGGTATTCGGCCAAAAGATTCGGTGAATTTTTCTTAGGCATGTTGTGTGAAAAGAGGACAATTTTGACATTTCTTCTCTGTGACTCTCCAGCATTCCGCACCATAGAGAAGCACAGAAAGCACGCAACTCTGGTATAATCTTAATTTTGTGCTTGTGCTGTATTGGGAGGACTTCCAGATGTTATTTAGGCTAAAGAAGGCTGTTCTTGCCTTATTCATTCTGATGTTGATGTCTTTGCCTGCCCCACCGTCTGGTGTTACTATGCTTCCTAGGTATGTGAAGGTATCTGTCTGTACCAGTTGCTGATTCCTTACTGATATGGGCTCAGGGTTGCTCACATTGAGCGTCATGACCTCAGACTTCTTTAAATTGATGTTCAAGCCCACCTGCTGGCTAAATTTATTAAGTCTATCCGTTTTTTCCTGGATGTGTTGATGTGAATGTGCCAGCAGTGCAATGTCATCTGCATATTCCAGATCTTCCAATGTTGAAAATGTAGTCCATCTTATTCCTCTTGGACTGCCCTCTGTTGTCTGGCGCATCACCCAGTCTATGACTGTTAAAAATAGAGTGGTTGATAAGGGACATCCCTGTCGTACTCCTGTCTTCACCTCGAAGGTTAGGTTGCTCTGCCCAACACTATACGTAAAGTTGGCATAGAGGCTTTTTATGATTGACACTATGCAGCTTGGAATTCCATAAGCCCTCAGTATTTTCCATAAACTGTCCCTATGTATGCTGTCAAAAGCCTTTTCAAAATCAACAAAATTTATGTAAAGCTGTCTTTGCCATTCTGAGCACTGCTCTATAATGTTCCTGAGAGTGAATATATGGTCTACACATCTTCTGTTCTTTCTAAATCCTGCTTGTTCTTTCCTCAGTTTGTAGTCTACTGCCTTTGAAATTCTCTGTATAATTATCCTGCCTAGTATTTTGCTGGGAACTGAGAGAAGAGTGATTCCTCTCCAATTATTGCAGTCTGAAAGATCTCCCTTCTTGGGCAATTTGACAATTATTCCTTTGTTCCACTCTGATGGTGCTGTCCCCGTTTTCCACACTTGTGCAAATAGTGGTTCTAATAGTTCTGCTGCTAGCTCAGGATCTGTCTTAAATAGCTCTGCATTTAAGTTATCATGGCCCGGAGCTTTACCGTTCTTTAACCCTTTGATTGCTGTGATGATTTCTTCTTTTCGTGGAATGTCTGTATTTACATCTAGATCGTTTCCAGCCTCAGGAACATTCAATTGTGTCTCTGGTATTTCCTTGTTCAGAGTTTCTCTGAAGTGCTCTGCCCATCTTGTTTCCTGTCCCCCTGCTGTCTTGATGAGATTTCCTTGCTTATCTCTTACTAATGTAATATTGTTTGCACCTTGTTTTCCGCTGATGAATTTAGTTATTTTGTATACTGTGCTTTGTTCATTTCTCAGTGCTGCCTCTTCTGCCTGTTTTGCAAGATCGTCTAGGAAATTCCTTTTGTTGGCTCGGGTTTGGCGTTTAACTTCCCTGTCCAGTTGACTGTACTGTTCGCTATATAGTTGCTTTAACCTGGGGGACTTCGCTTCTGTTTTCTTTCTTTTCATTTCCTTTCTCATCTTTATGGTGTTTAGTGTTTCTGGTGTTATCCAGTCTTGCTTCTTCCTTTCCTGGAATCCTAAGCATGATTTGCTGCTTTCCTTATATATTGTTGAAATGGTGTTGAAATTCTGGTCTATATCATCAGTCAATGTCTTTTCCTGGTTTTTGGCAAATTGATATCGTTTCTTAATGTCGGCCGCAAAAGCTTTTCTGGTAAGGGGGTCCTTCAATTTGCTGATGTCAAACCTTTTCTGTGTAGTTACAGTTGGTCCAGCCCTTCTTAGTTTCACTTTCAGTTTTGCTACTACTAAATGGTGATCGCTTCCCACATCTGCACCTCTTCTTACCTTCACATCTTGTAATGCATGTCTCCATCTACCGTTAACCATGATGTGGTCTATCTGGTTTCTGTCCCGACCATTTGGTGATTCCCATGTTAACTTGTGAATTTCCTTATGTGGGGAAAGTGTTCCTCCAATGACCAGGTTGTTAATGCTACAGAAACTTATTAGCTTATCCCCATTTTCGTTTGCTATTCCGCTGCCGCATTTCCCCATTGTTCTTTCATTATATGTATTGTGTGTACCAACTTTCGCATTGAGGTCTCCCATTACTATAACAAGATCATATCTAGGTGTGTCCTCCATTTCTTTCTGCAGTTGTTGATAGAATTCATCCTTGACCTCCTCATCGCTATCATTCGTTGGTGCGTAGCATTGTATTATTGTAGTGTTGGTGAATCTCCCTCTCAATCTCAATCGTATCAGTCTGTTGTTGATGGGTTTCCATTCCAGTAATGTCCTTTCTATTCCTTTCTGTAGAATAATGGCTACGCCTTCACTGTGCTGTCCATCCTCTCTTCCAGAGTAAAGTACTGTTTCTCCTGTTGCTGTTTTAACTTTTCCTGCCCCTGTCCATCTGCTCTCGCTTATCCCCAGGATGTGTAACCTATAGTTTCTCATTTCTGCCGTGACCTGTCTTAGTTTACCTGTCTCGTACATTGTCCTGACATTCCAAAATCCTATTCTTGTATCCTGTTTTGCGGTCAGGACATCCGTTTTCATGTCAGTGGCTTCCTTTCGGCTTTCACCACTGACAGTCATACGAGCCACAGACTCCGAATGTCCATCCCGCAGCAAAGTTTGTTCATTTGATGTTGTTTCCGTAACTTCATTATTTTTTTTTTACATAGACAGGGGTGTCAGCCCTATGCTAAAACCCCCAACCTGGAGGACCAGGGTACCAGCTTTTGTCTGACCCCTACCCACACAGACCAGTCCAGCTTGGTTGAACCTACCAGGAGTAAAACTCCCACTGGCATAGCTCTGGGGATTGTCAGGGTACGCAAGCTGCCATACCGCTACAAGGTATAGGTACCATTGATGGCAGAATGATGCTCCACCACTCACTTAATGACTGATGGTGAAACAGCTGCAACAGAATCTGAATTAAGGTGATCATAATGATGCAAGTGAAGATTACACAAACGTCAAGGTAAATGCATTGTAAAGAAATATCCACAGACAATGTGTGATGAAATATGATTAAATCACTCAAGCACAGTGATTCTGTAGTACAAGAAACCATATTACTTTATATTATTAAAGCTTTAGATTTTTTTATGCCGCAAATGGCTCCTTGGTCGACCCAGCCCCAATTGGGTACCAGAGCAACTCTGTGAAGGTTAAGGCGGCCAGCATGATGCTGACCACATCACCCCTAGTGTGCGGATGGTCAAGAAAATATGGGCCTAATAATGGGGCAGCCATCTTTGTTTCAACATGTGACAACACCTAAGGGAGTATTTTTCTCTTATTTCTGTAGTTTCATGTTCTCCACTTAATTCTCACTTTCTTTCTCTCCTGTCTCTTGTTTCTCTGTCCCTGACAAAGGCCTTGTGGCAGCAACGTTGGTTTTTCTTATCCTTTCCCTTTGTAAGACGTATTACTATTTGTGTGTTTTTGTAAATTTTTTTCATTCTACTATATTATTAAAGACAGAATGATACAGCAAAAACCATGACTAAAGAGGCAGATGATCCAAAGATACATTTTAAAAGGCACCCACTTCCTGGTTCACTGTCCGTATTTAGTGATCCTCATTTCTAAACTGAGGTGCACTCTTCCACATCTCCAAATTCATCACATCTGATGTAGTTGAGAAGAGTATAAAATGTCCTGTTTAGCAGGACTCAACAGCAGCCACTGATACATTTTCAACAATAATGTTTTCTCATTACTTGCTTTTCAAGAATTTTCAGCGTCATCTATGTAATGTAAAATACAAAATTATCCTCAAATTTGAAACCCTTTTAGTCACAAGCACTTAGATTTAGGAAAACTGAACCTTTACTGTTACTGTATTAACATACGTAATGGTACTACAGTAACATACACCACAGACAAAAATGAATAGATTACAGTTTACATATTTCACCAAAAATCTCTCTCCATCATTTAACTCCTTCTGGAGCAGAGGGTACGAACTGTAGCTCTCTGATATATCCCTATGTTTCTGTCAACCTGCAGGTACTGCTTCCACAAGTTTCATGTCCATTTTCTTTTCATATACTCCTTCCTCAAATGTGGCATTAGTAAACGTCCATCACTTTGTTAAATATGTCAATACTCATAAAAGCAACACACCAGCAAAGACCAATTTTACACAGCGAATATCTTTGTCCAATAAATTCACTTTTCACAGTCAAGAATAAAAATAGTCTATATATAAAAAGAGTTTATATTATAAAGACAAAGTTTCAAAGAGTTGTATTATCCACATTTTATGAGAAATCATGTGCACAAGTTACATAACTTCTTGTCATGATGAGTTCCCTAATTCATCAAAAATTCCTTCAGCTTTCTAGTATTAAAAAAAAAAAATATTTTTTTTAACTTTGGCAGTCCTATGCTAGTAATGAGTTAGAGCCTTCATTAGAAAACACAAATAAAAAAAATAAAATAAAAAGTTTAAAAGCAGAGAAAAGGTTAACTCTAAAATTTATCTAACTGTAAGGTTAACTCTAAAATTTATCTAACTGTGTTCAGATTATGACGTACATCCGAATTTTTAAAATTTTACATTTTGTAGTGAGAGAGGCAACATAAACACTGATGGTAAAGATTTGGTCTTGTCTTAGTCTGTATGATGACTGCAGATTTTTTTTTATGTGATTTTTACAGGGTGTCTCAAAATAATTTAATCCAGATCTGCATGCAATGTATGCTTGATATTTTACTGAGAGTATCATTAATTAGTACCACTGCTGACTGACATATGGGAACTTCCTAAGTAAACGGTCACACTGGACATTGTAAACATTATGACTGCAGATTTCTTACATGCAATTTTAGGGTGCATCTAAATGTCTTAAACCAGCTTTGATAACATACTGATATCTGTACTTTTACATTTGACTGAGCATAACAATAATTAGTACCACTGATGACGTAAAGAAACTTCATACATGACAGGTAATGCAATCATGATAACATGGAACCAGAGGGGAAAAAATGTCCTGCCAATTTTCTAATGCAACTATTGAGGAGCAGGTTAACATTTAGTTTAGCTGAATGGAGCAGTGTTTAATCCAGCTCAAACTAGTGCAGTCAGCAAAATCAGCATAAAGCTGCAGTTACTTCCATCGAACATACACTAAATGCAGTGTAGCTAATACTTCAGACACAATTCAAGTCCGTATCTTTGAATCCAAAATGCTCGGAAACCGCCGTGTTTCGCAAATTGGATTTTTTTCAGTTTCTAGATGTCGCCCAAAGTTGGCGACCAAAGGTCAGTCAAAAAACTTTTGATTTTTGGGTGTTCAGATTCGAAGATACTGACTGACCTGTAAAACACATATCTGAAGTTAATAGTACAAATACAATGTAAAAAAAGCAGTTTGTAAAAAGAAGCTAATGAAACACAACAGCATATTACAATGCCAACAACAAGTGCACAGGCCTAATAGAAACAAACATTGACAACATTAAAAGGTTTGGGAATGAGAAAGTGGAGTTTGCAAGAAAAGACGCACAGTTAAAATAAGAAGTGTAGAAGAAGAAATATATGCTGCTAAATTTGAGCTTATTAGCCTTCTTCTCAACTCTTCTTCAACTGGTACTTGTCTGGTTCTTGTCATCAATTCCACATTTGTGACTTTGTCATACCATTTCAGTCTTTCTATTCTACGCAAGCACACGTTTATAAAAGTCTGTAGCTTTTTGGTTGTTGTTTTTGTTGCTTTCAATGTCTCAGAGCCATACAATAAGACTGACTTGACATTTGAGTTGAAGATTCCTATTTTCGTGTTGGACTTGATTTTTCTTGTTCTCCATTTGTTTCCCAATGCAATGAAAGCTCTTGCTTTTTGTATTCTTATTTTGATATCATCTGTCCCTCCAACTTTGTCTATATTACTGCCAAGATATGTGTACAATTCTACATCCTTTAGTGGTGTTTCTTCAAGTTCAACCTTGCTATCATTTCTTGCATTTATTCTCATAATCTTTGTCTTTTCCCTGTGTATTTTCAGGCCCACTTATTGTGACCTCTCATCGAGAATTTTCATTTTCTCTTGCATCGGATTATTGTTATGGGATAGAAGAGCCAAGTCATCTGCAAAATCCAAATCATCAAGCTGTTAAGTCAGATTCCACTTCTGTTGTGTGATGTCGATTTTTCATAACCCAATCTTTTGCTAGTAAGAAAAGAAATGGAGACAAGAGGCATCCCTGTCTCACTCCCATTCTAATCCTAAATGGTTCTGTAAGTTGTCCTTCATGAAGAACTCTGCATGTCATGTCTTCATAGGTCTTCCTTATTAAGTTAATGATCTTCATGGGAACTCCATAATGCCTCATCAATTTCCAAAGTGATTCTTTGTCTACACTGTCAAATGCCTTTTCATAGTCCATGAATCCAATCTATGGTGGTGAATTCCATTCCAGACTTTGTTCAACTATTATTCTCAATGTGGCTATCTGGTCTGTACAGGATTTATTTTGTATAAAGAGCAATGATGGTGGTGCAAATTGCTTTAATGCTATAGGATGGTGGTAAAGCTGTCACTTTCATCTAAGATGGTAACATACACTGTCACAATAAACTACAATGGTGGTAGACACCATAATGAGCTATGAGCTAAGATGGGGGTGGACAGTGCTAATATGAGCTGTGATACTACCACAGTGGAAGAGATTGTCATTTCATTAATTATTTGATAACCACACCACAAGGGCTTTTATAGGTTGAAGAGGCAAAAAAAAATTTTTTTTTTTAAACATTGTTAATGAGCATTGTCACACTGAGCTATGATTCTGGCAGTTATTGTCATAATCAGCTATGATGGTGGTTTGATGGAGGTTAAACTGTCACAATGAAAACGACTGTAGATATCACAATGAGCTATGATGGGGGCAGACAGTGTCACAAAGGGTAGTTATGCTATTTATGTGGCAAGATTGTCATATTGTTACAAACGTATGCCGCACTGAACTATGATTATGGCAGAGATTGTCATAATCAGCTATGATGGTGGTAATGTTACAATCTGTTTTGATGGATGTTAATACTGTCACAATGAACATGATGGTAGATATGCACTACAATGGTGGTACAGATTCAATCTAAGAATGGGTTACAACGATGTCTGAGACTGATAATTTTTTTTTTTTTAAATGTGACCGCTATTACTTGAGGCGAAATCTCCGGTTAATATGTCTAGCCTGAGACTGATTTTACGTGAGTATCCCTTTTTTCCCTGTACAATGACAGGTGTCCTAGCGCCATTCAGGCAGATACTCGCCGATTTCGGAGGTACCCATTACAGCTGGGTCGGCTCAGGAGCCGTTTAGGTTATTCCAGTCCCTGGTCGATGATACTTCTTCAAATGTCTTCACCAGGGCTCAAATTATAATGAATGTACTACAGTTATGTAATTGTTTTTAGACAGCAGATACAAATCAAAACTAGTCACTGCTAAAAACACACAAGAAAAATATGCGGAATTACAAGACACCGGCATGCCTTTGAAAGATAAAAAATAAGAAGAAAGTAGCTGGGAATATAGAACATCTCAGGAAGTACAAAGTGATTTATTGCTAACGAAAAGGGGAAATGTAGAAGAAGTTTGGGAGTTAAACGACAATTGAAGTTTTCATAATTTGTTCCTCTCATAGCTAAATGAGCAAGGCTTGTTCTGACAATGATATGTGCAAGTGACAAAATGTACAGGCAGACGGTGTGCAGGTTTCAGCTGTGGTCCCCTTTACCCAAAGAGTTGTCAGCTGCCTCACAGCCCCTTGCTCGAGAATATAATTTTACTTGTGTGTTTAAATCTTGGTATTATTCTTATTTCTGTCAAGTTTATTATGTTTTTATTTCTTTCATTTCTGGATGTTTAAAAGCTAATGTTACCTGTGATTGTCCTTTCCATGGGACGTAAAGCCAATGCTTCCTAAGCCTTTTTTTTAATACATCTTTTTTTTTTTAAACCACACAAAGACTGTTTTTCCCTTACTTATTAATTAGAAGATAACTAGGGAAAATATAGTGGAGGAAAATTTTACATAATCTCAAAATATAATAGCTGAAAGTTGACAAGCAGGGCAGGTATAGGCAGGTGGAATAACATACAGCAGTATGCAATGAGAATGGATAGTTTCATACAATTAGCTTATGGTAATATGTATTTTACATATACAATTATCTGAAAATGATACAGCACAGATAAAAAAACTCCACTGAAATTCATTATCATCAATAGCATTTGACAGGTGAGGTCAGTACTATAAATGGGACATGCATTTGTGGACATAATGCGCAGCAACAGCATGCACAACCTTTATCCTTGACAGGTGGAACTCAAAAAATGGAGTTTTTTTTTTTTTAATCTCTCTCTTTTTTTTTTTTTCAGTGAAGGCAAATTTTCCCTTTCTTCCCCCGAGACAATAACTGACACTAAACGCATTACATAAACATACATGCAGACATTTTTTTAGTAAATATGATACTGAATAATAAATGTGAGAACTAAACTTTTTTTTCCGACACCAAATAAAACATATTTTTCAAGGGAAGAGCACTGGACATAAGTCAAAATCTAACAAATATGACACTCTGGATTAGTCTATTTATAGATAATTTAGAATTCCCTGAGTCTAAATGTCACAAACAATTGCAAGAATACAATTTTCAACTAAATTTCATTCTGACTTTTGCCTTGTATATTCTTTACAAATTATGATTTTAATATGAAGAAACTAATAATTTCATAGAATCTCCTTTTGCTTGACTAGTTTTCTTACAACTTGCATATTTATTCATCAATCAATATCAGATGTGGCAAATAAACTTTCCACTGCACGTGAACATTTTGGTCAGTTCAGATTTTTTATATCTTATCAAAATTGTTATTTATTGCCAGTAATTTTGTAAAAATTTGCAGTTTTTGAAAAATGTAAAGTTTAATAACACTGAATCTACAGAAATTATTACAAATCTAATCTGGAAGAAGTGTTAAAATATCATGATGTTTGAAATCTGGTGTTTGAAACTATTACAATGAAACAGTCTTGGTGAATTGAAATATAACAGTAAAATCCAATACAGCCATCATTTTCTTGGCAAAGAATGGCATTGTACCATCAAATGTCCATTATGCATAAAAAAATACTGTTGTTGGTTGAACCTGTATATTATAATTGAAATCCTGCAATTATGAAAACATCATTTCACTGTAACTCTTCCCCTTAAGTTAAACAAAAAGCACCACTTCTTTTTTTTCCCTGCTCTTCATATAAAAAATTATAATTAGAAATTACAAATGTTACAATCAGTGGAAAAAATAACATTTAGTATAATGAACAGCATAATTCCTTTTAACATAAAAAACTTGTTTAGTGTGGATGCACAAATGTATGCAATTCATAATTTTATGGACTTGATACTACATACTGTAATACTGTTATTTCTATAAATAACATCAGCACCAAGAGATAACACTATAAAAATAACTTGCTTTGAAAACTTCCTTTTAAAAAAGGCAACTGCAAAGTATAGGCTATGACAGGAAGTCACCATATCAGATTTTTTGGCGTCTGTACTGGAATGTTTCATTACCTCCCATGGACGTGATTTAGACCTGCATGAAAACTTTTTCCTTAGGAGTAATAATCACACATGAATGAATAAGTACACAGATTCTTGAAGTAGACAAATAATTCTGCAATGATTAGCTGAGCTGCCTCACATTATATCCATCACCACTAAATTCTTCAAAACATGGAGTGAACATAAAAGTGCTGGCCGGTATAAAATTTAAGCCTGAACTGCACCAGTACATTCAAAAATTTTAAAAAATGGAACAAAACATTACAGCTGTGCTCAAAATAATGATAATGAGCAGACTGTAAGACTGCAAAGTAATTCATGTGCTTGTACAAGACATTATAAGAAAATATGAAAAATGACACGCTACGTTTCTGGAAGTAATCAATCTGACATAGTCTGTCCTTAGAAAACAGTGGAGTGCCTGTCAAGGATATTCACTAATATCTTACAATGGTATAAAATATACAGGGTCATTGAACAGCCACTCATCATTTGTACAATTGTTCTATCCTCACTTCCATCTATTGCATATACAAGAAACAAATGTTGAAACTAAGAGCAATAACTGTCTTTTGACTGGTACCATTTTTTTTATCCAGAAGCAACATAAAATAAAATCTTAAAATTGTAATAAACTGACGTTACAAGAGACACGAAAAAAATTGTTGCCCGCTATGTAGTCATAAGGAGCAGCGGTTAGTGCAATGGCTTCCTAGCTGAGTGGTCCATGGTTCAATCCCCAGTTGAGGTGGAATTTTTTAGACCGCAAACGGCTCCAGGGTCGACCCAGCCTCATGAATTGGATACCAGAGCAACTCTGGGAAGGTTAAGGCGGTCGACATGATGCTGAACACATCACCCTTTGTGTGCCGATGGTCAAGAAAATATGGGCCTAACACCATATTCCCAATATGCCTCAATGGGTGTGTAACTGGATCCTATGTAGCCATGTGTTGGAACAGCCATGCTAAGCTGTAATGTTAATGTGACAGAGAATTATATGCAATAAAATGGCAGTGAATTCTCATTATTTTGACATTTCTTTGATATAAATTGTATTGGATAGGAGTGAAGAAAGAACACAGAAAAAAATAGGCAGCAACTTTTCAGTCATCCTGTATATTATGTAAATCTCTGGGCTGATAACCTGGGAGGTTGACCTAATTCTCTTGCCCTGCAGGATAGGTCTTCTCTTCCAACTCCCACTTAATATAGTTGCCAGCGCCCCCCCCCCCCCCCCCCCTTCCCAAGTTACTGATGTGCATTTTATTTTTCACTAGGAGTTTTTTAACCAAACAAATGGTTAAATAACTCTGCTACGTTACCTACTTGGATAGTTTCTGTGATATGGCTTTGTCCCTCTGATATGCATAATCTAATCGGCAAAGTCAACTTTTAACATTCAAACTAGCAAAGACAACTTTTAACATAACAGAATAAAGATCTGAGAAATGTGAATAATCTAGTATCACTAAGTTTACTGCACTTAAGCAAAATAAAGTGAAAGATAACTAGATTTGATTTTTTTATGCAATAGGTGGGAAATCTTTCCTTGATGTTGTAAGAAAGCGGTGATGCAAGTGAGCCTGGTTTCTTAAATTGGCACAATATTGACGCATCTCTAAAGCGACACTAACAACACTATATGTCTTGTGTAGTAATCTGCTAACTCATCATCATCATCATCAGTTGCCATCTCCACAACGAAGGTTGGCTGTAAAGGATCTCCAACGTCTTCTGTCTCTTGTCTTGGTGGTGCACTCTGATAGACTCTTTCCTGTCCATCTCTTGATGTTATCTTCCCACTTATAGCGCTGTCTTCCCCTTGCACGTTTGCCTCAACTCTCCCTTCTGTTATGGTCTTCTGCAAGGTGTTATGCCTTTTTATGTGGCCAAAGTATTTTAGCTGCCGAACTTTGACCTCCCTCATTAGTTCTCTTTTCATACCTAGATTTTCTAGGACCTCCTTATTTGTTTTCATCTCTTTCCATGAGATACGCCCCATTCTTCTATATATCCACATTTCAAGAGCCTCAATTCTTTCTTCCAAATGCTTATTCATCGTCCATGTTTCTGCACCATACAGAAATGCAGAATATATATAACACTTTATGATTCTCAGTTTTAATTTGTGAGATAACTGTTTGGATGTCAGTATATGTTTCATGTTGTTGAATGTAGCGTTGCCCATTCCTATTCTCTTCTTGATTTCTGTTTCACATCTGCCATCTTCTGTTATTATATGACCAAGATATACGTAGCTCTTGACTTGTTCCAGGATTTTCCCATTTACGCTTATTTTTAATGTGGGTTTATCGTCTGTTTTGCTAATTATCTGCTAACTGCTGAACTCAAATGAACAACACATTTGGGTTAGAAGGTACGCTTATGAGCTAAAACAATATTACAACACTCATTAAAATGCAGTGCATCTTTGTGCCAAGAAACAGTTTCACTACTTGTAATCTCACTTAACTTCAAAGCATGCTATGATGCAACAATTAAACATGTTACATGTATGATGTTTAAATGGTGGAAAAATATGTCAAGTTTTATGTCTGAATTCTATGAAAAAGGAATGGCTACATAATTCTGTTTAACGTTTGCATTGACTACAATAGCACCACATGGTCACTGCTATTATTTATATTAGTTAAAAACCATCTTGAAGATAAGTAAAGTTGAGTGAGCTCTTAATATTACAATACCTAAAAATGACAGAACCAGCAAGCTATGCTTATTTCTGCAGCCGAAAACTGCATATTGCTACTTTCAGGCAGCAAACTAGAATTTATGCCAGATAACTTGACTACTGTATATGTAAATTTCTTTAATAATACTGGATGTTTTCGATCCATTTTGATATTTTCTTTTTAAATTTCTTGTGAAAGTTGATGGACTGTCTCCAGAAGAAAGGTTCCCACATCTAAACAAAAGATATTATTAATCACCACTGACATCAGCCTAATATACAACAAGTTTTTTTTTTTTAAATGTAATATTTGTATGCCTATCTCGCAAGTTTCTATGGCGAGCCTATCACTTCTGTTGTCTAGTTTTCTACTTCTTTACTTCTCACGAGTGCCTGAAACATACCTTTATGTGTGTAATATTTATTTATTTACCGTTTACAGGCCTCGGGTCTCCCCTCTATTTGTTTAAAATGTTTATACAATACCAAACCTCCCCTCTGTCCTGTACTGTTCTCAGACAAAATATTATGATCTTTGTGTGTCTTGTGAAATCTGACCTATATACTAGGGTGGCCAGGCGTCCGGTTTTGTCCGGCCTTTTGCGACAAAACTGAGCATCTGGCCAGAATTTTTTTAAATGTTGAAATATCCGGATTTTATGTGATTGGCTAAATTACTTTTTCTGAGTACAGAAATTCTGTCAGAATTAAGAATTTTTGTCTTCGCAAAATTGACGGATCGCGCAAATTGCTAACAACTCTATCGTAAGTTGTCATGCTGTTCAATAGTTTATTATAGATTACTATCATATTTTAACCCAGGGTAAACGCTGTTTAGGTTTATTGGCATTTGTTAAGGGAAAATATAACAGACAAAACGGCATGAATAAGAACTTGGGGCTGGATTTAGTCAATTATAACTTCGCTGTCTATTGCAAATTACAAATAATATTAACCTTAGTTCGTACTGCTTTTATATTTATTGCAATTAGTTTATTATGAAAAATACACGAGTAGTTACTAGTATAGTAATGGGTTTGTTAAAATTAAAACCTTGTCTGTTGCATTTTACAAATAATTTTAACATCGAATGTACCATTGATTAGGGGCATTATATTATATTTATGTTACAGATACCAGCTCAAAATGCCAAAACGGAAGTGTGTGTTCACAGATGAATTGAAAAATAAATTTCAGTGATTTTCCAATGGTTGACAAGAGTATGAAGCAGAATGTCTTGTATGCAGAGGCGGCACATTTGTATCAGTAGCAAATAAAGGTGCAGCTGATTTTAAAAAAGCATATAGAAACAGAAAAGCACTTGCGTCTGAATGTTTGCAATAAAAACTGACATTTTTTAATAAAAGAAATAAGCGAGGAAAGGTTTGAAGTTGCCGCGGCCGAGTGTGCTTTTGCTTTTTATACTGTAAAACATCACAACTCTTTCAGATCAATGGATTAAACTTCAGTGTTATTCACGTCTTACCGCAGTTCCCCTCAACTTCCTCGTGTTATTCAAGAATGCTTTCCAAGATTCAGAAATTGCCAGCAAATTCTCATGTGCCAAAACCAAAACAGCTGCTATTATCATTTCTGTGACTGCCCAGCATTCTACTGAAGCAGCTTTGGAAGCACTGAAGGAAAGATTCCTTTAAAGGCACTCTACTTGTGCAGTACAATTTCAAAGAGCTTTCATGCTCTGATTTCTATGCATATTTAAAACGTAGCTCAACTTTGTTGAAGAAGATTTTATCATCAGAAAAATATAAGTAGGCACAAAATCAATGTGAATTTATTAGCTTATTGTTTGAATGTTAAAAAAATATATTTCAGCGTCTTGTAGTTATTGAACAAAGGTGTCCTACTTTTCAAAAAATATTGTCCTTCCTTTTCGAACCAAAAAATGGCATTTGTCCTCCTTTTTGTGTTGAACAATATGGTCACCCTACTATATACTGTATAATAGGGGGACTGCAGAAGCGATTGCGTCATTAATTAGGCTAGAATGCCCTAGGCACACATCCGGTGTTGCGTGTGGAAAATTGCACTAATGACCCCTGTCCACGAAGCACTATTTTTGTGGTGCCTAGCTGGGCAGGGAGGATAGTTTGATTCGCTTCCGTAGCTAGGCGGTGCTGCCATTCGGATGGTACTGGGTTCGATTCCACGGTGAGCATATCACTTCTGTTGTTTAGTTTTCTACTTCTGTATTTCCTGTGCCTGAAACATACGTTTATGTGTGTAATATTTATTTATTCACGAGTTTATACACTTTATATGCAACACTATGAAAGAGCTGTAAAAAATATTCTGAGTTTGTTAGGGTTTAGTGTTACTCAATTTTGTGGTATATTTTTTCTTAAATGTAAGTCTATGTCAGTGTTTTATCGTTCAGTCTGCTAGTCTATTACTATACAACTGCATTGCATTATTGTACAGAAGACATGGATGCTGCAGGGTTCAGTGCAACCAAGAAGAAATATGATATTATAGTCTGCCTGGCCACTGCCTGATGATTGAAGACAGGGAACTGTCATCCTCTGATGACGGATACAGTCCACATCCAGTCACTTATCACTGCTAAATTTTTATCAGTGGTTGCTATTATATTTACTGTGTTGATAAAAAAGTGTCTCTACAATTGTATTGTCTGCTAGCAGAGTTGTCTGTGAAATTATCCCCTTCCATAACTTTTCCCTACATTAATTATTGTTATTATTTGGATTTGATATTTTAATTTTGTTAATAATCAAACATGGACCCCATTGATAATGCCAACTCTCTATTTGCAATCTAATGCAGTGCATCTTAACCAGGGGTGCATGCAACCCCGGGGGTGCGAGACACACTTTCTGGGGGTGCAAGGCATGACAGATATTTTATAAGGAGAATTATCAAAAATGCTGAGTATCTAATAGTCAGAACTCAACTAATGTGTACAAAATGCTGAAGCTTAGTCACATTTTGTAAACAACATTTTCTCACAACATACTTTTATATTTTTCTTGTGTGCTAGAAGATAAAGGGGTGCGAGGCTTCTTAATGTGTTTTAAAAAAAAGAGTGTGAGGCTTCTTAAGATGCTGCAAAGAGGTGCAAGGCTTCTTAAGATGCTGCAAAGGGGTGCAGGAACTCAAAAGGTTAAGAAGCACTGATCTTATGTATTCCTGTGATATCTAAGAACTGTTACTGTCAAATAATTTTGATTCTTATGGGCATTGACATTGTTCAGGAATGGCTCCAGCACCACAGACATACAAGAGGACAGACTATTCTTGACAAGATGACTCTCCCCAGCTTCAAGCTGTCAGTGGTGGACTACATTCCTGAAGGCCAACAAGCATGGAAGGTGTTCAGCAGACATGGAAGTTCAGGTGGTCAGTATCTCAGAAAGTTGTGTAGACTGATACTATGAATCACACACACATATTTATGGACAAGAAAGTCACTACAAATGATCTGGCTGTAAAACTACACAAAACTGACAGTGTAAACAAAGAGCCACACATTTGTGTTCAGCAGCTTTAAGCAAATGCTTCATGAAGTTTCGGTGTTAATTTCGAATTTTGAATGTAGGCAGATTTTTGTTTTACACAATTTTCATTATAACCTTTACCAGTTCTTGTGTTCATTTCTTTATATCCCATTTATAATGTTGCAAATTAAAACATTTAATTGTGAGGCTATGTTGAGTTTTTGTCCCACTGTTTTTTAATAGCATATATAAAAATCGCATTTGTCCAATGAATGATGAGGTTTTTTTTGTTTGTTCACCAGTATTTTTTTTTTTAATAACTTCACATACTAAATGGGTCTGCATACTATTGTTCACTGCTGCTAAGAGCAGCATAACTTTAAATGCTTTGAAAGTTAAAAAAAAAAAAATGATTTTCAAGATTACCAACATACATAACCAAAATTTAAGTCCAGAAATATTATTTAGCCCAAGATGTCATTATATGTGAAGGAAAAGGTTTCAACAAATCAGCCATGATAAAATAATATGAAAATAGGAAAATGAGTTTGCATTTAACCCTGAATGACCACACACAAGTTTGTCATAAAATATACGATTTTACATAGCTGAAAACATTTCCCTATCCTATCTTCCACACTTGACACATGCTGAGAGATAAATGATAAGAACAGAACACAGAAAAACTGCTAAAGTTCATCAATATTTCATGCAGGAAAAAAACCCAATCCCAGATTCCAGTCACAGAATAAAAAATTTGGAACAAATATAAGCTTCATCTTTAGGCAAGCTCACAAAAGAATACACTTTCATCTGCTTTTAAAAGCTTTTTTCAATAAAGTTGTAAACATATTTCATTATGTCTGATTTTGACAATTAAAACAACAAAAATAAGAAAAGCAATAACTATTACAACAGAATATTTTTTTGTTTTGTTTTGATGTAACACAGGAACCCAAAGAAAATATCAGGTGCATACTACAGATTGTAGCATGATCAATGGAAGCGGTACTTCCTAGCTGGCTTGAGATTTATATAGGAGGTTTTGTTTTGATCTAACACAGGAACCCAAAGAAAATATCAGGTGCATACTACAGATTGTAGCATGATCAATGGAAGCGGTACTTCCTAGCTGGCTTGAGATTTATATAGGAGGTTTTGTTTTCATCATCATCCTTCGTCTTCACCTCAGAAAATCGTTCACCTTTCATGCTCACAACCTGCCCATCACGGTATCGCACCAACTTTTTGGCTTCCTGACAAAATAGAATAACACCTCTGGTTAATTTAAACACATGACTTTTTAAAACCAAATTGCAAAGTCTGGCAATGGATCTCTGTGGCTGTGTGCAGACCGACATTAGAGAATTACAGCAAAAACTGAGAGAGTCTGTTTTGTTAGTGGTAAGTCATTACTTCTGAGACAGTCTTAATGTTTTAATCACAGGTACTGTTACTTCTGAGACAGTCTTAATGTTTCAGTCACAGGTACTGTTACTTCTGAGACAGTCTTAATGTTTTAGTCATAGGTACTGTTACTTTTGAGATCACCTCAGTGTTATAGTGGCTTGAATCATTACTTATGAGATAGTCTTAATGTTTTAGTGTCAGGTATTGTTACTTTTATGATAGTGTTAATGTTTTAATGACATGTATCGTTACTCTTGTGATAGTCTTCATGTTTTAATGACAAGTATTGTTACTTTTGTGAGTCTTAATGTTTTAGTAAAGGTAAAAAGGAACCCGTTACACGCCCATAGGCATAGTGGGAATATGGTGTTAGGCCCATATTATCTTGACCGTCGGCACACTAGGGGTGATGTGGTCGGCATCACACCGGCCGCCTTAACCTTCCCAGAGTTGCTCTGGTACCCATTTGGGGCTGGGTCGACCCAGGAGCCGTTTGTGGCCTAAAAAATTCCCACCTCATCTAGGGATCGAACCATAGACCACTGCGCTAGGAAGCCAGTGCACTAACCACTATGCTACCGCGGCTCCATTAATGTTTTAGTAGCATGACCCATTTCTTCTGAGACAGTCTTAATGTTTTAATGACAAGTATCGTTACTTTTGTGATAGTCTTCATGTTTTAATGACAAGTATTGTTACTTTTGTGATAGTCTTAATGTTTTAGTGGCATGACCCATTTCTTCTGAGACAGTCTTACTGTTCTGGTACCATGGATGGGTCAATACTTCTGAAAAACCTATAAATGCTCAATACACAATATAATCACTGAAATGCTTAATTCTCTTAATAAAATTTCAATGAAAAAAACACACAACCCTCAACAAACTGTTAGTGGTTTAATATGATATTGATATAAAATTATCGATGACTTTAATACAAAGTTCAAAGCTATTACCAAAACCAAATAATAATTTTCTTACTTTTATGACAAAAATCAGTAACAAGATTACTCAAACAACAAAATGGTAGAACTTCAAGTAAGGCTGTTAATAAGAAAGTTAAAATGATGTAAAACAATCAAAGGAAAGGGAATATAAGGTTCAGCCATAATAAAACAAATGCCCACAGTGAGAAAATAAAATAATACTGTATTATCCTTTAGCACGCTGCATTCTTTGGCGGCAATTTGCGCCTGCAGCTGCATTCTTTTTCACAATGCCCCGTTTTTATAGTGGGTGACTTGTAAAAAGGGGGGGGGGGGGGGGGGGGGGTCTATAGTTTCTGTGTTTCTTGGTCAATTGCTATCATTTTTGGAATTTATATAAACAAATGAATGATAAATCTGATGATATAAAATTTGTTTGTGTACATGTTAGATATGATAGGAAGAGAGGAATGGAAAGATGAAAAAAATATTTTTAAAAATAATTTTTAAAATTAAAAAAAAAAAAACCAACAAACGAAGAGTCCTTATCACTTGCATCTCAATGAAAGTCATTTGACCAATATAAATCAAATGACGATCTTTTCGTTACACCCATCATTAGTAGCAAAGCAACAAACGCCCTCGTCAGCAGTGACATTCGGCCGTAACCCTAAACCTTTCCCATAAACCTGAACCTAACCCCTAAAATTAGACATACTAACTATGACATTCTACTATCGGTGCCATCTCTGCCATCACCCATATTCTGAGAACTGATATCAGCGCTAATAAAGACAAAAATCTCGTCATCGCATCGGAGTCAGAATCCATAAAAATTTGAGCGAAAATGGCCGCGTGTTCGATGCCGATTGATTTCGATTTAAAAAATTCACAGAAAATAAACGTGAATACACCCATCAGTAAATAAAGATCGGAAACGGAAGCTAAGTCTCTCTCAAATAAGATTAAAACTTAACATCCGGGGGTGAAATCAAGTGTACACAAGTTATAATGCTAGAAACTGACGATGTCCGCAAGTCGCAATAATGCGCCCGCAGCTGTCAGAACATAGCGTACCTCTGTCACAATAATGCGCCTGCAGCATGCTAAAGGTTAAATTGTGACAACCCTGCCGCAAAAACCTATTTGTCACAGAAACTGAAACAGCTGAGGAAAGAAATAAAAGCCAGAGTCAGAAAGAACCCTCGCAAGAGGGACGTATGACACAGAGACTTGATTAAATCCAGTCAATGGAACTCAGGCTGCCAACACCACTTCTAACATAGGCAAAAATTAGAATAGGCACCTGGAACATACGGACAATGCAGGAGGCACATGTAGCTGGCAAATGGAACTGGTGAATTCATAACCAATACAGGGGAAAATGTCTGATATTCAGGAAATGAGGATGAAGACCACACACACACAAGGGGTTGCTATTATGATGTCCCAGGAAGCCAGAAAAGCACTAATAGAATGGGAATAAATATCTTACTTACTTAGTCGCTCCTCTTCTACCGTGAGGCCTGGTTCCATTCTAGTCCTCGGTCCTTCAAAGATTGTTTAATGTTATTCTCCCAGCGGACTCTGGGTCGTCCTGGGGGTCTGGATCCCTGGCTCTTTGTTTCCCATGCTTGTCGTGGTATCCGATCTTCTCCCATTCTGCAGACATGGCCAAACCATCTTAATTGGGACTGTTCTACTTGGGTCTGCAGGGGTGGATTTAAGGCCTTGACGTATCGTCTGGTTGCGTACCATGTCTCTTCTTGTTACTTCAACCACCTTCCTCAGATACCTCATTTCTGAGGTTTGGATCTGGCTTTTATGGGTTGTAGTCATTGCCCATGACTCGCATCCATATGGCAAGACTGGGACATAGGTGGAGCGATATACAGCCATCTTCGTTTTCTTACCAACCTCTCTCTTGCTGAGGAATCCTCGATTTATGGCCTGAAAAAGTCTCCCAGCTGCTGCTTTTCGAGTGGCCAACTTTTCTTTGATGCCTCCCTTTCGGTCTATAATAGGGGAATCAATATCACCCAGAATAATAACGGCAAGATTCCAGGGAAAAGGAAGAAAATTCACCATTATTCAATGTTATGCCCCTACAAACAATTCAGATGAAGATATGAAGCAAGATTTCTATGATGAACTCCAAGGAACAACGGACAAAACACACAGGAGAGACATTAAAATAGTAATGGTAGATTTAAATGCAAAAAGAAAAAAATTTTAGGAGTTGACAACAAAAACTCCCCAGATAGGCACACGCAAAATCAGACAGACCACTTCACCATAGAAAGAAAATGGAGACGCTGCCTACAAGATGTTAGAGTAAAGAGAGGAGCTGACATAGCATCAGACCACCACCTTCTCCTAGCATCACTGAGGATAAAATTGAGGGCGCATAAAGACAGAGCAGAAAGAGCAAACGTGAAATATAATTAATACCCAGTACCTTATGAACAAAGAAACAAGTTGAGAAATAGATTTGAAGCACTGGCGAACCTTGAAGAGGAAAGTACAGTTAATCATTAGTGCACAATTCAAGAAATATACAGGAGTACATGTGAAGAAGTTCTTGGTAAAAGAAATAAACAACAGAAGGAATGGCTCACAGAAAACACATGGAACCTCATAAGAGAAAGAAGAGACATCAAACAACAAGTAAACAACTGTAAAGATGCAGAACAAAATACAGAACTGTTCACAATGTATTGGGAGCTAAACAGGAAAGTGAAAAAGAGTGCCAGGCAAGATAAGAGAGAATTTATTGAAAAACTTACAGAGGAAGCCGAGATTGTGACGAAAAAAAGGGAACTTGAAAACAGTTATATAATTATAACTACTAGAACTTGTATCTAAGGAAACAGACTAAACCCCCAATACAAACAGTGAAGAACAGAGGAAGGACAAAACATCTAGCAATGAAGAGAAACCAATCGGGCTAAGGATGGGCTGAATATTTTAAAGGAAATCCTAAACAATTGACACCAAACCAATACAGCAACTCAACATAGAACCAGCAGAAGGTAGCCACTACATTGCAACATGAAACCCATCCTAACTAAACACGAGGAACTCTTCAGGCAATAAAACAGCTAAAAAAATGGGAAGGGCCACCCCCAACAACCCCCACAAAAAAAAAAACAAAAAAAAACAAAAAAAAAAAAAAACAAACAAACACTGTTACTGACAAAACAAAAAAAAAAAAACAAACACCCCCCACAACACCAACAAAAAAAACACATTACCCCACACACCACACAACATCACCCACAACAACACACAAAAACCATCAAAGGACATTTTGCACACCACACCAGGCCAACACACACCAAGTTGACAAAAAAAAAAAAAAAAACACAATGAAAAACTTTTTTTTTCACTTGTGTCAACCATTTCAGTTTAGACCACACCACAACTGCAAAAACAAAAAAAAACAACAAAAAAAAAAAAAAAAAAAAAAAAAAAAAAACAAAAACAAAAAAACAAAAAAAAAAAAAAAAAAAAAAAAAAAAATAACCAAAAAAAAAAAGAAAAAAAAAAAAACAGCTTGGCTTCAGCAAAAAAAAAAAAAAAAAAAAAAAAAAAAAAAAAAAAAAAAAAAAAAAAAAAAAAAATAACCCCCCTTTAGGCTCATCCTGTAAAAAAAAAAAAAAAAAAAAAAAAAAAAAAAAAAATAACGAGGAAAAAAAAAAAAAAAAAAAAAAAAAAAAAAAAAAAAAAAAAAAAAAAAAAAAAAAAAAAAAAAAAAAAAAAAAAAAAAAATGGGGTGTGCTACAGGGACCAGATGGAAATTACCCATCAGAAGCCCTCAAGGCGATATACCATACCTACAGATCTGCTATACCAGCTCTTCACGAAAATCTGGAAAAACCAGGCCATCCCAAAGAGAGCTGGAAGGCAGGGCACATCTATCAAGCGCCAAAGAAAGGAACCATGATGTATGTGGCAATTAGAGGGTATAACACTGCTGCAGTGGTTGGAAAAATTTTGACAGAGTTTTGTTGAACTGTATTAAGAAAAGCAGGATGGTGACAAACCAGAGAAAGGAACAGGGCAGGACTTTTGTGTGCAGGAAGAGTCATGCACAGAACCAGATAGCATATACTCTAATAGAACAATCGAGAACAGTAAGGCAGACCCCTTAATAAATAAATATTTGTGGATTCGAAAGGGCCTTTCGATGGTTATAGACCATAGTTTGATATGAAAATCTGAGACATCAAGGAATTCCAGAGAAATCTTACAATCATCCAAGAAAATTATACAGAAGGGTCTCATGCAAAGAGAGCACAAAGAAAAACTATCAGCGCCCTTCACAGTACACAGTGGAGTAAGGACATGGCTGTTGCTAACACCCAACAATTTTTCTCATGGTCATAGACTGGGGAATGAGACAACACAGAAGGAGGAGAAAACAGGGAATACTCGGACATTCTGACAAACAGCGAGAATTAAGAATGCAAAAGCCTGCCCGTGCCTCATTGGCCCTTCCAACCCTACCAATACCAGATTAAGCCCATCGCGAGGAAGAGTGAATGTGATGGGCTGACGGTGTAAATGTAAATTGTCCGAGATGTGTGAGGCATAAATCCGCTATCTCCAGTGTCGGCCACAAAATGCTACTGGCAATCCAACTTTGATACTCAATAATTACAGAAACTTCCTTTCTGACAAGTCGGGAATTAATTTTCAAAAAATATGAAGCATCATGAACTAATGGGCACATGCCTTATCCGTTAACCAGATATACCCCCAATACTTCAGGATTACAGCCACATTGCTTCGTCATGCACTTAAACCAGTATGCAAAACAGGAGACATTATGCCAAGCAAACATGATGATGATGAATTTTTCTGTCCAACCAAAGTCAACTGAAGATATATTCAAGCTCGTTCCGGCGTAGGATGTCTAGTGCACGTGGTCAAGGACAATACTTTCGCTTACTAATATACAAGTTGTAGAATGACTCTTCGGCGTAATGACTATCCAATGGGCCTGTATATTAATTTCAGATACTTTGCTGCAATTTCTCCAAAATGAATTTTGCACTAATTAAATGACTGGAAAATCGTTTTATAAAGAAAAGGGGAAGTCAACTATAAATTACTTACTCCAAATATCGAAAAGGGACATAACAAGAGAGATTATATTTCAACTTAATAAAATTTTCAAGTACAGGAATATGAAGACTTGGTATCAGTGCTGCATATGCTATTGCATGGAAGACAAACATCGACCATCCGACATACAGGAAAAATGATCTTTTCAATGAACTATTTCGTTCCGGCTATGTACTTAGGGAACTGGAAATCAAATAACAATGAATGTGTGAATAAGTGCGAACTAGTGACTTATTGACTGGAAACTTTAAATCTTTTAATATACTCTCTACAGGAAGGAACTTTGTATGGTCTAAAAACATGACCCAGTTTTTAAATAACCCTTAGTGATATTACATTGGTTCAATTAAATGTGGTCACTATGTGAATTGACTTACATTGGTGCTTAGTCTTAGTATAACCTATAACCTTCGTATGTTTAGATATTAAGTAATATATATCTTCACATGACATCCTCATTTAACATTGTCATTCACCACATGACATTGCAAACATACAAATATTAAATAACTATTTTGACATGTTGTCACAGTCAACATTTATATTATTGACTTGTCTGCCTCATATTGTTCTATTCTGTCTTTGATTGCTTATTAATGCATGTTCATTTGATAGATAGGTAGACTTACATACCATACCACAAAGACTTAAGGCGTTTTGTTGACATGGTATGCTGTATGAGTGCCATGACTGACATATGGACTTTTTCCACACTGCCTTCCAAATTAAATGTAGTTTACCTCAGTAACTCTCACATTTGTGTCAAAAGAGCGTCTGCTAACGATAATTGGTTTTGGTAATGTTATTACTAAATACCACACCTTGTGTGTTTAAATTGTCGATTATGGAGCGAGTGACGCCTCTAGGTGCTATCAAAATAATGACAGTTTAGAGATTTTTGGATATTGTCAATATGGTTTCTCCAGTGACCTTGTAATAGATTGTACTATGGAAATAATGAAAAGTTCCTTTTTTTCATTATTTTTAGTCGGGGGGGGCAGGGGGGAGTAAATGATATGAGTAAATATCATATCATGTTTTGTATACGATCACTTCCTGATTGTATTGTTTTATTACACGGTAGTCCTGTGGTTACAGGAAGTGACGTCTTGTCGGCTTTGCTCAAATTGATAGCAGACGGCAACTTTTTAAATTGGGACAAGTTGAGCGTTCTTTAAAATCACTTGGGCTTGTGTCTTCGGCCTGTGTAGATGGCAAATGTCCGTTTATGGACGATATCTTTAGATTGGTGTTATTAATCCACCTGCATGCTATTTTACCATCAATTGTATTACAGCCTTCTACTGCAAGTGTATTATCATGTTTAGGCAAATGCAGAGTGTGAAGTTTTCTAAATGCGTGAGTACCAGACTTTATTAAAATGTATGATGTCTCCGAGGACGAGATGGTAGTCTAGACACAACTAGAGGAGAATCCTTATATTGTGCACTTTGAAGAGATGAACAATATTGTCATGTAATAAATAATTGTACACTGTCAATGGTTATTGACGTGTTTGTGCCTGAGTGCCTGTGTGCGGGCCAGGGATTTGGGATGTGTCTGACCAAAATTGAACCCACAGTATTATTACGTGCAGAGCTATTAGCATAACCCTGGAAGGCGACTCAAGGCCTAAATAGAGACAGAGTGTCGAAGCATTGAGTCTGCTGCACTCTTGATCCACTCCATAGCAAGTCACGCTATTAAGGAATTGTACCCGTATCAGTGATCATTTGGAAAATGATGAACACTATCAGAATAAGTATATCAAAGAGGAAAACTGCTAGATGAAATCCATAAAGATATCTGAGACAGAAGAGAGGGAAGTATCTGGAAGGCAGCTGAAGAGAAAACGTGGCTAAACATGAAATCATATAAACAAAAAATATATGAATAAAAGAAAAAAGAAATTGTGATAAACCATAGATTAAAGATGTCTAATCATGGCTCCACCCATTTTGTAAGAATAGTTTTTAGATTGAACCAATCAGAGGGACTGAAATCACCTAAGATCAAGGTTACAACAGTGATACTAACAATATCTGAATTGTCATACACTACTATTGCAGTACAGTGGAGCATGTTTGGACTATTTTTTAATGATAATCTAATACAAGGGGATTGACATAAGTCTTGGGCCTGACCATGAAGGACATGTCACAGAGAGCTGAAATTCTGTATAGTGTTTATTCCTTTTCAATATAGCCACCGTCTGAATTGACACACTTCTGCCATCTCTGCTTGACCTTGAAAAGACCTTGGGAGTAGAAAACCCTATTTTTCAAACTAAACCAGTCATCACATGCCAGTATAACCTCTTCATCGCTGTCAAAATGATTTCCTTTTAGCTGTTTTTTAAGATTTGGGAATAGAAAAAAGTCTGATGGAGCCAAATCTGGAGAATATGGTGGGTGTGGAAGAATTTCAATATTCAAATCGTTGGCTGCTAGCTGCACAAGCAGTGCTTTGTGAGAGGGCACGTTGTCTTGAAGCAAAGGAAGATTTTGAGTGCGCGTTATCCCTCGTTTCCTGGTCACAACCTTTCTTAGTTTTGTGAGAAGATCTGCATAGTACTGTCCATTTACTGGGTTGCCACGAGGCAGATAATCTTTCAAAAGGACACCTTTGCCGTCCCAAAAAGGAGTCAGGATCACTTTTCCTGCAGAGTTCTGCGCTCTCGGCTTGACAGGTGTTTAAAATTGGGGAGCCCGGGGTTTTTTCCATTGCATTCTGGCAATTTTGGATTCGGGGTCATAATGGTGTACCCAAGTCTCATTTCCTGTCACCATGGTCTCCAAAAAATTTTTTGACTGACACTTTTTGAGCAACTGTATTGACAGCAAATTTACCCTCGTTTGCTTCTGTTCACGTGTCAACAGTCGCGGAACCCAGCGTGCACACACTTTTCTCATGTTCAGTCTGTTGTTGTAAAATTCTATAAACTGTTCTTTTCATTTAGTTTTTACTCTACTAGCTATCTCCACAATTGTCATTTTTCGATCCTGGTCAATGATTTTCTTCACTCTTAGTTGCATTTTCATCGTTGCACTCTGAGGCTGGTCTACCAGATCTTGGCAGATCAGCAACATTTGAGCGGCCGCACTTAAACTGTTGACACCAGTTTTTTTTTACCGAAGTATGTGAAGGACAAGAATCACGAAACACTGGTTCCATCTCCCTGTGTATTTCTGTAGGTGTTTTTCCCTGAAACATCAGAAATTTTATCACAGCTCTGGCCTCCTTCTTTTCCATTGTTTTGTCAAATCTTTGGAGCAGCAGATCCGGTCAATAGGGTACATTGTGCCGTGCACCGTAGCGGGAAAACCCATTGAAGAAACAAACGCGTACTTTACACATTCAGTGCAAATATGATGAACTTTAAATGTGCCAAGTTTCATCTTCCTCCTGTGACTCCTTCATGGTCAGGCCCAAGACTTATGTCAATCCCCTTGTATGTAGCAGCAAAACTTTTCTTCAGACACAGAAATCTTTTTCATGTGAAACTCCTCATACTGACTGCATACAGTTAAGTATGCTGCAGATGTCACAGATCTAAAAGCAGGAGATGCCTAAAATGGTGTATGAAAATGGACATACAAACAGTTTGTCACTAAAGGAAATAGTCTGCAAAGTGCATATGTTATGGTGTCAAAACGGAAGATAGGGCTGGTCAGGAAAAGACGGACGAGAAAATCTTACAGGAGGAGCTATGTTACCCTTTACGTATAAATTCTTTTTTTTTAATGTCACATCTTGTTTGTATCTTCTACATCTATTAGTTAAAAATAAGAAACAAACAAAAAAAACACATTAATTCAACGTGCCAAATGTAAAAAGAGAAAAAATGCAAAAACTTCTAACCCCTTTAGGTGGTGGAGGACGAAATGTTTTCTTGTCCTCTTCAGTATCAATAAAGGGAGTACCTAAAGGTAAGAAACAAAAAAACAGTGATTCAAATATTGAAGTAATGCTGTTTTCCTACATGGTGAAATACTAGAGACAAGCAACATGGATAATCTTATGTAGTTTTTTTTTGTGTAACATCCGTTAGTGCTTTTTCACAGTGGCTATCAGTAAAAATCAAATCCAAGCAAGCGGAAACAATTACACTCCGATGAGATTGCATGGCCAAATTTACTCTTGTCATTTCATTTATTCAACAAATCTGAGGAGAATACTCAAATGGACATTTTTTTAAAACATTTATTTGGATTAACCTGTCTTTGTGATTCAAAACTAAAACAAAGTAAATACATTCTGTCACGAACAGTTAAAGAGTAGTTATTTTTTGTGAATCTTCACAAGATGGTTTACAAATGAAGTTTGTTGTGAACTGTTCGTGAATGATCAAGCAGGGATATGAGAGAGTGTGAGTAAATGTCAAAACATGAGGAGTGTGTGGACACTGGTAGGAAAAAGGCAGTTGAACGAGGGACATTGCCGAGTGAAGCAGAAAGTGAGATGACGAGATTATGTTGTTGGTGAAACATCAGTGTTATTGATGGTAGCAGTTGTGCTAGAGCAGATTCTCTAGAGTGTTATTTGTACCATATGCATCACACTATCCATGTTATTGTAAAACGTGTGGCCGGGTAGGTGGGGAATTGGGGGTTGCTGTTTACTTTGTAGAGAGTGTTAGATCTAGATTTACTAGCTTGACCGCTAGAGTTCGAAATTTCTCCCTTACAGTCTTACGGGATTTTACCAGGTTCGGGGACTATCCTCTAAGGTGTTCTATTAGAGCAGATGTGTTTTATTTATATGATTTACCAGCAAGAGCAGTTATGGTTCATTTATATTTCCTTCCTTACCCCCCACCCCCCTCTCATGAATGTATGGCAAAGCAAATGCAGAGACGACCTGCCATTTGGGTGAATTAACTTGACTTTTTATTAAGTTAATAACGTAATTACAAGTCGACATGACAACGGCAAAAACATTCATAAGACACATATGACAATTATTCTGCAGAGCATATTTCTTCTCAAAATCGCCCGCAGTATGAGTTTATCTAACTTCATTATAACCATTCTGGTTCTATTCCTTAGGAAATACCTTCTTTCTTGTTCATAATCGCCATATCTCCTCCTGATATGTTATTGGCTTCATCAAAAAAACAAATCAATCCTGCATGTACATTTTGAAAGAAAACTTTTTCCAGCCATTATTTTCCTTTTTTTTCTAAATCTGCAACAATCATTTCGATTTTCGACATGTCAATAATTGTATAGTAATTAGTATTCCTACTTACAGACTTCGAATATAGAGTTTAAATACACAAAAAATGCACTTTGAAGGATAACATGCCATCATCCCTGGAATATTTCTAATTCTTCAACTTGAAATAACTTTCATGCAGTAAAACTTAAAACTGCGGTAATCGAGCACAAACTTGCTTGTCTTAAACTAGCTAGACGCGTCCCTTCCAACTAACTAGGCTGCTGGGGAAATTCGCGTCTCTTCAAAAAATTTTCTGGAGCTCAAAAACGATTGGGGTAAAAATCACGTGACTTAATTTTGCATGACATGTAACGCGAACAAACTCTATTCCTAAATTTATATTTAATCTGTTTCTAGGAAAGATAGAAATTTATATGCTAATCTGGTTTTTTTTTTTAATAGCCTGTTTCCAAAGGAACAACTATGTATACGGCTACAAACGATTAGTGTAGTATTAAATGTTTGGAGATTGACTCGGCATTTGTGATGTTTCATTATTACTCGTCCCTGTTGGAGTCCCTGTGATGTAAACTGCTAGACAATGAGTCTGACACGGACGGCATACAGCTGACTATGTTTGTTGCATGTATAAGCCTATAAATACTTCATGACCTAGTTCAGTGAGAACTAGCTCGTGTCACATTCATTGCCGGAGATGGGTTTACCTGTTCGCTTCTATTAGGCACTGTGTAAACAAAAACACATTAACATAATATAAACATGTAGAAAGGAGCACTGATGGTTGAGCAGTCAGCACGTCAAGTTGGCAACATCGCCCACATTTTAAAAAATCAATACAGGGTTTGATTTGCACAATGTTTTTGGGGGTGCTTCTCTTTTTCACCCCCTGCCCACTGCAGGTTGGCTGTCTTCCTTTGTATCTGTTATTATATTGCTATTCATCTGGGTCATGTCTTCATTTGTTACATTTGCTGTTCATGGAATCCTCAACATGCCTGAGGTTTGTAGGATTTTCTTTAATATTGCCTATCCATCTGATCCCTGGCCTTCAAGGTGCCCTGAAACAAGATCTTCTACTGTTTGTAGGTAGGGGGGGGGGGGTAGTGGTAACTCATCAGACTCCGTTCTCATGAGCTGGCCAAACCACTTAATTTTTATGTCTCTTTCTACATACTTGATGCCGGACGCAGGTTTCCTTACAATATTTTTTAAGGTCATCATCTTCTCATTTATGTCTCCTCATGGTAAAAACAATGATGGCTTTTATTAAGGATCTCCATCTCACAAAGATGTTGATTTTTTTCTTCTCTTGTGCTCTGGTCAAGAAATCATAGGTTGACATTATTAGCAAAGAAACTAGTAAGAATATACTATTTATTCAAAGCACGTTTCGTTTAGTTTCCATGCTGATATTCAAAATGTTTACAGCTGTTGATGACGGTTGGTAAGTCACTGCACTGGGCTTATTATTTTATGGTTTTTCTCTTGTTTTAATTTCTCTGTCACCACATCTTGCCATTTACTGTGAAAATCGTTTCCTATGTATTTGAATTCCTGGAACCTGCTTAAAGTTTGATGTTGTTGAACACAATTGTCCTCATATTAATTGATTGTTGTTTGATATGTATGTTTAGTGGGTCATAGTGCTTCTGTTGAAGTTCATCGGTTTCTGTCTTTTGATGTGCCTGAGGCTTCATTTTCATATTTCTTTCAGTTCCACATCAATATCAAAGCTTTTTCAAATGAAGTAGACAAATGGGACAGTGTTGTGATCCTGCAATATGAAAACAAAGCTCAATTTTGCGAAGTGAGCAATGAAAAAGCACAAATCCCTGAGGTTGTAGCAATGCTGCCTTAGATGAGAACACATTACCCCTCCCTCACTGTCTCAAGTTTCGGAAAAATAGTCAACTAAATATTTATTTTATTTTTTTTTTTTTTTATTTTTTAATTTTTTTTTTTTTTTTTTTATTTTTTTTTTTTATTTAATGCAGAAACCACGTACCACAGTAAACAAACAAATGAAAACAATAAAGTCCTTAGTAAAAACTTAGGCCAATTTTTTATAGCAAAGGTTCACCAGGCTGTAATTTATCCACCCCAGGTCAATCCCTTCTTTCAGCTCTTGCTCAACCTGTAACACCTTGGAATGGATTTCATTACATGTGTTCTACTCTGAGCATTTAAAATTTAAGCACATCAAACAAGAACATAAGGTTCAACCTCACAACTTCAGACTTTCAATCTGACAGAATGTATCTGAGAACACCCTGTGCATTCCCTCACATTATCAAGATAGTCTAGAAATGAATTAATAACAAAAAAAAACACAGACCCAGGGCCCTAGGCCTAAATGGGAAAAAGAAATACTAAATGAATAATAAGAATCGAACCATGCTAAATCAAACACAAGCTTTCAAGTGATAAGCGTTACGCCTCAGCCAATAAACATAACTCTCCACGCCCCCCCCCCTAACCTCCATTGTGGCCACTACAGTCAATATTTTGAATTACCACCAAAAAACCCCTACCAACCAACACCACACCACCCAATACCACGGACCTGCCCACCCCCAATGCCCCCACCCCCCCATGTCCCCCCATGCGTCTATTCCCAGACCTAGCAGTTGTTCCGCTACGCTTCTTTGAAGGTTTGGGTATTTGTGCACAATGCCAATCGCATACTCCCCGCCTTTCCCTCCGGCCGCACCCTCCCTCCCAAGTAACCAGGGCTCAAACCCACCCACAATCCACCCCAGCCACCCCACGTCCCACAACTGCCAGCAGAACAGCCCCCCCGTCATGGACTCCGCCCCCGCAACCCCCCCCCCCCACATACCCAGAAAACCGACCCGAGTCTCACAACAAGACTGCAAGCCCAAAATTCCCAAAAGGGAACAAATAGTATTGCCGATATGTACATGTGCATAGAAGCGTAGGAGTATGTAATTGATAATTTTGAGAAGGGAAGCTCAAGGATTTAATAATTATTTGTGTATCCAAGTTCTCCTTCTTTATTTCTCTTCTGTTCCCAAAAGGATTGCTCTTAATCATACAAACAAAATGTTGCTGGCACCATAGTTCTCCCTTCTGGTTATTGGTTAAACAAATGATCAACAGATGATTTACAAAATTCCCTATTCATGGCATATTAAAATGTAGAGCAAAATTAGAACACTCACTCATTCCTTCAAACCTCACTTCTCCAGAACACAAGATTAAAATGATGTATCATCCCAAACTAGTAATCCACTGATCCACTGTCTTCTTGACACTTGTGATGATTTCTTTTTCTAAATGTAAAAGTGTAAAGAAGAGCATGAAATAATTTTTCGTCTGTATTCTTTCTTTTTCTTCTCTTTTTCCTGCAATAATTATAATAGTTTGCTAAATGGTCTCTCATGTCTACAATGAAACTGTCATTTAGGGCTGCATTTAAATGATATCCAAAAAAAAATATAATTTAAATTATTTTTCTCCTTTTTTTTTCTTTTCTCTCTTTTCTCTCTTTTTTTTTTTTTATTTTTTTCTCTTCCAATAAATATGGTAGGCAGTTTCCACAAATGGGACACAATTTAAATGACACTATTTATTATACAAAAAGAGAACATTTAAATTTCAATTTTTAATTCAATAAAAATTCCCAATGCAAACAATACAAGAAATTTTCCCTCTATGTGTGCTTATACAGAGTGAAAAAAAAAAAAAAAAAAAAAAAAATAAAAGAGGAAAAAATACAAGAGGGTGCCTATGGTTTAATATAATTCCAACTTAAACAAACTACCAGCAAGTTATCATCACCTTGCAGGGTGTGCAGATCTTTGGGGCAATGGAAAGCAGAACTGGAAATAGTCAATCTGATAAGTGATCTTGCTAGGATGATGTCCCATTGTGTACACTGATGGGACTAGTACTTTGTG